>SJYQ01000709.1:440241-461594 GCA_006410935.1 Redunca redunca | reverse complement strand
TTAAGTTAAATTTTATTCTTGTTCAGAAGCCAATTTCATAAGAAATACATTGTTTTGCTTGAGATGATAGTTCATATTATGGAGTCATCTTTAGTTTTGCAAGGCAAGTGTATTCCCGAAATTCATTATATTTTTAACTGTAATTTTAGAGCAATTTCCATTCAACAAAGTTGAATGGAAAGTAGAGTTCCTATATACTTGGCACAATCTCCTACACTATGAATATCACACCCCACAGTGATATAATTGTTATAATCATGAACCCATATTGCACATCATTACCACCCAAAGTCCATAGTTTACATTAGAGTTCACTCCTGGTGATGTACAGTCTATGGATTAGTAAGTGTTAGTCAATTAGTCAAACTCGATTCTTTGCCATCTCATGGACTGCAGCCCACCAGTCTCCTCTGTCCATGAGATTTTCCAGGCAAGGATACTGGAGTGGGTTGCCATTTCCTTCTCCAGGGGATCTTCCCAATGCAAGGATCGAACCTGGGTCTCCTGCACTGCAGGCAGATTCTTTACCGAGTGAGCTACAAGAGAAGCCCTATGGATTGGGCATATATAAAATGACATGTGGCCATCAATATAGTATCATATAAAGCAGTTTCACTACCATAAATATCTTCCATGCTCTGCCTATTTATCTCATTCACTACCTTTCACTTTTAATTCAACTTTTCCCCCCAACTCACAATGTTATAACTGTTTTGCAGTACTTGATTGAAGGGACAAAAGAAGGTTTAAATTCATTCTGAGCTCTCCTACCTCACTTGAACACTGTAAATCTAGCCTATATCTATGAAAATAACATTCATTTCATGACTGGAAGGTAGTATTTTCATATGAAACTTGAACTCTCAGAACTNTACAATGGAGTAAAGACAATCTCTTTAACAAGTTGTGCTGGGAAAATTGGTCAACAACTTGTAAAAGAATGAAACTAGATCACTTTCTAACACCACACACAAAAATAAACTCAAAATGGATTAAAGATCTAAATGTAAGACCAGAAACTATAAAACTCCTCGAGGAGAACATAGGCAAAACACTCTCTGACATAAATCACAGCAGGATCCTGTCCTATGATCCACCCCCTAGAATTCTGGAAATTAAAGCAAAAATAAACAAATGGGATCTAATCAAAATTAAAAGCTTCTTCACAATGTGCTTTACAATAAAAGGGTATATCACAGCAAAACAGAATTATGTAAAGAGCTATATTACTGAATTTATGTTGCAAAATTTTTCTTTGTCTTTAAATAATTGCAGCCACATTTGATAAACAACAGCATTTGATTCCATTTATATCAGCAAAGAAAGGATTATGAAACTTGTAGCAGTTCTATATTGACACAAAAATGCTTACTAAAAATGACCTCAGAAAACCTCAGGGGTGTACAACTGGCATACAAACCTCATGCATATGGAGATCTAGATTGGGCTCTGCTGATGCAAGTTGACCCTGGAACATGTCTCCTAACCTCCTCCTGGAACTAGTTAAGTAGTCTAGGTGGTTTTTGTTTGTTTGTTTGTTTTTAACCTAGAGATTGCAGAGGTATAACAAAGCATGTAGAAACAAGCTAGCGATCTTCAAAACTGGCTTATAACTGTCCGAAGCTAAAGTCCAAGAGAAGAGCGCCACAAAGCTGCATGACAGACGGCATGGGCGTAGGGAAAAACGAGGGATGAGAACAGTAATTCTTACCCAAGTATGAAATCAGCTTAGTTACATTTAGCATAAATCCATACTTAAATGATACATAAATGCTTAGTCGCTCAGTCATGTCTGACTCTTTGCGACCCTATGGGCTGTAGCTGGCCAGACTCCTTTGTCTGTGGGGATGCGCCAGGCAAGAATACTGGAA
Organism: Redunca redunca; assembly: GCA_006410935.1. Taxonomy (NCBI): domain Eukaryota; kingdom Metazoa; phylum Chordata; class Mammalia; order Artiodactyla; family Bovidae; genus Redunca; species Redunca redunca. The sequence continues at coordinate 459,723 of SJYQ01000709.1, read as the reverse complement.
TAGGTTGCCATGCCCTCATCCAGGGGATCTTCCCAACCCAGGGATACAACCCAGGTCTTCCACACTGCAGGAGGATTCTTTACTGTCTGAGCCACCAGGGAAGCCCTATGTGACATAAGTTTATGTCAAAGTACATGCATATATACTTAAGAAGTATATCTAAGTCTTTGCAGAATTACCTACAGTTGCATTTAAAAGGCTCCTAAATAGTCCAGTCATAACAGGAGCTTGTAGAAATACTTTATCTAGCATTAGGAAGTCTATCTAATTGTCTACTGCATTCCCTTCTTGTTGAGTGACAATCTTGTTTTAAAAATGAATTTCAAAAGTATCAATTATAGTTTAAAAAAAACTGACTTTAAGGCAAAATGTTTTCCCTTGACTAAAGGAGGCCAACCATGCAAAAACTTATCTTTTTCTGAAAACGTTTTCTTAAAAAAATCATAAGTCTAATCAAATATTTAAAAGTATTTGTGGAAGTAAAGAAAATGTTTGTTTAGTAGAGAAAAGCTTAATTTTCTGTTTCCATTTCTAGACAAAATATCTTGAAAATGCCTAGTCTCTGATGGTGACAATTTTATTTCAATAAACAAGATAATTTGAGGATCTCTAAGCCAGGCCTTGTCAATTTTAAAGAATAAAACTTACAGAGACATCTGGGCTTATTTCTGCATAAAAGTAGCAAAATCACATGCATTAAAAAGCACCCCTGTGGCTATGACTATGATCAAAGAACCAAGACTTTGAATTTGAATTCAAAATTTTTCCAAGAAAAAATATATTTACCTCTTTAAAGAGGCACTAGCCTCAACAATTAGGAATTCTACTTTGCTGATATCAGCAAGTATACACAAGAGTTGAAAATTAATTTCTGGCTGAAATCAAAATAGTAAAATTATACAACTGAATGGTGAATAAAGGTCAGAGTTGAACTTTCCTTTTTCCCCGTGGGATGCTTCAACATATGTAATATAAAGCATAGCTAGTATAGGGTTGATAGAATAATTGTTAAAATAATCTGTTTCAAATATCTTCCACTGCTCCAAGTCACAAAACAGCTCAGCCACTCTGAGGAAACTTGCTTTTTTCCAATATGCCCCAAATGTGCCTGATTTCTTTTTCTTGGTAATACAATTATAACCTTTTCAAGTTACTATAGAGGCAACACTTTTAGTTTTACTTTTTCGTTCTGTGAGTTTTATATGGTTCTAGCCTTTTCACTTCAGCATCCTTCTCACTGAAACACTCAGCAGGGGAAACAAAAGTGTTACAAGATGGAGGCAATTAAAATGGTTCTATCACTTTGTAGAGTCTCTTTGCTTCCACTAAGGGAAACTCATATGACTGAAACGTGACATTGATAATAATTTGTTACCTGAGAATATCATAAACTGTTTCTTCATATGATGCAAACTTGCTCATCATTTATGTGGAATGAAATCCAGCATATTAACATAATTTTATAAAAATTTTTGATTCTTTGAAGAATCAGAGAAAATTATACATATAAATATTTGATGTTTTCATTTGTACTGGGTTCATGGGAGACTAGAAGACATAAGCTAATGATTGTTTACTTCATTTCTTAGAGGTGATATGTTTAGTCAAACATATATTTGAATCCTAGCTCAACAACCTTCCAAGTAGGACGTCTCAGATTGATTACAATATTTTTGAAACTCAGCTTTCTCACATTTAAATGAGAATAAGCTCAATGTTACTATGTATTACATGAATTGAAAGTCAAGATCTATGTGTCACATATACAAAATATGTATATAAGTATATATGTAATCTAACTATTTGTTTCATGAATTAAAAGCACATGCTGCTAAGCTGCTAAGTCACTTCAGTTGTGTCCGACTCTGTGCGACCCCATAGACAGCAGCCCATCAGGTTCCCCCGTCCCTGGGATTATCCAGGCAAGAACACTGCAATGGGTTGCCACTTCCTTCTCCAGTGCATGAAAGTGAAAAGTGAAAGTGAAGTCGCTCAGTCATGTCTGACCCTTCGTGACTCCATGGATTGCAGCCTACCAGGCTCCTCCATCCATGGGATTTTCCAGGCAAGAGTACTGGAGTGGGGTGCCATTGCCTTCTCCGAAAAGCACATGAGATACATATAAATAGAGATATTTACACTATTTAAAATGACACACACACAGTTTTAAACAGTATCAGACAACTAGAAAGTGCAGAAAGCTCACAGTAAGTTATATTGAGCTTTGGGAAAAAAATAATCTCTCCTACAAAGGGTGTTGGGAAAACTGGAATGCTCCATGTAAACCAGTGAAGTCACAACACACTTTCACACCATACACAAATAAATTCAAAATGGATTAAAGACATAACTTAAGACATGAAACCATAAAATTCCTAGAAGAGAACATTAGCAAAACATTCTCTGATGTAAGTGGCACCAATATTTTCTTAAGTTAGTCTCTCAAGCAATAGAAATAGAAGCTTAAATAACAAAATGGGGGAAAAAAACATAAACAAACTTGTAAGTTTTGCACAGCAAAAGAAACCATAAACAAAATGAGAGGACAACCTATAGAATGGGAGAAAATATTTACAAATGATCTGACAGAGCAGGGTTTAATTTCCAAAATACATGAACAGCTCAAACAATTCAACACACACTCATAAAACACACACAACACAATCAAAAAATAAGCAGAAGAACTAAATAGATATTTCTCCAAAAAGATGGGCAACAGGCACATTAAAAGATGCTCAACGTTGCTAATTATTAGAAAAGTTCAATCAAAACTACAATGAAGAACCACCTCACACTGGTCAGAATGTCCATCATTAAAAAGTCTACAAATAACAAATGATGGAAAGGGTGTGGGGAAAAGGGAACTCCCCTGAACTGTTGGTGCGAATGTAAGCTGATGCAAACACATAGGAAAATAGTACAGTGGCTACTCAAAAAACTGAAAATAGAGTTGCTATATGATCCAGCAATCCCATTACTGAATATATATCTGGACAAAACTATAATTCCAAAAGATACATGCACTCTTTTGTTCATAACAACACTATTCACAATAGCCTAGATATGGAAAAAATCTAAATATCCATTGACAGGTGGATGGATAAAGAAGATGTGGGGTGTGTGTGTGTGTGATGGAAAACTACTCAGCAATCAAAAAAAAAAAGGATATCATTTGCAGCAAAATGGATGACACTTAGTGTCATACTAAATGAAGTAAGTCATAAAGACAAATGCCATACGATATCACTTATATGTAGAATCTAAAATACGACACAAGTGAACTTATTTATGAAACAGACTCACAGACATAGAGAACAGACTTGTGATTGCCAAGGAGGAGCAGATTTGAGGAGGGATGGAGTGGAAGGTAATGGTTAACAGATGTAAACTATTATATAGAGATAATGGATAAACAGTCCTACTTTATAGCATAGGGAATTATATTCACTACCCTATGGAAAATTGAAACAGAAAAGAATATGTATATATAACTGAATCACTTTCTGTACAGCAGAAAGTAGCACAACATTGTAAATCTGCTATTCTTCAGTAAAAACTTATATCTAGCTCTAAAAGCAAAGATATGGCATTTGATAGGCATTCTAGAAAATCTGTTGTATGAATTAGTACAACTGTTACAACTATTATTGTCATCATTACTATCATTGTTTTACTATGTTCTGATGCATTTCAATGATATGGAACTACTATTAATGTTTTAAGTACACAGTACTCCTTTTGTTTTTTGTCACTTTTCATATCATTCCCTGTCCCCCACCTTTGAAATGAGTTTACTATTTTTTTCTACCTAGTGATTACCTGCTCTACTGCCATAACTCATAACCAGTGTCATCTAGTCTTTGACTTTATTTGATCAAAACCCTGATGCTTGAATTGTATCTAAACTACTAATTTTACTTTTAACACAAGTTTGGTTCAGTTCAGTCACTCAGTCGTGTCCAAGTCTTTGCAACCCCATGGACTGCAGCATAGAAGGCTTCCTTGTCCATTACCAACTCCTCCAGCTTGCTCAAACTCAAGTCCCTCGAGTCAATGATGCCATCCAACCGTCTCATCCTCTGTCATCCCCTTCTCCTTCTGCCTAAATATTTCCCAGCATAAGGGTCTTTTCCAGTGGGTTGGCTCTTCACATCATGTGGCCAAAGTATTGGAGCTTCAGCTTCAGCATCGGTCCTTCCAAAGAATATTCAGGACTGATTTCCTTTAGGGTTGGCTGGTTAGATCTCCTTTCATTCCAGGGGACTCTCAAGGATCTTCTCCAACACCACAGTTCAAAAGCATCAATTCTTCAGTGCTCAGTTTTCTTTTATGGCCCAACTCTCATATCCATACACAACTACTGGAAAAACCACAGCTTTGACCATATGGACCTTTGCTGGTAAAGTAATGCAATGTGTCTAACATAAGATGTTTGACAACTAATGCAAGGTGCTTTAAAAGTTGTCTACATTAATATCTCTCAATAGACTATTAGGTCATTGAAGGAAAGTGTATAGATCATTTAATCTATTTTTCTTAAAGATCCAGCATTCTCTATTCTGCTGAAAAATGGCTGATTTCATTATTTCTATTATTGTAAGTCAATACTATTTTTTCTAATGCATTCAATATTCTCTGTCTGGTATCTCATATTTGTCTTGAAGCCATACTAGAATTAATGAGATGCAGAGAGAAGAGAGCATGGTCTCTAACCCTACATGTCAAGCTTCATTTCATGACACCTATAATATTTAATGGTAGATGAGGAAGTAATTTGACTGAATATCACTGCAATAGCAATTCAGGCTACTGTCCATTGCATGTTTCTCTGAAAGGAAAAGACACATTATATTCCATTTAGGACAATCAGGATGATTGTCTCTCTTGGAGACATATATAATTTGAATAGTTTAAAATATAATTTATTTTCAGGCTGAGGATTTAGTACTATGGTGATTCTTAGAAAATAAAAATAAACTGATATCCCTTACCATTGTTCTTCTTGTTGTAAAGCATGCATTTTTACAAAGCTGTTAATGATGTGGGTATTGTACATTTTCAGAGACAAAGCACAGATAAATTCCTTTTAACCATGAATAATCAGTTAGGTTCAGATTTGAATAATTTCCTTCTTTTTTTCAAAGAATTCCACTAAAATATATTTTCTTTCTTTGCTCTCTTATTGCCTGGTGTTAGCTAATTGTATCTCATATGGACCTATGAAATTATGATCCTTAATGCCCATCATATCAAGAACAGAGACTTTCTGGTCATCCTCATTTGTCTTCCACTACTAAATCCATTCTTCCTCCTTATAGGTCATAAGAGTCTTCATACTGGTTTCAACCTACCCTTGAACAATGATGTGTTGTGGAAAAGTTAAAGATTCTAACTGCTTTAAAGCTGTGTACTGATTTGGTTGAGCTTGCTCTTTCAGATTCAATGTGAATCATTGGACGTAACTTCAAAATGACTCATGCATTCAAAGCTTTATTTACATAAGCTTTATGGAAAGGTCAGTAATTTAAATTGAATTACTATGAAATTTAGTAAATTCAATTTACTAAAAATTGAAAATTTTACCAAGTGAAGAATTTTCTGAAATGTACCTCTCAAGAACTAATATTCCTTTTTGAATGTGACTAAGATGCACAGTGGAAAGATACCTATCATTATTAGCATTTCTAATGTTTTTAAATTCTATTTTATTTTAAAATTGTGTTAAAATACACAAAACATAAAATATACCATCTTAACCACTTTTAAGTGCACTGTCAGATGGCATTAAGTGCATTCACATGGTTGAATCATCACCATCAATCTCTGGAACTTGATAACTGAAACCTGCAAAGCTGAAACCTGGTAGCCATTAAATAATAATTTCCCATTCATCCCTCTCTCCAAACCCTGGCAATAACCATAGTTCTGTCTATATGGATTTGACTATTCTTACGGCAATGGCAACCCACTCCAGTACTCTTGCCTGGAAAATCCCATGGGTGGAGGAGCCTGGTAGGCTGCAGTCCATGGGGTCGTGAAGAGTCGGGCACGACTGAGCGACTTCACTTTCACTTTTCACTTTCATGCATTGGAGAAGGAAATGGCGACCCACTCCAGTATTCTTGCCGGGAGAATCCCAGGGACGGAGGAGCCTGGTGGGCTGCCGACTATGGGGTCGAACAGAGTCGGACACGACTGAAGCAACTTAGCAGCAGCACTGCCTCATGTAAGTGGTATTTGTTCTTTTGTGACTGGCTTGCTTCACTTAGCATAATGCCATTAAGGTTCATCCATGTTATAACATGTATGATTCCATGATTATAGATATGTATAGGTACTGTCAATACACATTAACAGTATAGAAATCAGTCCAGTGATATGATAGACACCAGTCACATGTGGCTTTTGAAAACTGAAATAAGGCTGGAGTGTTTTAAGATCTAAAATTAAAATTGATTTTGATTAATTTGTTTGCATTGACACATATAACTGACTGGTGGCTATTCTATTAGCAAACTCTATAATCTGCATCAATTATTTTCTCATTTTATCAATTTTAGATATTATTTATATTGATATATTATTGTTTAGGTCATATACATCTTCCTCCCATTCAACCACTAACACATTAAAAAATAAATATGTCAGATCTCTGTAACTTTAATCTAATGTACCAATCTTTTATGTCCTTCTTTTAACAACTAGAAACTAAGCTGCTAATTGGTATTAACACTCTTAAATTTTCTTATAGCTTTTTGGACTTTTATTTTGTATGCTAGCAAGGCTTATAACATTATATTCTCTTCTGTAATTATAATTCAGGCTCCACTCTTTTGAGCCGACAAATATTATCAACTATAACTCCTAACAATCATTTCATTTATCTCTTTCTCATAGTGATTTTTATTTTATTTCTCTATATTTTAAAATCAGTATTTTTTCCTGGCACTATTAAACATTATCTTTAATTTTTTTCATCTTCTTAATTTAATGAAATATAAGGGTTTTTTTTTGTTTGTTTCTGAGACATCCCTGCAGTAGCCTGCTATTCTTTAGCTTCAATCTGTAATGGTTGATCTCTGCAACTGCTAAACAATAACAGCTTGGCCCTTTCATTCTTTGCTTTGCAGAATTCTTTACATGGCTCTCTATATCCTATGTTTCTACTTTTTACTTCTTCATATTGAGTGATCTATTGAGTAATATCTCAAGAAAGAATGAGTATGCTGTAGATTAACTTTCTAAGCCATTACCTATTTTTAAATTTTTTTTCCACTAAAATAAGCACATTTGGTTACAAAATTGGATTGTAACCCAAAATTAGCTTGATACAGAATTTCAGGCTGAAATAGCTCCTTCAGAACACTGATTTCACCGATCAATTGTAGTCTTGTCTCACTATGACTTTTGAAAAGCTACATGCCAAGTATATACTCTCCTTTTTAGGTGACCATATGTTCCATCTGAAAGCTTTCAGTATCTTTTGGTTTTACTTGACTTTGTATTGAATGACAGTAGATTTTATATTAGAACTTATTAATTCTTTGAGATACAGATTTAGGAAAAAATTCAAACATTTTTGGGATGTGTTTTTTGTTCATGAGGGTTTGTTGTTCAATTTGTATGGAGTCCTTTTCATACTCAATGAGAGACTAGACTTTTAAATTTATACCATATCAAACCAAGCTTCCTGAGCCTTCCCTTCTTGAGAAAAATCTGTCCATAAACTGTGGTATCTTTTTGGACATTTCACACATATTAGGGTAAATCTCAATATGTGATGCATATATTTCTGAAGACTGTAACCTCTCTAAAATTCTACTTCTGATAATTAAGTGATACTAACAACTATTTTAGATGATTTCAATAAATAAATATACATTCCAAATGAACTTAAGTTGTATCCAACATTACCATACACTTTAATTAATTTTCTAATTAAGTAGTCTTTTTCTCTCTCTCTTCTATCCCTTGAAGTGTGGAAATGTCCCATATTCAACAAAGAAATGTAGAAATGAGAGTGTTTAAATTTTGGATACTGAAATACTGGAATTTAGGATTTTCAGGCAATACCAAGACTCAGTCAATATCTCTCTCATAAATTGTTTAAATTTGCATCAGTTTAATGAAAATATTTTATGGAAATCCCCAGGAAGATATTCAGCATAATTATTTTGACTGCTTAATGATACTCAATAATTTCCTTTTCTCATGCTTCAGCTTAGTGAGAGACTATCTCCTGTTAATACCAGCTCCCAAGCTGGCAATCCTACTGCTGATACTCACTAGTGATTAAAAAATATATATGTATAATTATTTAAATATTTTATTCTTTTTTATTGCAATATCCTCGACTTTGGGAACAGACATATTTTCTTGAGATAAGGGTTATGATGATCCATGATTAATAAATGGCTCTATGCTTACCTTAATCTCAGAGAATAACCCAAGTATCCCAGTAGTACTTTACTAAAATAGTTAGAAAACAACCAAAGAATGGGACCTAGGGCTACTAAGCCACAGTTTTTGTTTTTGCTTCTTCCACTAAAATACTCTATCACAAATAAAGTAAGTTCCTTCTCTCATAAACTAAATGAGCAAAGGACCTCAGAGGGATAAGAAAATTAAGCTATTTTTCTTATATTGAAAAATTCATCAAGTCTCAATTTAGAAAGGGAAGGTCAATAAAGAGCAATTACATGAGCATTCTGCCTAGGGTATTATGCCAAATTCTTAAAGTGGTGAGCTTAAAGTTTTCAGGTAATTTTAAACTTTTAATGTAATACTTTTCTTCACCTATGGTAATTTATTCTAGTTATTTCTCTCTCATATCATCAGTGGCTCACAACGGATTCAAAACCGAAATGTTCTTTGAGATATGTCTCTTTTGATTTTCATGTCTGTCAATAGAATCTTTATAAAGCAAAAATCCTGTTGGGAAAGGAAGCACACATGACAATAATCTGATAATCTAGCTAAACTTGAATTGGCTCAAAACAAAATCACAGTGACATCTAATTCTTTAGTTATACCTGGGGAAATCTAAATCTTTCCCCTTTAGGTCAGGTCTTAATTAACATGCCAAATATCACCTGAAGTTTCTTTAATTTTTATCTTGAAATTTCTTATAGAAGCATAAAATAATTTATTAGATAATTTGTATTTTCCTTACACTGTTAGTTTCAAGTTTGTAAGTTTCCATTGAAAGGATAGAATTTTTAAAATGAGAAATCTAACTTGCATTTCAGAATGTGTACTAAATTTTTAAAATTGTTAGCATGCCAAGTTCCCTTCCTGTTTACCCATATGTCACTATAAACCATATTTCTATTCTTTATATTGATTAGGTTTCTTCTGTTTCATTTGGATGGCCAAGCCTGAGATTTCATCCTTTCATTATTTTTTCAAGCATTTATTCCCTTGTGATTAGTTGGCTCTGGATTATCTTTGAATCTCTTTCCATGTGCCTCAGATGGATGGGATTTCTTTCCTGTAGGAAGCTTCTTTTGGGAAACAAGAAATGAGCTCAGAATAAAACCTCAAAATTAATTAAAATGTATGGCTTATCTCAAGAGAAATAGCAGCATGATATATCCAAGCAAATTTCCCTATTGTATTTCTATTTTTTCTTTCCCTAGACTGTTGGTGGTCAAAATGATTAAGAAAGATATAAATACTTCTGCCAGTTTTAAATACGCCTAAATAAGTTCAGTACTATTGTAAAAAGAAATCATCAATGGCATGTTTTCCCAGTTGTTTTGGAAGATATGATTTTGTTATCCATTTAGCTTTTGTCATCTTTCCTTCTAAAACTAAAGAAAACAACTTGATAACAGTTTTCTGATGATAAATAGTTAACTAGCAAGCATCTCTAGATCACCATCAAAAAAAGTGAGCATTTTCTGGGGAATTTTTTAAAGCAAAGCTGATGCTACCTGTGAATGTGCTGGTGTGTGTGTGAAAGTATGTGTTTCTTTGTATACTAAAGAACAAAACTGAACCCCACATGCATCCTAATCACTCACTGCTCTCAACATATATACTGCTTTACAGAGTAACACGATCAGATCATTGCTGTAATGATTAATGTATATACATGTGTCAAGTGTGTTACACTTGACAGCAAGAATGTTGGGAAATAATCTTCAAGTGAGTGAATAGATTTTTAAGTGTTGGGAAACAGCAGTATGATAGAAAACAACCACTCAAATGTGTTGGAACATCAAGGTATTGCTTTTTAATTAAGGGAATATCAAGTTATTGGGCTTCCCTTATGGTTCAACTGGTAAAGAATCCACCTGCTTTGCAGGAGACTTGGGTTCAGTCTCTGAGTTGGGAAGATACCCTGGAGAAGGGAAAGGCTTCTCATTCCAGTATTCTGGCCTGGAGAATTCCATGGACTATATAGTCCATGCAGTGGCAAAGAGTAGCACATGACTAAGTGACTTTCACTCAAGTTAAAGGACAACCCATAACCAAAGAAGAGGTAAAGCCTGAAAAATCTATTGTCAAATGGGAGATGTGTAATTATTGGTTTTTCCCTTTTTAATAGTCTAGGACTCTTGCCTAGTGAGTATGGTATCAATGAAAAATTACATAAGCAGGATTACTCCATCCATAGGAACTGACTGTATTTATTTATTTATTGCTTTTAGGGGATTCCCTGGTGGCTCAGATGGTAAAGTGTCTGCCTGCAATGTGGGAGGCCTGGGTTTGATCCCTGGGTTGGGAAGATCCCCTGGAGAAATAGCAACCCACTCCAGTACTCTTGCCTGGAAAATCCCACAGATAGAGAAACCTGGTAGGCTACAGTCCATGGGGTCACAAACAGTTGGACACAATGGAATGACTTCACTTTATTGCTTTTATTTTAAAAATTTTAAGTTGATGTATAGTCACTAATTATGGTGTATAGCAAAGTAATTCAGTTATATTGTTTTACATTATGGTTAATTACAAGATACTGAATATAGTACCCTATGTTATACTGTGGGACCTTGTTTTCTGTTTTAATATATATATTTGTATTTGCTAATTCCAAACTCCTAATTTATCCCTCCATCTCCCCACGGTAATCATAAGTTTGTTTTCCATTTCTGTGAGTCTGTTTCTATTTTGTAAATAGGTTCATTTGTATCATATTTTAAATTCCACATATAAGTGATATATGATATTTGTCTTTCTCTGCCTGATTTACTTCATTTAGTATGATTACATCTAGGTTCATCCATGTTGCTACAAATGATGTTATTTCATTCTTTTTTAAGCCTCAGTAATATTCCATTGCATATATATATCATATTTTCTTTATTCATGCATCTGTTGATGAATAATTAGGTGTCTAATTTGAAAATATACATGAAGCTCAATGTTCATAGCAGCACTTTTACAATGGCCAAGTCATTGAAGCAGCCTGACTGTATTTCTATTAGAAGACTTTCTTTAGAATAAATCTAAATGGCTTTCTCTCTGTGGTTTCTACTGACCAGAAGATGCTCTAGGAATTAAGCTTTGTGTTATACTGTAACTTTTACTCAAATTGGTCTTTCAAGTGCAAATGTGTCTCAAGGTTTTTATTTTCATTTTTCTTTTTGTTGTTGTCTTTGTAGAACTAACTAATACAAAACACTCCCAGGCCCAGCTATAGGACTCTTATAAAATACATTTTCTTTTCATTAGATAAACTCAAAGTTATGTATACCTCAAAACAAGCACACATGCACATCTACACATAANCACATTTCAGAGTTTTGAGGTGCTAATTTTTTTAATAACCGATTTCATTCACTGACTTGTCAAAAGTCAATTCAAGCTAAGTTCTGCATGGAATATGATTCTGCATGGATTTATTTTTTTAGAAATAGCGATTAAAAATTTAATAGCATCTGAAAACTGCCATCACAATAGGATTCTTACAGCAAGATTAATCTGAGATTGGAGTACAATATGCCTGAACACAGTTCTTCAATAATAGTTAAAAAAATATTGTATTGTGATTAGAGAATCATTCTGCTGGGTTAAATCTGCAGTCAGTCAGTAAGTTCAGTTACTCAGTGGTGTCCAACTCTTTGTGACCCCATGGACTGCAGCACACCAGGCCTCCCTGTCCACCACCAACTCCCGGAGCCTGCTCAAACTCATGTCCATCAATCAGTGATGCTATCCAACCATCTCATCCTCCATCTTCCCCTTCTTCTCCTCCTCCTGTCTTCAACCTTTCCAGCATCAGTGTCTTTTCCAATGAGTCAGTTCTTCACACCAGGTAGCCAAATTATTGGAGCTTCAGCTTCAGCATCAGTCTTTCCAATGAATATTCAGGACTGGTTTCCTGAATATTGGATTGACTGGTCTGATCTCCTTGCAGTCCAAGGGACTCTCAAAAGTCTCCAATACAACAGTTCAAAAGCATCAATTCTTTGGCGCTCAGCTTTCTTTACGGTCCAACTCTCACATCCACACATGATTACTGGAAAAACCATAGCTTTGACTAGACAGACCTTTTTTTGGCAAAGTAATGTCTGCAGTTCAGAAGCTCATAGGCTGTTTTGTTGTTTGGTTAAACTGAATATACTTTGTCTTTGAAAGTAAACTTTCTAAATTTTTGAAACTCACCATTTCAATTTGCTCAGTTCTATTTCTTTTGATCAATTTTGAGGAGGCTCAGGGTGAGTGTTATCAAGAATAGACTCACATGAAGCATGGCCCCTAGGGACTTAAGAACACAGAAAGACACTGATGGAAGACATATTTAAGAGAGTTTATTGACTTCATCTTGTTACATTCTTAGGAATTTTCAAGTTCACTCCTGACTCTGTGATTCTTACACAAAGATTTCATAAGCCAGACTTCACAAGCCAGACTTCACCTCCTCAGTACACTACCATTCTGTTCCAACAAAATATAAGTTATATGACTTGAGATTGAGGATGGAGATGAGGTACCCAGAGAGAATATTATCAGTAAAGGAGACAAATCAACTACTAAAATTCTACCTTTTTGTTCTGAGAACAAACCTTTAAATGTCTTCTAAAATCTAGGCATTAAAAAAATTATTATTGACACATATATTCACAAATCCATGGAAATCTAGACTTTACTATGTATCTTCAGCTTTTAGAACTTTCTTCTTTATCAGCATTGTTAGTTCAGGAGGCAAATGTAAAGGCTGCATACACCAAATACATGACCTGTGGACTTTGATAATTCAGACATTTTTCCAGGTAACTCAGTTCTCTTGGTAAGGAAATGCAAGTTGATGACTACACATTACCTAATTCTCTACATAAATGACCCATATACCCTATGTCCATATCCCATGGACAGAAGCCTGCCAGGGTTTTCTGTCCATGAAATTCTCCAGACAAGTATACTGGAGTGGGTAGACATTCCCTTCTCCAGGGAATCTTTCGGGTCAGAATCCAGGTCTCCTGCATTGCAGGCAGATCCTTTACCAACTGAGACACCACAGAGTCCCATGAAGAATCCTAGTATTTCCCTAAATTCAGCAAATCTATTAAAAAAATCTTATCTCTTATATTTCAGTCCTCTTACAAAACCTGTACTGCTCTGCCTTATAAAAAAATTCCAATCTATTCAAAATAAACACCATACTTAAGGCAGAATATCCACAGTTAAAGGGGGAAGATGAAAAAATTAGGATAACAGTTAAGGAAGGCATGGTATTGGTTATTTTTCATCACCTCCTTCCCCAGGAATCCATTATTAATTTTCTCTTTCCCACTTTGTGAAATGAAGACAAAGCTCTATAGAGTATTAATTCATTTGACCTCCCTTTATAGTCAACTTTTGATTGAGTTCAGTCCATGGAAATTATAAGCAAAGAACAGAAGTTGGGATAAGAGAGAATTCAAGATATTTAATACATGTACCTTCCTTGTCCTAACATTAGCTGTATCTCCTTATGGCTACAAAGACTGCCAGGATGTCCCTCTATCAAAATGCTATGCCTCAATTTAGCTTTAGTAACCCTATTTAGCTGACAGGAGCTACTCCACGTTCAAGGTCAGGAGGGGTGGCCATGAGGAGATACCCCTGGTCGAAGGTAAGGACCAACAGCTGTGTTTTGCTGGAGCAGCTATGAAGAGATACCCCACATCCAAGGTAAGAGAAACTCAAGTAAGATGGTAGGTGTTGTGAGAGGGAATCAGAGGGCAGACACACTGAAAGCATAATCACAGAAAACTAGTCAATCTAATCACATGGACCACAGGCTTGTTTAACTCAATGAAACTAAGCCATGCTGTGCGGGGAACCCAAGATGGACGGGTCATGGTGGAGAGGTCTGACAGGATGTGGTCCACTGGAGAAAGGAATGGCAAACCACTTCAGTATTCTTGCCTTGAGAACCCCATGAACAGTATGAAAAGGCAAAATGATAGGATACTGAAAGGGGAACTCCCCGGGTCGGTAGGTGCCCAATATGCTACTGGAGATCAGTGGAGAAATAACTCCAGAAAGAATGAAGGGATGGAGCCAAAGCAAAATAATACCCAGCTGTGGATGTGACTGGTGATAGTAGCAAGGTCCGATGCTGTAAAGAGCAATATTGCATAGGAACCTGGAATGTCAGGTCCATGAATCAAGGCAAATTGGAAGCAGTCAAACAGGAGATGGCAAGAGTGAGCATCGACATTCTAGGAATCAGTGAACTAAAATGGACTGGAATGGGTAAATTTAACTCAGATGAGCATTATATCTACTACTGTGGGCAGGGATCCCTTAGAAGGAATGGAGTAGCCATCATGGACAACAAAAGAGTCTGAAATGCAGTACTTTGATGCAATCTCAAAAACAACAGAATGATCTATGTTTGTTTCCAAGGCAAACCATTCAATATCACAGTTATCCAAGCCTATGCCCCAACCAGTAGCACTGAAGAAGTTGACATTGAACAGTTCTATGAAGACCTACAAGACCTTTTAGAACTAACACCCAAAAAAGATGTTCTTTTCTTTATAGGGGACTGGAATGCAAAGTAGGAAGTGAAGAAACACCTGGAGTAACAGGCAAGTTTGGCCTTGGAGTACGGAATGAAGCAGGGTAAAAGCTAATAGAGTTTTGCCAAGAGAACGTACAGGTCATAGCAAACACCCTCTTCCAACACCCAAGAGAAGACTCTACACATGGACATCACCAGATGGTCAATACTGAAATCAGATTGATTATATTCTCTGCAGCCAAAGATGGAGAAGCTCTATACAGTCAACAAAAACAAGACCAGGAGCTGACTGTGGCTCAGATATGAATTCCTTATTGCCAAATTCAGACTTAAATTGAAGAAAGTAGGGAAAACCGCTAGACCATTCAGGTATGACCTAAATCAAATCCCTTGTGATTATACAGTGGAAGTGAGAAATAGATTTAAGGGACTAGATCTGATAGAATGCCTGATGAACTATGGAATGAGGTTCATGACGCTGTACAGGAGACAGGGATCAAGACCATCCCCATGGAAAGAAATGCAAAAAAGCAAAATGGCTGCCTGAGGAGGCTTTAGAAACAGCTGTGAAAAGAAGAGAAGTGAAAAGCAAAGGAGAAAAGGAAAGATTTAAGCATCTGAATGCAGAGTCCCAAATAATAGCAAGGAGAGACAAGAAAGCCTTCCTCAGCCATCAATGCAAAGAAATAGAGGAAAAGAACAGAATGGGAAAGACTAGAGATCTCTTCAAGAAAATTAGAGATACCAAGGGAATATTTCTTGCAAAGATGGGCTCGATAAAGGACAGAAATGGTATGGACCTAACAGAAGCAGAAGATATTAAGAAGAGGTGGCAAGAATACACAGAAGAACTGTACAAAAAAGAGCTTCACAAACAAGATAATCATGATGGTGTGATCACTCACCTAGAGCCAGACATCCTGGAATGTGAAGTTAAGTGAGCCTCAGAAAGCATCACTACGAACAAAGCTAGTGGATGTGATGGAATTGCAATGGAGCTATTTCAAATCCTTAGAGATGATGTCATGAAAGTGCTGCACTCAATATCCCAGCAAATTTGGAAAACTCATCAGTGGCCACAGGACTGGAAAAGGTCAGTTTTCATTCTAGTACCAAAGAAAGGCAATGCCAAAGAATGCTCAAAATACTGCACAATTGCACTCATCTCACATGCTAGTAAAGTAATGTTCAAAATTCTCCAAGTCAGGCTTCAGCAATATGTGAACCATGAACTTCCAGATGTTCAAGCTGGTTTAGAAAAGGTAGAGGAACCAGAGATCAAATTAACATCTGCTGGATCATCAAAAAAGCAAAAGAGTTCCAGAAAAACATCTCTTTCTGCTTTATTGACTATGCCAAAGCCTTTGACTGTGTGGATCACAATAAACTGTGGAAAATTCTGAAAGAAATGGGAATACCAGACCACCTGATCTGCCTCTTGAGAAACCTATATGCAGGTCAGGAGGCAACAGTTAGAACTGGACATGGAACAACAGACTGGTTCCAAACAGGAAAAGGAGTATGTCAAGGCTGTATATTGTCACCTTGTTTATATAACTTATATGCAGAGTACATCATGAGAAACGCTGGGCTGGAAGAGGCACAAGCTGGAATCAAGATTGCCGGGAGAAATATCAATAACCTCAGATATGCAGATGACACCACCCTTATGGCAGAAAGTGAAGAGGAACTAAAAAGCCTCTTGATAGAAGTGAAAGAGGAGAGTGAAATAGTTGGCTTAAAGCTCAACATTCAGAAAATGAAGATCATGGCATCTGGTCCCATCACTTCATGGGGAATAGATAGGGAAACAGTGGTAACAGTGTTAGACTTTATTTTTGGGGGCTCCAAAATCACTGCAGATGGTGATTGCAACCATGAAATTAACAGACACTTACCCCTTGGAAGGAAAGTTATGACCAACTTAGATATCATATTGAAAAGCAGAGATATTACTTTTCCAACAAAGGTCCATCTAGTCAAGGCTTTGGTTTTTCCAGTGGTCATGTGTGGATATGAAAGTTGGACTGTGATGAAAGCTGAGCACTGAAGAATTGATGCTTTTGAACTGTGGTGTTGGAGAAGACTCTTGAGAGTCCCTTGAACAGCAAGGAGATCCAACCAGTCCATCCTAAAGGAAATCAGTCCTGGGTGTTCATTGGAGGGACTGATGCTGAAGCTGAAACTCCAATATTTTGGCCACCTCATTGGAAGAGTTGAGTCATTGGAAAAGACTCTGATGCTGGGAGGGATTGGGAGCAGGAGGAGAAGGGGACGACAGAGGATGAGATGAATGGATGATATCACTGACTCATTGGACATGAGTTTGAGTGAACTCTGGAAGATGGTGATAGACAGGGAGGCCTGGCGTGCTGTGATTAATGGGGTTGCAAGGAGTTGAACAGGACTGAGTGACTGAACTGAACTGAACTGAACCACATTTATTATTTTGTTCCTTTACCTTATTATGGTAATATTGACTTCCTCCTTGCTATGAACGTCTGAATCCACCCTATTGGATTTATGACTTTCAATCTTGAATTAAACTTCTTTTAGTATTTTTAAAGTTGATTTATTGGGTTATGTGCATTTGTTCAACAAAGTAATGTGTTATCTTGTCTTTTTAGTTTTCAATGTTATTATTGGGTATGACTTCATTGGTAGTTGCAATATTGAAGCTGTTTAGGAGATGTTTGTCAGGTACCAATTTAAATCTTACATATTCAATTTGAAGATAATATATTTTAGGATTATGATTAATTTTTTCTGAAAATTTAGAATTGGTGTTTGAAATATAATTATGCTTCTAGCATTCCCCTGCTTAAAATATTTAAATGACCTGCATTGCTCATAGGATAAAGTTAAAGTTGCTTTACAATTGTGATTCTCAAATTGTGATTTTCTCAAAATCTTTTCAGTAGATTTGAGCTGTCAAACCGATTTTCATAATAATGCAAAGACAGTATTTGCCCTTTTTATTGACCTAACATTTACAGTCATGCTTCAACAACCTGGACATATAAAATCCTTCTGCCTTAGCCTGAATTCCAACAGCACTGACAAACTAGAGTAAGTAATCAATGAATTCTTCATCACATGAACTTGCCAAAAAGTTTTAAAAAGTATCAAATTTCACCTCAGAATGTACTTAACCAAGTAGTAAATTTATTAATTGTACCAAATCTCAATCCTTGAGTATATGTCATTTCTTATGAGATGACTTCCCAGATCGGTCAGTTGGTTAAGAATCTGCCTGCAGTGCAGGAGGCCCCATTTTAAATGGGGAGGGATCGGGAAGGTCCACTGGAGAAGGGACAGGCTACCCACTCCAGTATTCTTGAGCTTCCCTTGTGGCTCAGCTGGTAAAGAATCTGCCTGCAACTTGGGAGACCTGGGTTCAAACCCTGGGTTGGGAAGATCTGCTGGAGGGAAAGGCTACCCACTACAGTATTCTGGCCTGGAGAATTCCATGAACTGTATAGTCCATTGGGTTGCAAACAGTCGGACACAACTGAGCAATTTTCACTTTCACATAGAAGTTCATACGAAGTAGTTCTACAGTATACTAAAGTGTGATACTGTAGCTTTTGTAGTGAATTAATGGCTTTTAAAAAATGTGACAAACTCTATTTTTATGTAGCTTTTTTATGAAACATTTTTTTTTTTTACTTGGATGAATGACTAAGAAGAGGAAAAGCTATCATTATTTAATCCTGAGTAGGATTCTAAACCCACCTCATGCGAAGAGTTGACTCATTGGAAAAGACTTTGATGCTGGGAGGGATTGGGGGCAGGAGAAAAGGGGGACGACAGAGGATGAGATGGCTGGATGGCATCACTGACTCGATGGATGTGAGTCTGAGTGAACTCCGGGAGTTGGTGATGGACAGGGAGGCCTGGCATGCTGCGACTCATGGGGTCGCAAAGAGTCGGACACGACTGAGCGACTGAACTGAACTGAACTGAGGATTCTAAAAAATGGCAGGCGTGCTTTGAAAAATATATAAGCAAAGCTACCATTTCACGGAAGGCAACTGACAATAAGTTCCCAATGATAGAATTTGGGTTTTCAGGCCAAGAAAAAAAAAAAGTTTTGGAAAATGTATATACCACAAGCTTAATACTTTTTAAATAATAAAGACTGTTCTGTGAAGCCTGGTGATGTTATTAATGAATATCTTTTTAAAAAATATTGTGTAGTAAAATGAGTCTCCATGAAGGAGCTACATAATGAGTCAGTGAACCAATGTTTTCCAAATAACCAACGTGCAATGTTATGAAATGATGTGTGGGCAAAAGATTAGATTAATTCAAGAAGTAAGACAGAAATGTATTTTAATGTAACCTTGCAGAAAGTTAATTTATATGATTTTAGGTTTTATATTGCAACTCACTTTTATGAAATTACTAATCAAATTTTATATCAAAGATCCACAATTATTTGAAATATCTATTAAAATACTCTTTTATTTCCCAGCTACAAATCTATGTGAGATCAAATTCTCTTTAAGTATATCAACCAA
>SJYQ01000709.1:423891-438351 GCA_006410935.1 Redunca redunca | reverse complement strand
ATGGTTTCAGGATTTTATCTAGGATACATTATATTTAATTGTTATTTCTTCTTAATCTTCTGCAGCTTATAATATGCCTCAATCTTCTATTTTATAGCCTTGACACTTTTGAAGACTACTGTTTAAATATTTTGAATAATGTCTCTCAATTTGGTTTCATCTGATTTATCATAATTGGATTATGCTATAAATTATTGGGAAAATAATCATGGATATTTGAACAAAATTAAAAGGATGCCCTTAATTTTGAAACTTGATTTTCTCAATATATTATGTCATATGCTTTTTGGTCATATCAGTGACAATTTTCATGGACATTCTTTTCTCATTGAGGAAATTATAAGGAAATAATTAAATCAGTTCAGTTCAGTTCAGTCACTCAGTTGTGTCTGACTCTTCGCAACCCAATGGACTGCAGCATGCCAGGCCTCCCTGTCTATCACTAACTTCTGGAGTTTACTCAAACTCATGTCCATTGACTCGGTGATGCCATCCATCCATTTGATCCTCTGTCGTCCCCTTCTCCTCCCACCTTCAATCTTTCCCATCATCAGGGTCTTTTCAAAGGAGTAAGTTCTTCATATCAGGTGGCCAAAGTATTGGAGTTTCAGCTTCAGCATCAGTCCTTCCAATGAATATTCAGGACTGATTTCCTTTAGGATGGACTGGTTGGATCTCCTTGCAGTCCAAGGGACTCTCAAAGTCTTCTACAACACCACAGTTCAAAAGCATCAATTCTTCAGCACTCAGATTTCTTTATAATCCAACTCTCACATCCATACATGACTACTGGAAAAACCACAGTTTTGCCTAGACAGACCTTTGTTGGCAAAGCAATGGCTCTGCTTTTTAATATGCTGTCTAGGTTGATCATAACTTTCCTTCCAATGATTGAGTATCTTTTAATTTCATGGCTGCAATCACCATCTGCAGTGATTTTTGAGCCCCCCAAAATAAAGTCTGTCACTGTTTCCCCATCTATTTTCCATAAAATGATGGGACTGGATGCCATGATCTTAGCTTTCTGAATGTTGAGTTTTAAGCCAACTTTTTCACTCTCCTCTTTCAATTTCATCAAGAGGCTCTTTAGTTCTTCTTTGCTTTCTGCCACAAGGGTGGTGTCATCTGCATATCTGAGGTTATTGATATTTCTCCTGGCAATCTTGATTCCAGCTTGTGCTTCCTCCAGTCCAGCATTTCTCATGATGTACTGTGCATTTAAGTTATATAAAAGGGTGATCATATATAACCTTGACGTACTCCGTTCCCAGTTTTGAACCAGTCTGTTGTTCCATGTCCAGTTCTAACTGTTGCTTCCTGACTTGCATATAGATTTCTCAAGAGGCAGGTCAGGTGGTCTGGTATTCCCATATCTTTCACAATTTTCCACAGTTTGTTGTGATCCACACAGTCAAAGGCTTTGGCATAGTCAATAAAGCAGAAATAGATGATTTCCTGGAACTCTCTTGCCTTTTCAATGATCCAGTGGATGTTGACATTTTGCTCTCTGGTTCCTCTGCCTTTTCTAAAACCAGCTTGAATATCTGGAAGTTCACAGTCACATACTGTTGAAGCCTGGCTTGGCAAATTTTGGCATTACTTTCTTAGCATGTGAGATGAATGCAATTGTGTGGTAGTGTGAGCATTCTTTGAGATTTGCTTTTCTTTGGGATTGGAATGAAAACTGACCTTTACCAGCCCTGTGGCTAAAGTAATAAATAGATTATACACACACACACACACACACACACACACACACACACAATATGGCAACATGTATATATCATAAAAAGGTAGTTATAAATCATTAATGATGTTTAATATCATCATGGATGATTAATTGGCTAGTCAGAATTTGAGATGGCTTTGCAAGGTACAGGAAAGGGTGCTAATTAGGTAGGTTGTAACTAAGTTTCAGGCAAAAAAAGTGAATTAGAAATATGATGGGCTTAGGAACACTCAGGATGGCATGAAGATTATCCAGCTAATTTTCAAAACTTTTCACAACTCATTATATTCTAAAAGCATAACTATGAAGTATCTCTCATTAACTATTTTAATTAATGAAATCAATTGAGACAAGAAAGAAATTGAATTATTCTTTACTAGATTGACTTCTGTAAACAGAGTAAGAAGAATCAAATCCAGACCATTTGAATTTCTAATTTTGTTGTTTTCTTATCACATTTGGACTTTTTTTTTTTTTTATAATATTGTGACAGTGTTATTTGCTTAGTCATGTCTGAATCTTTGTGAATCTATGGTCTATATAGCCCACCAAGATTCTCTGTCCATGGAGTTCTCCAGGTAAGAATACTGGAGTGGGTAGCCATTCCCTTCTCTAGGGGATCTTCCCAGCCCAGGGATCTAACCCAGGTCTCCTGCATTGCAGGCAGATCCTTTACCATCTGAGACAACTTGGTATAAATTGGTGATGTAATAAAAATAATTCCATTTAAATCATAATTTCTCTTTTTTGAATTTCTATTTTTAATTTCCTCAAGGAAATCAACCCTGAATATTCACTGGAAGGACTGATGCTTAAGCTGAGGTTCCAATCCCTTGGCCACCTGATGTGTAGGGCTGACCCCGTCTTTCCTGATGCTGGGAAAGATTGAGGGCAGAAGAAGAAGAGAGTGACAGATGATGAGATGGTTGGATGGCATCAGTAACACAGTGAAAATGAGTTTGAGCAAAGTTGGGGCGATAGTGGAGGACAGGGAAATCTGGCATGCTTCAGTCCATGGGGTCGCAAAGAGTGGGGCATGACTGAGCAACTGAACAACGACAGTTAGCTTGATCTCTTAAACAGCTGAGACAGTTAACATTCTTTTATTTGGTTCAGAAATTATATTTTTAAGTCTTTGAATACCTATGAATATTTCCTTTTGGTTGTCTTTACGTGTAAGAGAATACTTGTATAAGGAAACATTTGAGGGTTAACATCTTTCATCAACATGCTACAGAAACTGCTCTTATGCAATTCAGTATTACTGAGAAGACTGACAAAACCCAGATATTTATCATTATTTCTAGATTACTTAGTAAGACAACAAAACATGTAACAAATTTTAAAAAATAGTTTGATGCACAGAGATTTCATGTAATTTTAATAGGCAGTGCAGTCACATTTTCTGTAAAAATATACACACATATTATTTTCTCTCATGCCCACTATTATCCATTTGCCTAGGTCTCCCTATATGATCCACAAGTAACCCTTGTTATTAGTTCCTTATGTATCTTTCCAGCATTTTATATTTGTATATCATATATGAAATTTTCATATATAGTATGTTTTCTTATTGAATACCAAATGAAGTCTAGTATACTGTTCTATATCTAACATTTTCATATAAAATAAACATTGCAGATCTTTCCATAGAGAGTTTCATTATTATTATTTTTATAAATATATTGAAGTCTAATATCTTGTATGTAGACTTCAGAGTCAGGAAAAATTTTTAGTAACTATGAAAGGAGTGCATCAAGACTGTATATCGTAACCTTGTTTACTGCCTCATATGCAGAGTACATCACGTGAAACGTCAGGCTGGATGTTTCCCAAGGTGGAATCAAGATTGTCAGGATAAACTCAACGACTTCTGATATGCAGATGATATGCAGTGATACTAATTCACTAGTACTAAAACCTAGACAGCATATTAAAAAGCAGAGACATTACTTTGCTGACAAAAGTCCATAAAGTCAATGCAATGTGTTCTCCAATTATTATGTATGGATGTGAGAGTTGGACCATAAAGAAGACTGAGCACTGAAGAAGTGATGCTTTTGAACTGTGGTGTTGGAGAAGACTCTTGAGAGTCTCTTGGACTGCAAAGAGATCAAACCAGTCAGTCCTAAAGAATTAAACCTGAATATTCTTTGCATGGACTGATGCTGAAGCTGGAGCTACAATCCTTTGGCCACTTGATACAAAGAGCCAACTCACTGGAAAAGACCCTGATGCTGAGAAAAATTGAAGGCAGGGGAAGATGGGGGCAACAGAGGATGAGATGGTTGGGTGGCATCACTGACTCAATGGACATGATTTTGAGCAGACTCCGGGAGATGGTGGAAGACAGAGAAGTCTGGCCAGCTGCAGTCCATGGGGTCCAAAATTCAGACATAACTGAGTGACTAAACAACAACAATGGCAGAAAATGAAGTGGAACTTAAAAGCCTCATGAAAGTGAAAGAGGAGAATGAAAAACCTGACTTAAAACTCAGCATTCAAAAAACTAAGATTATGGCATCCAGTTCCATCACTTTATGGCAAATAGATGGGGAAAAAGTGGAAACAGTGACAGATTTTGTATTCTTGGGATCCAAAATTACTGCAGGTGATGATTGCAGCCATGAAATTTAAATGCCTGCTCCCTGGAAGAAAAGCTATGACAAACCTAGACAGTGTCTTAAAAAGCAGAATCATCACTTTGCCCACAAAGTTCTGTATGTTCAAAGCTAGGCTTTTTTCCAGTAATCATGTATGGATGTGAGAACTGGACCATAAAGAAGGCTGAGCACCAAGGAAATGATGCTTTTGAATGTGTGGTGCTGGAGAAAAAACTTGAGAGTCCCTTGGACTGCAAGGTGATCAAACCAGTCAATCCTGAAGGAAATCCACTCTGAAAATTCTTTGGAAAGACTAATTCTGAAGCTGAAGTTCCAATACTTTGGCCACCTAATGTGAAGAGCTGACTCACTGGAGACCCTGATACTGGGAAAGATTGAGAGCAAGAGAAGGGGGCACCAGAGGATGAGATGGTTTGATGGCATCACTGACTCAATGGATGTGAAGCTGAGCAAGCTCCCGGAGATAGCAAAGGACATGGAAGCCTGGCGTGCTGCAGTCCATGGGGTTGCAAATAGTCAGACGTGACTTAGGAACTGAACAACAACAACAGTGATGTACATTAGGATAAGAAATCAGATAATTACTAACAATTTATCTTCATCTAAATGAATGTGTAGTGAGACAATGAAAAATTGTGTGGAGTGAAATTCAGTGAAAGTGTTAGTTACTCAAGTCATTTCAGACTCTTTGAGATCCCAGGAACTTGTATCCCACCAGGATCCTCTGTCCATGAAATTCTGGCAAGATTACTGGAATGGGTAGCCATTCCCTTTTCCAGGGTATTTTTCCAGTCCAGAAAGAATATTCTGACTTTTGCATCTGTCTAATGTCCTTGGCACTTAATTACAAAATGTCATTATTGCATCACAATCACTGCACCTAAAAATTTTTTAAATAATTCTAAAGGGAGCTGTTGTCCCAGTTGAGAACCACTCTATCATAGAATAACTAATACTAAAATTTCTGCCTCATGAATGTTTGATAATGAATGAAAACACAAACTTGCCTAAGACTAGAGTAGTTACAAAGAGTAATTGTGATTTGTATCCACTTACCTTTTGATTAGTCTTGTCCATCAATTGAATGACCATTTGTCATTTGTCCTTTTGTCCATAGAGAGAATGTTAGAGAATGTTGTGAATCAGCTAGGTCTTTTCACATGTCATTTCTGCAGTTGTACCAGTGCTGTGTTTAAGGTTGGCTGAAAAAATGTCCCATCTGGTACATTCTAAGATTGATCTAGATGGTAAGATGTTACAGTAAATGACCTTCTGACACTCAGATGTTACAATTTCTATTGTGAGATATTCACTAAATATTTATAAAAACCCTTAGGATAACGGAAGAAAATGAATCCCAATTATAATGTACTTCCCATGCTGCTATTTCAAACAATCATTTGCTTTCATAAAGACAACATTTTTGGGGGAAATAAAAGGTTTAAAGATTTGAGGTTGTCATCCTTTCACTCACATTTCACAACTGATTTTGAGAAATAAAAAGACATGTTATATTAACTTGGCTTGTGTTGAATGATGTAGACTGTAGTTTCTATAACTAAGCACAGCCCGATTAAAGTCATGCATTCAGTGCTAAAATGTGACATTATATCAAACACTAGACATTTTAATTCATATTTTAGTACTTTCAGGTGGTTGTATAAAAACATTAGTCATCATAAGCTGTTCTGTGCTCAATAATGTAAGATCACATGCCTCTTCAACTTACCTCTGGAAATCAAGATTCATTCTGCTTAATGCTCTCATCTCACCATAAGTTCTGAAAAACAGAAATACAAGATCATAATTTAATTTCACATCACCTTCTAGTCTTCTAAAATTTTCTTCTTTTGAAATACATTCTCATCATGAAATGAGTGATTTTAAAAAGTTTGATAAACCAAGTAACTGTTGGGTTATTTTGTAAACTAACCATATTTTAATTATAAATATATATGTGTATTTTGTGAACCTTGACTTTATGAGATATTGATATTTTTATTGTGTTCATTTGCAAGCACCCTGATGGAAATGTTATCTTGTTATATACTAAGAACCTTAAAATGTCTGGCTTTTGAATAAAAAATATTTGGGAAATATTTTCTTTGCTAATTATTACCTGAGGAAACTTGGTCATATTATTTAAACTTGCTACACTTCTATTTTCTCATCAGTAAGGTATAAGTACAAGCATCTTTCTTCCAAGGCTAATGAAAGGAATCATTAAATATGTATTTTTTTGTGCATATAAACCCTTGGCAAATGCCATTTCTTATAATTTACCACTTCTCTTTTATATAGGACTTCTCTGGTAGCTCCGACGATAAAGAATCTGCCTGCAAATAGGGAGGCCTGGGTTCAATCCCTGGGTAGAGAAGATCTCTGGGTAAGGGAATGGCTACTCATTTCAATATTCTTGCCTGGAGAATCCCATGGTCAGAGGAGCCTGGGGGGCTACAGTCCCTGGGGTTGCAAAGAGTCAGACATGAATGAGTGACTAACACTTTCATTTCACTTATATGTGATATTTTCTTTAATGTCAGCCATAATGATTCTTCTGTTCCCACTTTTTCCAAACATTGTCAGTTGATGTCTTTTTATCTTAGGCAGAAAGTGAAATTACTATTGATAAAATTCACAGGAGTCTTAAATGCAGCATATTCAAATCAGATACTTTAGTACAAATTACTAAAAGGTTTCATGTGAGACCACTGTTGTTAGCAATGTATACTGAGAAAAAAGAATTTTCCACATATTCTAAATTTTTAAAATTTTAGAGAGATTTAATGTGCAGGTTATTTCCTGAAGAGATAATGAAAATATTCTAGAAACCTAAAGCCTAGGAAGTAAACTCTAACCTAGCTATTGTTTGTGGAGAAGGCAATGGCAACCCACTCCAGCACTCTTGCCTGGAAAATCCCATGGAGAGAGGAGCCTGGTAGGCTGCAGTCCATGGGGTCGCGAAGAGTTAGACAAGACTGAGTGACTTCACTTTCACTTTTCACTTTCGTGCATTGGAGAAGGAAATGGCAACCCACTCCAGTGTTCTTGCCTGGAGAATCCCAGGGATGGGGAGCCTGGTGGGCTGCCGTCTATGGGGTTGCACAGAGTCGGACAGGACTGAAGTGACTTAGCAGCAGCAGCTTTGTTTGAGAAGGAAATCTAACCCTAGCCCTTCTCTCGAAAAGGCTCTGTGCTTTCTTGATTTAACATTCAGTTCAGTTCAGTTCCTCAGTCGTGTCTGACTCTTTGAGACCCCATGAACCACAGCATGCCAAGCCTCCCTGTTCATCACCAACTCCGGGAGTCCAACTGACCCATGTCCATTGAGTTGGAGATGCCATCCAACGACCTCATCCTCTGTTGTCCCCTTCTCCTCCTGCCCTCAATCTTTCCCAGTATCAGGGTCTTTTCCAATGAGTCAGCTCTTCACATCAGGTAGCCAAAGTACTGGAGTTTCAGCTTCAACATCAGTCCTTCCAATGAACACCCAGGACTGATCTCGTTTGGGATGGACTGGTTAGATCTCCTTGCAATCCAAGGGACTCTCAAGAGTCTTCTCCAACACCACAGTTCAAAAGCATCAATTCTTTGGTGCTCAGCCTTCTTTATAGTCCAACTCTCACATCCATACATGACCACTGGAAAAACCATAGCTTGTCTAGACAGAACTTTGTGGACAAAGTAATGTCTCTGCTTTTTAATATGCTGTCTAGGTTGGTCATAACTTTCCTTCCAAGGGGTAAGTGTCTTTTAATTTCATGGCTGCAATTACCATCCACAGTAATTTTGGAGCCCAGAAATATAAACTCAGCCACTGTTTCTAGTATATCCCCATCTATTTGTCATGAAGTGATAGGACCAGATGCCATGATCTTCGTTTTCTGAATATTGAGCTTTAAGCCAACTTTTTCATTCTCCTCTTTCACTTTCGTCAAGAGGCTGTTTAGTTCTTCTTCACTTTCTGCCATAAGGGTGGTGTCATCTGCATATCTGAGGTTATCGATATTTCTCTCAGCAGTCTTGATTCCAGCTTTTGCTTCCTCCAGCCCAGCGTTTCTCATGATGTACTCTGCTTATAAGTTAAATAAACAGGGTGGCAATATACAGCCTTGACATACTCCTTTTTCTATTTGGAACCAGTCTGTTGATCCATGTCCAGTTCTAACTGTTGCTTCCTGACCTGCATATATATTTCTCAAGAGGCAGGTCAGGTGGTCTTGTATTTCCATCTCTTTCAGAATTTTCCACAGTTTATTGTGATCTGCACAGTCAAAGGCTTTGGCATAGTCAATAAAGCATAAATAGATGTTTTTTTCTGGAAATTTCTTGTTTTTTCAATGATCCACCAGATGTTGGAAATTTGATCTCTGGTTCCTCTGCCTTTTTTAAAACCAGCTTGAACATCTGGAAGCTCATGGTTCATATATTGCTGAAGACTGGCTTGCAGAATTTTGAGCATTACTTTACTGGTGTATGAAATGAGTGCAATTTTTTGGTAGTTTGAGCATTCTTTGGCATTGCCTTTCTTTGGTTTTGGAATGAAAACGGACCTTTTCCAGTCCTGTGGCCACTGCTGAGTTTTCTAGATTTGCTGGCTTATTGAGTGCAGCACTTTCACAGAATTACCTTTTAGGATTTGAAAAAGCTCAACTGGAATTAGCGTTCTTATATCAGGATTATAATTACTGATAAACTTTATTTTTTGTACATAGTATGAGATAACTTTTGAGGCTTATTTATTTCCAAATGAACATGCAGTTATTTTAACACATTTTCTTGGAAAGATGATCAATACCATACTTGTGGAATATCAGTTTGTCAGCCAATCTCTGGCCCTGATCTTGTCTCCCCTTGTAGTTCTATAAGAATAAGTTTTTGTATTTTATTTTTCCACTATGAGCTTAGGCCCAGCCAACTTGCCCCTCACCTCCCCATACACACACACTGTTTTCCTCCCCTTGGATGGGTGCTTCCAAAAAACTTAACTAGGACCCCAAGACAAATCACACCCTTCACTTCTGTCCCTCCACCTAACTTCAGTTCAGTCACTCAGTCATGTCCAACTCTTGCCACCCCATGGGCTACAGCATGCCAGACTTCCGTGTCCATCACCAACTCCTAGAGCTTTCTCCAATTCATGTCCATTGAGTTGGTGATGCCATCCATCTATTTCATCCTCTGTGTTTCCCTTCTCCTTCTGCCTTCAATCTTTCTCAGCATCAGGGTCTTTACTAAGGAGCTAGTTCTTTGCATCAAGTGGCCAAAGTATTGCAGCTTCCTCTTCAGCATCAGTCTTTCCGGAGAATATTCAGCACTGGTTTCCTTTAGAATAACTACTTTGATCTTGCAGTCCAGGAGACTCTCAAGAGTCTTCTCCTATACCACAGTTCAAAATGCAAATTCTTCAGTGCTCAGCTTTCTTTATGGTCCAACTCTCACATCCATACATGATTACTGGAAAAAATATAGTTTTGACTAGACAAATATTTGTCAGCAAAGTAATGTCTCTTCCTTTTAATATGCCATCTTGTTTTGTCATAGTTTTCTTCCAAGGAGCAAGCATCTTTTAATTTCATGGCTGCAGTCACCCTCTGCAGTGATTTTGGAGCCCAAAAAAATAAAGTCTATCATTGTTTCCATTGTCTCTCCATCTGTTTGCCATGGAGTGATGGGACCAGATACCATGATCTTCATTTCCTGAATGTTGAGTTTCAAACAAGTTTTTTCACTCTCCTCTTTCACTTTCATCAAGAGGCTCTTGAGTTCCTCTCTGCTTTCTGCCATAACGGTGGTATCAGCTGCATATCTGAAGTTATTGATATTTCTCCCAGCAGTCATGATCCGTTTGTACTTCATCCAATCCGGCATTTTGCATGATGTACTCTGCATATAAATTAAATAAGCAGGGTGACACCTTGAAGTACTCCTTTCCCAATTTGGAACCAGCCTGTTGTTCCATGTCTGGTTCTAACTGCTACTTCTTGACCTGCATACACATTTCTCAGGAGGCAGGTAGGTGGCCTGGTATTCCCATCTCTTGAAGAATTATCCACAGTTTGTTGTCATCCACACAGTCAAAGGTTTTGGCATAGTCAATAAAGCAGATGTTTTTTTCTGGAAATCTCTTGCTTTTTCTATGATCCAATGGATATCAGTAATTTGATCTGTGGTTCCTCTGTCTTTTCTAAATCCAGCTAGCACATCTCAAATTTCTCGTTTCACATACTGTTGAAGCCTCGCTTGTTAAATTTTGAGCAATACTTTTCTGGCATGTGAAATTATTAGAATTTTTCAGTATCTTGAACAGTATTTGGCATTGCCTTTCCTTGGGATTGGAATAAAGCTGACCTTTTGCAGTCCTGTGGCCAGTGCTGAGTTTTCCAAATTTGCTGGCATATTGAGTGCAGCACTTTCACAGTATCATGCTTTAGGACTTGGAATAGTTCAGATGGAATTCCATCTCCTCCACTAACTTTGTTCCTTGATTCCTACGGCCCACTCGACTTCACACTCCAGGGTGTCTGGCTCTAGGTGAGTGATCGCACCATCGTGGTTATCTGGTTCTTTAAGATCTTTTTTGCATAGTTCTGTATATTCTTGCCACCTTTTCTTAATCTCTTCTGCTTCTGTTAGGTCCATATACTTTCTGTCCTCAATTGTGTCCATCTTTGCATGAAAATTTCCCTTGGTACCTCTAATTTTCTTGAAGAGATCTCTAATCTTTCCCATTCCATTGTTGTCTTCTCTTTCCTTGCACCTAGCTTGGTCCTCCAAAAAGAGGAAGAAACAGTACATGAATTATGATAAACTCAGTCATTTCTACCCTGGTGATCCACTTGCCCCTCCTTCAGGCAGAAGCTAGACCAAATTATCTTTTAAGTCAAAGCCATGTACTCTATCTTCAAGAATGTATTTGTTCTGGAAACACTCCATTTCTGTACCCTCCCATATATCTGCTGCTGTGCCAAAATGCCCAAGATTACTGAGAAGGACTAAAGTGAAATCAGTGGTCAGTTGACATGAGCCTAATCACAGCCAACACACGTATGTATATAATGAGCAGAGGTACACAGTATCACTGCCAGGATTTCAGGAATTACATCCTACAGTATTAATCTAACTGGTGACCGATTTTGCAGTAACTGCACAGTGAGAACTGTAGCATCAAAGATGTGCTCAAGAAAGGGGCATTCTGGGATTTTCTGATGCCTATCCACAAGCCTTGCTCTGGACAGCATGGAAATGGGGTGGAATCAGTTCCCCTGAAACCCTTGCTGTCCTATGAGAAGATCTAATCCATCCCCACCTTCTTCCCATTCTTTTGGACAGCTTAGATTTCAGGGAAAATTAAGGAGTATTTTGGGTTCATACCTGTCTCAATCTTGAGCCCTGGGCCAGGCCCCTCAAAAAATGTTTCAGGGTATGATGGGCAGGTGTTTGGTAGGTGGGCAGAGGGCTTTGCTTACTTCCAACTATCCCATTACAGCTTCAACATAGTAACAACCCTAGTCACTAGTCACACTCTCCATGGTCTTTGCACCACCCAGGGGTTGCATACTGGGGTTGCCCAATACTTACATGTCTCTCTTTCTCCACTACTCTCGAGGAAGAGTACCAGAGGATGCCCCTCAATAAAAGCATTTGTGAATTAGCCTTTCTCATACCTCTCCAGGGAAATGTTTACCCCCAAACCCAGTTGACTGATCTCTTGCAACATTATGTAACAGGGAGGGGGCATGATCCCCTGTTCCATCCCTTTCCCACTAATCTAAGTCCTTGCCTAAGGGTTTGTGGACAAGAATATCAAAGTCAAAACTGTGTCTACAGACATGGCACTCTCAAATTCAAGCAGCAAACAGGCCAAACATCTGAAATACTTATTGGGTTACTACATGGCCAAGATTCTGTCCCAGGTGGATAAAACCTTGACTTTGATGGACAGCCATTCATCTTAAAGCCCAGGAGGCTAGGGTGGAAAGAGGAGGATTGGTCTGAATAGCTCTTCTTGTTTTCTTCCCACGTTGATCTTCCTCAACTCATCCATGTACCTCTCTGTTCATGATCATCTGTCACCACACTCTCCCTGAATCTAGGCTGAGTGAAGGAAAATCTAACTGAACTCCTTATTACAATAAATTAACTGGGAAGATAGATATAGGACTTATTTTTTGGAAGGTGGGTAGGGTTAGAAAGCTGAGAAATTAAGACTGGATCACATATTGTCTTTGTGGTTGTGAGGAAAATAACAATAAAAGAACTTACATCAAAAACAAATATCAATGATCTTATATGTGTAAATCTGTTCCCAATCTATTATTTCATTTATTTGTATATCACATTTTACCCTAACCTAACATTTTACTGATTCAGTTCAGTTCAGTCACTCAGTCATGTCCGACTCTTTGCGACCCCATGAACTGCAGCATGCCAGGCCTCCCTGTCAAACACCAACTCCTGGAGTCCACCCAAACCCATATCTATTGAGTTGGTGATGCCATCCAACCATCTCATCCTTTGTCATCCCCTTCTCCTGCCCTCAATCTTTCCAGGCACCAGGGTCTTTTCAAATGAGTCAGCTCTTTGCATCAACTGGCCAAAGTATTGGAGTTTCAGCTTCAACATCAGTCCTTCCATTGAACACCCAGGACTGATCTCATTTAGGATGGACTGGTTGGATCTCCTTTCAGTTCAAGGGACTCTCAAGAGTCTTCTCCAACACCACAGCTCAAAAGCATCAATTTTTCAGTGCTCAGCTTTCTTTATAATCCAACTCTCATATCCATACATGAATCAGAAAAACCATAGCCATGACTAGACAAACCTCTGTGGACAAAGTAATGCCTCTGCTTTTTAATATGCTGTCTAGGTTGGTCATAACTTTCCTTCCAGGGAGTAAGTGTCTTTTAATTTCATGGCTGCAATCACCATCTGCAGTGATTTTGGAGCCCCAAAACACAAAGTCAGCCACTGTTTCCACTGTTTCCGCATCTATTTATTTGCCATGAAGTGATGGGACAAGATGCCATGATCTTCATTTTCTGAATGTTAAACTTTAAGACAACTTTTATACTCTCATCTTTCACTTTCGTCAAGAGGCTCTTCGGTTCCTCCTCACTTTCTGCCATGCTGCTGCTGCTGCTGCTAAGCCACTTCAGTCGTGTCCGACTCTGTGTGACCCCAGAGACGGCAACCCACCAGGCTCCCCATCCCTGGGATTCTCCAGTCAAGAATGCTGGAGTGCGTTGCCATTGCCTCCTCCAATGCATGAAAATGAAAAGTGAAAATGAAGTTGCTCAGTCGTGTCCGACTTCTAGCGACCCCATGGACTGCAGCCCACCAGGCTCCTCCATCCATGGGATTTGCCAGGCAAGAGTACTGGAGTGGGTTGCCATTGCCTTCTCCACTTTCTGCCATAAGGGTGGTGTCATCTGCATATCTGAGGTTATTGATATTTCTCCCGGCAATCTTGATTCCAGCTTGTGCTTCCTCCAACCCAGCATTTCTCATGATGTACTCTGCATAGAAGTTAAATAAGCAGGGTGACAATATCCAGACTTGATGTACTCCTTTACTGATTACTGTGGTTGTATATCAAGTCTTAAAATCAAGTTGTAGAAGTCCTGTAGAACTGTTTCTGCTTCAAAATTTTCCATTATTCTAGATCCCTTTGAATTTCCACATAAATTTTCAATTTTAATTAGGTTTGCATTAAATCTAAATGTTAGGTAAATTTGATGTCTCCTCACTTATGAAAATAAGATCTTTTTAATGTCTTTTTTGATTTCTCTCATCAAGGTTTTATAGTTTTCAACAGAAATGAAAGGTTTTATGTTTGTTGCCCATAATTGAGTGAATTTGTTTCTAAGTACTTCATGCCTTTTAACATTATTTAATATGCTATTTTTAAGATTAAATTTATAATTGTTTTAACTAATATTCAGAAATGTACTTAATTTTTGTATATTAGCCCTGGTATTGTGACCTTGCTAATTCTTATTCTAGTAGTGTTATCATAGACTCTACAAGAATTTCTATACAGAAAATCATTGCATTTGTTATATGTTTTAATTTTTAATTTTTAATATTTTTGTATTTTATTTT
>SJYQ01000709.1:384463-413303 GCA_006410935.1 Redunca redunca | reverse complement strand
TAGGATAAATCAAGATGTTCTTACAAGAACACTGTTAGTTGAAAACAATGAAATAAATTAGGGTTTGAAATGTGTCGTAACTTATCCATCAATGTGAGAAAGTGAACACAGCATTAAACAAAATGTTGTAAATAGCACACTTTATGTATGTTGTTATGTATATGTAGAGACTTTCATTTTATATGCAGTATCTCAGATGAATACATACATATCAAATATTGGAAAGGATTCAAATCACAAATATTTGTATTAAACCAAAGATTTTACTTGGAGAATCCAGGCATGCTTATTATGAAAATATTCATTTTATAGTAAGTTTTGGGCTGGTTCTACAACTACAGAAGGAAGTAAAATTATTAATCATTTTGCAAAAGTATGAAAATGCTTTCTAAAAAGAATTCTGATTAAGATAACCCTTTTGAAACTTTTATCTCTTATTCAATGTTAATTAAGTACAATTGGGACAGAAATGCCACACCATTAACAAGTATCCTTTCAAAACACAGAGCAGAACCTCAAATCTAAAAGCAGCTTTTCTCATGCTGTATGTTAATCTTCAAACAAGGAAGACAAAGAAAATGCTAAGTAGGTGGCTCTATTGGGAAACCAACAAGGTAAACAGAAGAACAGATCAGAGCATTTAATTTACACATCTGCAGCTGCTTTTAATGCTATTTGATAGGTATTGCACTTATAAATCTGTTGGAAAGAACTAACTGATCATCCAGAAGAACATACACACACACATACACATGCACACACATCTTATGCATTCCATTCTATGTGTGTGCATTTCTGTTAAGTAGAAGAGCTATAGGGTATTTGTGGTTTACAACAAAGATATTTAAATCCTCTATGTCATTATGTTACCTTCAAAGATATTCTTAGAAAAAAATATTTATGTCCCTTGTACCAAGCTCTAACAGAAAAAATGCTGTCACAATTCAGATTGCATATTTTAAATATAATCCCACAAATAAGTCCAACAAGAACCTTTTACAAAAGTTTTTTTTTTTTCTTGGCTGCAGCACAAAATCCACTGAACTGTCTCTTTTCTCAAACATAACTTATATCCTCACTGATTATTTAGAAACAGATTACCCAGTTTATGAGTTTTCTAGGTGTTTAACTTCTTTCTGCTTACAGTTTTTCTTGCTTTTCAAGTGGGTCAATAGCTGTGTTACTACCATTAAAATGCAGCTCAAATGGAGCATACATTTTGAAGTTCAAATAGGTTATACTGAAAATATTAACTAGGTCACACATTAGATATGAAACCTTCAACAAACAGTTTTGAAAAGTCCATTGTCTAGGAAATAAAAATAGTGACTATGGACTACTTATTATGCACTGGTCACTCCTCTAAGCTGCATTAACTCCTGCATCTTGTGTTTCTTGCCCAGACCTTTGAACAAGTTGAGCAAGAGCTTGGATTTCTGATAAAGCTTTTCCAATATCACGATAATATGAAGGAATCTTGCAAACATGATGTTAACTAAACACCTAAGGACAAATACTGCATGTTTCCACGTATATGAACTGCCAAGAATAGTGAATTTATAGAGGTAGGTAGAAGAGTACATATTACCAAGGACTGGTCAAGGGTAATGGGAATTACTATTTAATGGTTACAGGACTTCTGTTTGATGATGAAAAGTTTCTGGAAATGGAAAGTGGTAATGACTGCACAACAATAAGAATGTAGTTAATGGCAATAAATTGTACACTTAAAAAATATTTAAAATGGTAAGTTTTGTATTATGTATGTTTTACCACAAAATAATTGCCCCCCAAAAGTCATTTTATGAATTCCATTCTACAAACAAATTTTAAAACACCACTTCTCCCTGTTTCATCATTTACCTCCTTACTCCAAGTCACTCTCATCTTTAATCCAAAGTTTTGTACTTGACCCACACTGGTTTTTCTATTTCTGTCCTTGGTCACTTCATGCAGCTCCCCACAAAACATCTAGTGCCAGCTTTTTAAAGCAAAAAACAGATCATGTTACGCTTCTTGAAATCTTCCAATGACTGTCTGTTTCACATAGAGTCACCCCCAAAGTTCTTTGCATAGGTTTTAAGGACTTACATGATCTGATTTCCCCATTAACTTTTTGTCATACCAAAGTAAGAGTGATGGAAGGGGTCTGCCCTGAGGAGAGGTAAGTTTTGTCATTGACATTGTGTACAGATACATGATGACAGTTGAAAGCTAAACTGCTTTTAGTCAGTTTTATTACAAGTTATAGGTTTTCTACCCCTCTAGGCTTTATCCAGGATTGGGTATCTGCCAAAGACTCCTTGCTGTCCCATCAGACTCTAGCATTTTTCCTTTTTACATTCCACTCTGTCTACTTTCATTGCATTACCTATTGATTAAATTGACTAAAGAAGTGTATGACTCAGGGCTATTGCACTTGCTCTTCTCTCAGGTTGGAACACCAGGTTTCTGTTAGAGGCAAGCTTCCTCATCTACATCAGGCATTATTTCACAAATCACTTTCTCTATATGGTCTACCTTGACCACTCTTTTGCAAAGTACACTGTCACCATCATGCCCTAAATTCTTTCCATATTCATTTCTTTGCAGGTTTTACTATCTAACAGATATCTGTCACTTATTTACTGTGATTATCGTTATCTTGTCCATAGAAGTAAAAACTTTTGAGTGCAAGGATTTTTCACCTGGGGGTTCAATGTTATAAGTCCAACAAAAAGAGCACAACCTGGCTCACAATAGATATGTGATAAATTCTTGTGAGTGAAGGGAGGAAAGAAGGAAATCATTGATGTTTAACCATATACCCATTAGATCTAAATACAACTACTTTCTTATCCAGAACACATATGAAAATATTTATTATCACTAGTAATTGAAACAAAATAAAGTTAATGATAAGCTTGCATTTTATCAATTATCAAGCTGAGAAACATATATAATTGCAAGTGGGTTAGTAAAGGAACCTTATCCATCAGCGGGCAGACTGAGTACTCATATCTTTATCCATTAGAAAGCAGACAGAGTGAAAACTACAGTCACAGAAAACTAACAAAACTGTTCACATGGATCACAGCCTTGTCTAACTCAATAAAACTGTGAGCCATGCTGGGTAGGGCCACCCAAGACAGAGGGGTCATTTTGGAGAGTTCTGACAAAATGTGGTCTCTTGGAGAAGGGAACAGCAAACCACTTCAGTATTCTTGCCTTGAGAACCCCATGAACAGTATGAAAAGGCAAAAAGATACGACACTGAAAGATGAACTCCCCAGGTCAGTAGGTGCCCAATATGCTACTGGAGAAGAGTGGAGAAATAGGTCCAAAAAGAATGAAGAGACAGAACCAAAGCAACACCCAATTGTGGATGTGACTGGTGATAGAAATAAAGTTTGATGCTGTAAAGAAAAGTATTGCAGAGGAACCTGGAATGTTAGGTTCATGAATCAAGTTGAGAGAGTAAATTCTTAGGTAGGTTTATAAGAAGCCCAGGGTCCCCAAGGAGGAAAAAGGAGGTCTCAAGTAGGAGAAAATGACAAACTTTTTTTTTCCACTTTGCTTTGTCTTCAGTTAGGTTCAGTTCGGGCTCTCAGCTGTGTCTGACCCTTTGTGATCCCATGGACTGAAGTGCACTAGGCCTCCCTGTCCACCACCAACTTCCAGAGTTTACTCAAACTCATGTCCATAGAGTCAGTGATGCCATCCAACCATCTCATTCTCTGTCATTGTCTTCTCCTCCTGCCTTCAATCTTTCCTAGCAACAGGGTCTTTTCCAATGAGTCTGTCACTGTTTCCACTGGTTCCTCATCTATTTGCCACGAAGTGATGGGATCAGACCCCTTGATCTTTGTTTTTTGAATGTTGAGTTTTAAGCCAGCTTTTTCACTCTCTTCTTTCACTTTCATCAAGAAGCTCTTTAGTTCTTCTTAACTTTCTGCCATAAGGGTGGTGTCATCTGAATATCTGTGGTTATTGATACTTTTCCTGGCAATCTTGTTTCCAGGCTGTGCTTCATCCAGGCCGGTACTTCTCATGATGTACTCTGGATATATGTTAAATAAACAGGGTGACAACATATGGCCTTGACATATTTCTTCACAATTTGGAAACAGTCTGTTCTTCCAAACTCTAGTTCTAAGTGTTGCTTCTTGACCTGCATATAGATTTCTCAGGAGGCAGGTCAGGTGGTCTGGTGTTCCCATCTCTTGGAGAATTTTCCTCAGTTTGTTGTGATCCACACAGTCAAAGGCTTTGGCATAATCAAGGAAGCAGAAGTAAGTAGATGATTTTCTGGTACTCACTTGCTTTTTCAATGATCCACCGGATGTTGGCAATTTGTTCTATGGTTCCTCTGCCTTTTCTAAATCCAGTGTGAACATCTGGAAGTTCACAGTTCATGGACTGTTGAAGCCTGGTTTGGAGAATTTTGAGCATTACTTTGCTAGTGTGTGAGATGAGTGCAATTTTGCGGTAGTTTGAGCAATCTTTGGCATTAGCTTTCTTTGGGATTGGAATGAAAACTGACCTTTTCCAGTCCTGTGGCCACTGCTGAGTTCTCCAACTTTGCTGGAATATTGAGTGCATTACTTAAACAGCATCATCTTTTAGGATTTGAAATAACTGGAATTCCATCTCCTCCACTAGCTTTGTTTGTAGTGATGATTCCTAAGGCCCACTTGACTTTGCACTTCAGGATTTCTGGCTCTGGGTGAATGATCACACCATTGTAATTATCTGGATCATGAAAACCTTTTTTGAATAGTTCTTCTGTGTATTCTAGCCACTCTTCTTAATATTGTCTGCTTTTGTTAGGTCTATACCATTTCTGTCCTTTATTGTGCCCATGTTTGCATAAAAGTTTCCCCTGGTATCTCTAATTTTCTTGAAGAGATCTCTAGTCTTTCCCATTCTATTGTTTTCATCTATTTCTTTGCACTGATAACTGAGGAAGGCTTTCTTATCTCTGCTTGACATTCTTTGGAACTCTGCATTTAAATGGGTATATCTTTCTTTTTTTTCCTTGACCTTTCACTTCTCTTCTTTTCATAGCTATTTGTAAGGCTTCCTCAGACAACCATTTTGACTTGTTGCATTTCTGTTTCTTTGGGATAGTTTTGATCACTGCCTCCTGTACAGTGTCACAAACCTCCATTCATAATTCATCAGGCACTCTATCATATCTAATACCTTGAAACTATTTATCACTTCCACTGTATTGCCATAAGGGATTGGATTTAGGTCATACCTGAATGGTCTAGTGGTTTTCCCTACTTTCTTCAACTTAAGTCTGAATTTTGCAACAGGGAGTTCATGATCTGAGCCACAGTTAGCTCTTGGTCTTGTTTTTGCTGACGGTATACAGCTTCTCCACCTTTGGCTGCAAAAATATAATCAATCTGATTTTGGTATAGACCATCTGGTGATGGCCTTGTATAGAGTCTTCTTTTGTGTTGTTGGAAGAGTGTGTTTGTTATGACCAGTGTGTTCTATTGGCAAAACTCTGTGAGCCTTTGACCTGCTTATGTCTGTATTCCAAGGCCAAATTTGCCTGTTACTCCAGGTATTTCTTAACTTCTTACTTTTGCATTTAAGTCCCCTATAATGAAAGGGATATCTTTTTGGGGTGTTAGTTCTAGAAGGTCTTGTAGGTCTTCATAGAACCGTTCAACTTCAGTTTCTTCAGCATTATTGCTTGGTGCATAGATTTGGATTACTGTGATATTGAATGGGTTGCCTTTGAAATGAACAGAGATCATTCTATCGTTTTTGAGACTGCACCCAAGTACTGCATTTTGGACTCTTTTGTTGACTTTGATGGCTACTCCGTTTCTTCTAAGGGATTCTTATTCACAGTAGTAAATATAATGGTCATCTGAGTTAAATTTACCCATTCCAGTCCATTTTAGTTCACTGATTCCTAAAATGTCGATGTTCACTCTTGCCATCTCCTGTTTGACCACTTCTAATTTGCCTTGATTCATAGTTTCCCTGATAGTTCAGTTGGTAAAGAACCCACCTACAATGCAGGAGACCCTGGTTTGATTCCTGGGTTGGGAAGATCCACTGGAGAAGGGAAACTCATATTCTAGCCTAGAGATTTCCATGGGGTCGCAAAGAGTCGGACACAACTGAGCGACTTTCACTTTCACTATGTACCTAACATCCAGGTTCCTATGCAGTATTGCTCTTTACTGCATTAGACCTTACTTCCATCACCAGTCACATCCACAACTGGGTGTTGTTTTTGCTTTGGCTCCATCTCTTCATTCTTTCTGGAGTTAGTTCTCCACCGATCTCCAGTAGCATATTGGGCACCCACTGACCTGGGGAGCTCACCTTTCAGTGTCCTATCTTTTTGTCTTTTCATACTGTTCATGGAGTTCTCAAGGAAAGAATACTGAAGTAGTTTGCCATTCCCTTCTCCAGTGGACTATGTTTTGTCTTAGTCAGTATGAAAAGTACCTTGCTTGAGGAAATTCTTCTCTTTAACAAGAACATTCTGACTGATCTTGTTATCTTAAGACATATATTGTGGGACACCTTTTTATTGTTAGTTCTAATCTTGTTAATTTAAGACACTTGTTGTGGGAGTGGGTCTGTTAAAAGTATATAGCTCCCTTGTTAAGACTAGCAAGGCTAGCAAGGGGGGCACTCTCTGTATCCCTTCTGATGTCTGTGTCAGAAGCTTTCTCTGTACTTTTTATACTTTAATAAAACTGCTACACAGAAGCTCTTGAGTGATTAAGCCTGGTTCCTTGTCCTGAACTAAATCTTTTGCAGAGTAAATGCATCCGACATCATTCACTGTAAGCTATCAAAAGTAAACTGGAAGTGATCAAACAGGGGATGGCAAGAGTGAACATTGATGTTTTAGAAATCAGTGAAATAAAATGGATGGGAATGGTGAATTTAACCCAGATGACTATTATCTACTACTGTTGGCAAGAATCCCTTAGAAGAAATGGAGTACTCCTCATAGTCAATAAAAGAGTCTGATGCAATACTTGGGTGCAATTTCAAAACGGCAGAATGACCTTTGTTTGTATCCAAGGCAAAGCATTCAATATCACAGAAATCCAAGTCTATGCTCCAGACAATAATGCCAAAGAAACTGAAGTTGAACAGTTCTATAAAGACCTACAAGACTTTCTAGAACTAACACACCAAAAAGATGTCCTTTTCATTATAGGGTACAGGAATGCAAAAGTAGGAAGTCAAGAAATACCTGGAGTAACAGGGAAGGGTGGCCTTGGAGTATAAAATGAGGCAGGGAAAAGGCCAACTGTTTTGCCATGAGAATGCAGTGCTCATAGCAAACACCCTCTTCCAACCACACGAGATGACTTTACACATGGTCATCATCAGACTGTCAATACCAAATTCAGATTGATTATATTCTTGCAGCCAAAGATGGAGAAATTCTATACAGTCAGCAAAAACAAGACTAGGAATTGATTGTGACTCAGATCATGAACTCCTTATGGCAAAATTCAGAACACAAATTGAAGAAAGTAGGGAAAACCACTAGACTATTCCAGTATGACCTAAATCAAATCCCTTATGATTCTATAGTGGAAGTGGCAAATAGACTCAAGGGATTAGATCTGATAGAGTGCCTGAAGAACTATGGATGGAGGTTCTAACATTATACAAGAGGTGGTGACCAAAACCATCCCCAAGTGAAAAAAAAGGCAAACTGGTTGTCTGAGAAGGCCTTATAAATAGCTGAGAGAAGAAGAGAATGTAAAAGCCAAGGAGAAAAGGAAAGATATACCCATGGGAATGGAGGGTTCCAAAGAATAGCAAGGAGGAAGCATTCCTCAGTGATCAATGCAAGGAAATTGAGGAAAACAATAGAACAGGAAAGACTAGAAATCCCTTCAAGAAAATTAAAGATACCAAGAAAAACATTTCCTCCAAAGATGGGCACAATAAAGTACAAAAATGGTATGGACCTAACAGAAGTAGAAAATATTAAGAAAAGGTGGCAAGAATATAGAGAAGAAATATAAAAAAAAAAATCTTAAAGACCCAGATAACCAAGATGGTGTGATCACTCACCTAGGGCCAGAAATCCTGGAGTCTGATCAAGTGAGCCTTAGAAAGCAGCATGATGAACAAAACTAGGGGAGGTGATGGTATTCCAGCTGAGCTATCTCAAATCCTAAAAGAAGATGCTGTGAAAGTGCTGTACTCAATATGCCAGCAAATTTGGAAAACTCAGTAGTGGCCACAGAACTGGAAGAGGTCAGTTTTCATTCCAATCCCAAAGAAAGGCAATGTCAAACAATATTCAAACTACTGCTTAATTGCGCTCATCTCACACACTATCAAGTTCAGTTCAGTTCAGTCACTCAGTCGTGTCTGACTCTTTGCGACCCCATGAATCGCAGCATGCCAGGACTCCCTGTCCACCACCAACTCCCGGAGTTCATTCAGACTAATGTCCATCGATTCAGTGATGCCATCCAGCCATCTCATCCTCTGTTGTCCCCTTCTCCTCCTGCCCTCAATCCTGCCCAGCATCAGAGTCTTTTTTACAATGAGTCAACTCTTTGCATCAGATGGCCAAAGTACTGGAGTTTCAGCTTTAGCATCATTCCTTCCAAAGTAATCCCAGGGTGGTTGATCTCCTTCAGAATGGATTGGGTGGATCTCCTTGCAGTCCAAGGGATTCTCAAGAGTCTTCTCCAACACCACCGTTCAAAAGCATCAATTCTTCGGTGCTCAGCCTTCTTCACAGTCCAATTCTCACTTTATCAAAGTAATTAGTAATGCCCAAAATTCTCCAAGCCAGGCTTCAACAGCATGTCAACTGAGAACTTCCAGATGTTCATGATGGATTTAGAAAACACAGAGGAACAAGAGATCAACTTTTCAACCTCCTTTGGATCATAGAAAAAGCAAGAGAATTGCAGAAAAACATCTACTTCTGGGGTTGCAAATAGATGTGATTGAGCGACTGAACTAAACTGAGATGAATGCCCATTTTATACATATATATATAATACACACACACACACACACACACATACATATACATACACACACATATTTTTTGGTGTATGCATGTTTACCTGTGAGCCATGAAGACACTCATTTTCCAAGGGACTCTTCAGAAGCACTCTGTTTATCTTTTACTATGTTTTTGTGTATTAATTGGGGCTTCCCTGGTGGTAAAGATTTTGCCTTCAGTGCGGGAGTCCTGGGTTTGATCCTTGAGTCAAGAAGATCCCTTGGAGAAGGAAATGGTAGTTCACTCCCATATTCTTGCTTGGAAAATCCGGTGGATGGAGATGCCTGAAGGATTACAGTTCATGGGGTTACAAAGCGTCAGACATGACTGAGTGTCTAACACTTGTGCAGTAATTATGCAAGGCTATCACTTCTTCTTATTAAAACAGATGCTGTATTCAAGAGTAATTTGATTACCTATAAAGGAATCTATGGTTTACTAAATTACACTTCTGTGGAAGCATGTTTTTGGTTTAGTTGCAAAACAAGAACCTATGAATGATGACATTAAGGGGAAGTTGGACATCTGGAATACTGTAGCATATCTGTGCTTAATGCAATGTCCTAGACACTACTAAGGCCTGATTTAACCATGTGTTTGATTCTCTCAAAATGTTTGAGAGGTTCGTATCATGTTGGCATATTTCCCCACATTATTAGGGTATCCACAACCTTTAGTCACTTGATAATGCTTTCTAAAAGTGCTGCTTTTTTTAACCTGGAAATTACTGAAGCATTTTTAAGCAAAGAGCAACCTTATAAAATTATTTATTTATAGATTCAAATAAGAAATGTAAGTGAACTTTAGGACTAGAAATCTCATATGAAAATGAAAATCATCATTTCAGAAATGAGAATTAAAAAATCTGGGTGCCATATAGGTAAGTATTAAGTAAAATAGGCACGTTGTTCAGTTG
Source organism: Redunca redunca (assembly GCA_006410935.1). NCBI lineage: Eukaryota > Metazoa > Chordata > Mammalia > Artiodactyla > Bovidae > Redunca > Redunca redunca. Next base: position 403,374 of record SJYQ01000709.1, on the reverse strand, counting down.
CTAAGTCATGTCTGACTCTTTGTGTCCCCATGGACTGCAGCATGCCAGGCTTCCCTTTCCTTCAGTAACTCCCTGAGTTTGCTCAAGCTTATATCCTTTGAGTCATTGATGCCATCCAAACATCTCATCCTCTGTCATCCCCTTCTCCTCTTGCCCTCAATCTTTCCCAGCATCAGGGTCTTTTCCAATGAGTTGGCTCTTCACATCAGGTGGCCAAAGAATTGGAACTTCAGCTTCACCATCAGTCCTCCCAATGAATATTCAGGGTTGATTTTTTTAGGACTGACTGGTTTGATATTGCTGTCCAAGGAAATCTGAAGAGCCTTCTCCAGTATTACAATTCAAAAACATCAGTTCTCTGGCACTTGGTCTTCTTTATGGGAATAATCTATAAATTAGTGCAAAAGCACTCTAACTCATATCTATAATTATCACATATAGTAACATTAATTTCATAATTATAAATGGTACCAACATTACATCAAAAGGTCAAGGAATGGGATCAGTCCCCTTCAATATTTCACTAATTTTTAGATAGACTTTTTGTGGCTTAAAAAAACAAAATGTACAATACTTGCATGACATTGTTTGACAATTTTGCAACATTTCACCTAGAAGCAAATAGTGAACTCAGGTTGAATGAATGAACTGATGATGAGTGAATGCATGAATTCATTAATAATCTAATAACACTTATCTTACCCATGTGGGCTGTTATAACAGAAATATCATAGATTAGGTGGCATATAAACAAAAACATTTATTTCTGAAATATTTTTCAGGGTGGAAATCCAGTATCAAGTCAGCAGCATGCTTGCATTAGGGACCACTTCTAGTTCTGAGTTTTCACCGTATTTACAAATGACAGAAAGATAAGCTAACTCTCTGGGGTCTCCTTCATAAGGGCACTAGTTCCAATCATCAGAACTCTGTCCTCATAACTTATCACCTCCAAAGGTGCCACATATTATCATTTTTGAGTATTAGGATTTCAACATATGAATCTTAAGGAAACATATTCAGATCCTAGCAATAATTTAAAAACCATTCAGTTCAGTTCAGTCACTCAGTCGTGTCTGACTCTTTGCGACCCCATGAATCGCAGCACACCAGGTCTCCCTGTCCATCACCAACTCCCGGAGTTCACTCAGAAAACCAAATAACTTTTCTCTTACACTATAACATATAGTGTCACTAGTAAGCTTAATAAAGACTCATCTTCTTTTCTGTTGGGGGCTTGGAAATGAATCTCAAAAATATTTCTCAGATAATAAAGTTATTTTGTTGTCATTATCCTTTTAAGGTATTATGATGATTGTTATATTTCACAAGCTATCCCTACACTATCGATGTCACTATTAACATATAACCTTTATATTGTTTAAAGCCATTTTGAGTCTAAAACATCATCCAGCTAGAAAATTGTGGCATTGTCTCTCAAATTCCTATTAAACTATTTGAAAATAAGAAATAAATTAAAATTGATAACTCCAAAAGGGAAGGCTGAAAACCAACATAATGGCTGATTATGAGTGGTATTTTCAGTAACTACAGGACAATGGTATTGAAGTCAGAATTCTCAGTGATGAACACAGGCTTTCCCACCATAAAAAGTCTGCTAGACTGAAAGGATGGGTGTCACTTCATCTTTCTGCCTCTTCCTGATATCTAGTTCAGTCACTCAGAGTCTGTACCAAAGAGATAACTGGGCAGTCAGCCATCTATTCCTCAACCACTGATTCTTCTAGTAGCTAGAGCTTTGTCCCTATATCCTAACAAATACCTTTATTTCTACGTGAATTTACTGCCTGAAGTTCTTAAAAAACAATTGCATAGAAAGTGAAAGAACCAAAGGGAGAAGAGTGGATCCTAAGGTGCTCATGCACAGTGAAGTTTAGTTCTAACAAGCATATCATTTAGGTAGGGTTGAAATTAGGAATACATCTGTTGTGGAATGCAGATTGAAAGTTTACAAATGTCAGTCACATTTTCCATATAAAAGTATTTATTAGTTTTAATGATTACCTTTAAGTCTTACATACTTTCCAGTAATACATGTTCCAATGTGCTGGTTCTCAAAAGAAAAACTCTACCATATTCTCTTCACTCAGCGTGAGTAAAGGTGTGGTTAATCACCTATCTACTTCTTCCAAGTATTTGACATGTTCAAATATTAATTCTTTCTACTTTGTAAATAATATGACCCATATCCAGCACAGTGTTTGGTAAATTTTGTACTAGTGTTAAATAAAGTACAAGCATGTAAACCCAGTGGCAACTTTCTATAATGGGGTAAAAATAAGGAAAGTGGACCATGAAGTGGGTATGTGTTGGCACCAAGAAAAGTTACCATTATCAGCAGGATAAAATGAGAGATTTGGTGTCCCCATGAGAAAGATAAAGAAGAACTAACAAGAAGGGAAAATAGAAGCATGAAACAATCCAGTGAATTTCAGGCTGCTGCTGCTGCTAAGTCACTTCAGTTATGTCCGACTCTATGCAACCCCATAGACGGCAGCCCACCAGGCTCCTCCGTCCCTGGGATTCTCCAGGCAAGAACACTGGAGTGGGCTGCCATTTCCTTCTCCAATGCATGAAAGTGAAGTCACTCGGTTGTGTCTGACTCTTTGCAGCTCCGTGAACCGTAGCCTACCAGGCCCCTCCATCCATGGGATTTCCCAAGCAAGAGTACTGGAATGGGTTGCCATTTCCTTCTCCAGAATTTCAGACTACAGAGGTTTAAATAGGTATTACAAGTCCTCAGGAGCTTCCCAGGTGATGCTAGGGGTAAAGAACATGCATGCCAAAGCAGGAGATGCAAGAGATGCATGTTTGATCCCTGTGTCAGGAAGATACCTTGGAGGAGGTCATGGCAACCCATTCTGGTATTCTTGTATGTAGAATCTCATGGACAGAGGAGACAGACTACAGTCCATAGGGTTGCAAAGAGTTATACACCAATGAAGCAACTTACCATGTAAATAATTCTTACCGCACATAAGCCCTCAGTGGCCACAGGGACTTAATGAAACAGGTTTGCTAACACTTAATTTGAATGTGTTTATATTGCTCTGATATCACATTCTCCGTCCTATCTTTTTCCAGATCTTCAATAACATTTAACAAACAACTGCATTTCTTGGGTTAAAGTGGTCTGTGTATTTTTGTGTGTGTGCAAGTGGTGGTTTGTTTTGCTTTATTTTTCCTCAGTTGAAAGGGTGACTCATTTTCAAGTTCTGGTTGACAGTATGCTGATCAGATTCTGCATATATTGCATGGCAAGAAAGCATATAAACCAATGAAGTAAAGAAATCATGAGACTATGAATCACTTTTACCATATTCCAAGCCACTTCAAAATACTTAGGGCCAATTCTGGAATTCCAGAACATGAAAATTTCCATTTAGGCCAATCATATCTGGATCTCAAGTGGGAAGGAGAATATAAGACCCATGTAACATGTGAATTACAATGAATGAATTGATAAGTATTTATAGCATTGAAGAGACCAGTGAAATCAAGAGACCATTCTCTAATTTTACATATAGGAAGGAGAGGCAAAAAGAAGTGAAGTGATCTGAATAAATACATCAACAAGAAAGGGGCAAAACCAAAAATATAACCCAGGATCTCTGCTTTGTAGCATTCAAGGGTATCAGCACTCTTTCCAATAGTCTAAGATTCTGTGATTCAAATCCCTCTGGTTTAAGACTACACACTCCGAATCTGCTTTAGATTTCCTATCTGAATGCATTTAGGTATATCAGTGGATTTGAATATAAGGTCATATTTCAGAAATCATGCTCAGAATCCAGTGTTTTATCTGTCAGTTTATCCTGGTTTGTATGATACATGCTTAACTAGTATACTAACTTGGATAGAAATTTTTTTCTCTGGGTCTCTTAATATTAGTAGTTTTTTTTTTTTTAAACCTATATTGCTGAAGAAAACATATAAAATGAAAATAGATTTTCTAATCTATTGCTTTCTAAGTTTTAATGTAATGCCTCCCTTAGGTAGAAAAGTTATAAGTAGCTGGAAAAAGGGAACTACAATATAAGTTCTATTACTAGGACTACTGAAATACAGATAGAATTGTGCTTGATTCTTTCAGAATTACTCACTTTATATTGTGTGTTTCTATTCTTTTTATAAGCATTAATATCAAGGGTGTTAAGAATAGCAGCTACAGCATTTTCTATGAGTAAAAGTAGACCATGTTTCTATAAATAATGCATTTCAAATTAACTAGCTGCAACATCACTGACATGCAAAATCCTTCCTGGATCCAAGTTCTACACATATAAAATATGTATACAAAATATAACCACCACCATCCATTACTACTACAGAACTTTATTCTCTCCCAGTTGATTGATACCCAGTTTGTACTAAGAAATTGTTCAGCTATATAATTTAAATGGTGCTCATATTTATATTTTTCAACTTCATAAATATTACAGAATATTAATAATTGTTTCCTGGAGGAAAAAAATGGTACCTATTTCTAAAATTATGCAATCCATTTGAAAAATTTTGATACACTGAAAAAGTGAAACAATTAATATAATATAGCTTCTTTTACCTCAAATTTAAATTAGTAAATTCAAGAATTTATAGATGATAAATATTTGTGAATATATTTACTAGAAACGAAATTCTCAGAGACAAGAGCTCAGGTGACTTAGTCATGTTTTAATTTTTTCCTTCCTAAGGTGTACAACCATTTTATTTATACTTCCCCTCTATATTAACATTATTAAAATATTTGTAATTCTGACTGAGTCGCATTTTTCTTATGTAAAATGATAATTTAAAGGGTAAATTCTTATAAAACTTAAGTGTTTTTAAAGTGCCTTGATAAATGATATCTATTCCTTCTCCAGGGGATCTTCCAGACCCAGGGATTGAACCCAGGTCTCCTGCATTGTAAGCAGATGCTTTACCACCTGAGCTACCAGGTAAGCCCATTATTATGATATGTATAGATATGATATCATGATTGTTAGTAAGAAATATATTGCTAGTCTTTGTTCCTTCTTGGGACTAAACTGAAATTTCTTTAAGTGATACAGTTAAAGTTGTCTTTGGACGTGTTAATGAGGTGACTTTTGAACAGCACCTACGGATGAAGGCTGGTTACCAGGAGTACCAGTCAAATGATTAGAGGGTTGAACTTTCCAGTCTCACCCACTCTGACCTTTCAGAAAGAGCAGAGCTGGAGGTTGAATTTATTGCTCATGGACAATGATGTAATCAATGATTCCTGTGTAATGAGGTATCAATAGAAATCCAAAAGTACTGGGTTTAGAGAGCTTCTGGGTTGGTGAACACGTGGCGATTTGGGGAGAGTGGCATACTTAGAACGTAGAAGTTTTGTACTCTGTCCCATATACCATGCCCCATTCATCTCTATCATCTGACTATTCTTGAGTTAGATACATTTATAATAAACTGTTGATCTAGTAAGTAAAATATTTCTCTAAATTTTGCGAGCCACTCTAGCAAATTAATCTAACCCAAGGTCTTAGAACCTCCAATCTGTAGCTTGTCAGTCAGAAGCACTGGTAATAAATACCTGGGTTTGTCACTGGCAGTGGAAGTGGGGGTCAGAGGGGCAGGTAGTCTTGTAGGACTGAGTCCTCAGCCTATAGAAATTGATGCTGTCTCTGGGTAGATAGTTTTAGAATTGAGTTTAATGGAGGGTACCCCTTTGGTATCTGAGAATTGCTTATTGGTATAGGGAAACTTCTTGCCCCCTAATACACATATTGGAATCTCAGGGACCCAAAAGAGAAAGGCAATGATTCATAAATGAGTAGTTTTCCAAATTTGTCAGTAAAATTTTAATGACCTTGGAATCTTCTGTTCTTGCTGTTTCAGAAAAAGAAATAAATTTCTGTGATTTTGAATGGTCAAATTCCCACCAGTTTTTCCAGATATCTTAGGTTTCTGAAAGAAATGTGTGGAAGAGACACTCAGGGCAAAAGGTCATTTTATTTCTATTAAACTTTGGGAACTCATAAGCAAGGTGTATTGGGCTGAACCACATATGAGCACAATAAGTGATTTTAAGATTCATTTCTTGAAAAACAAAAACAAAAACAGGCTATTCAATTTGTCCTTGAGGCCTTAGTAGAGTTTACAGGTAGGTATTCTGAAGGTAGAATCCTACAGCAGGTACTTCCAGGATCTGTGGCCTTGAACCTGTTACAAACTTATTTAGGTTTAGATTTGCTCTGTATAATCCAAGGATTTGAGGTCATGGATTAAGAAGATGAGGCTTAGGAAGTGCCTACCATAGAGTGAGACACAGAATTAGGATTCAATAATAATACTTAATGTTATTTTCATTTTTTTATGAGTTCATGAACTCAGTATTTCAATGCTAGGATAAAAATATAAACAGACCAAAAAAAAAAAAAAATAGCCAGAGACTTCTTAAGACTCAAGCACGGATGAAATAACATACCATCTCCAGTCATTTCTAGGACAGGTCTACAACCAAGCAAGAAACAGTCCCAAACAGTCCTACCATATGTTGGAGAGCTCTTTGACTTCCCATGGTACAACCAAGCTAGTCTGTTCAAATATAGTTCATGGTCTTATCTCCAAATCACTTGTGAAGTTTATTATAAATATTAAGTAGCAATGATAATATTATCAAGTTCACTAATGCAAAAGTTTGGGTTAGATAAGGAATATTTCAAACTTTTATTCTGAATAAATAAGTGGAATATATAAATGAAAAACTTATTTATATCATAACTTTTAATTTCAAACTTGGACAAATGACCATACACACAAACAGAAACACACTTAAGTAAACTTAATCACTGTTAATCACTGTATTCAGGTTAATCTAAGTTACATCTGTTACATTATGGACATCTTAGTTATTTAATATGAATCTAATTTACTCCCTCTTCTTTACCCCACTTTAGACTGATTCTATATTTCAATAATAAAATAGCATTGAGAAAGGTCTGTCCAGTTCTAGTTTGTTTTCTTTCATCAGACTGTCATCAGATGAAATACATGTTATTATTTTGGTCATGATACTTCCATAGTTCATAATGTTGGTGACTCAATTTTATACACAATTACATCTAAGCTCCTTAAGCAGATACATAAAATCCAGCATTGACCTGGCTTTCTTCTACCTTCTCATTTTCTTTATTTCTCTGCTTCAGTTTCTATCCAGAAATACTGAACTGTTTCAAGTTGAAAACATAATATTTTACTGAATCTATGTCTTTGCTGATCTTTATCTTTCTACTTGAAATAGTTTTATCTTGCTTCTTCAGTTGGCCTATTCTTTTTCATTTTTAAGATTCAGCTCAGGAGTCACACTTAAGAAAATTTTCCTGACTGCCCATCTGGATATACAAACACAAAGGCATACCTCTTTTGAGATGCATGTTTCTATTCTGGGTCTCCATGATACTCTGCTATTCACTAATCACAATACATTTTAATTACGTTTTAAAGTTTATGCTTTCCTGCTTGCTTCACAGGAATATGACTGATGAAGCTGCATTATGTTCAATTCTCAGAAGGGTTCCACATCTGGGTTTCAATGATATACAGTTATTCTGAAAATTTTAATAATTGTATCTTGAATTTATGTTTTATAATGAAGTCTAATAGGAAAATGGAGTGAGTGAGTGAATGAGTGAGTGTGTGTGTGTGTGTGTGTGTGTGTGTGTTGTGGTGGAGAAGGGTTTGGAGCCTTGGCTAACAGGTATCTGGCATCCTATTGCCTTCTACCTCCATTGAATGGGTTCTCTGTCCCCATTCCTCTGCCACCTCTTTCCCTGGGCTTGTTCCCTGGGCCCAACTCCATCTTCCCCTCCTCCTTCTGTGATGACTGCAACACTGTGCTCCAGGTGAGGCTGGCAACTCTGGGTCAGGTGTATGGCTCTAGAGTGTCTCAGTTGGGAAGTCTCCACCCTAGGCTGGCATATCGCTGGGCATTCAGAGAGTGATTTGTTCATTGCTGGTCCAGAAATCAAACAGTGCTTAAATAGATCACAAGCTCCTGAGTGAAGGCTATCCCTTGGGGGTTAGGTCAGTGAGTCACTGGAAATAAGGACATAAGAAATAACAAATTAAAAAAAAAAATGTGTCAAGAAAGACACCTTATATTTCATTACATTTAATGTCACCTCTTTCCTGTTTTTTAAACAAAGGTCTCAGCATTTTTTTGTTTGTTTGTTTTGCTTTGAGCCTTGAAATTTATAAACTTGTCCCAATCAGTCTAAGACTATGAGCTCCTTAAGTTTAGGACTTTCCTATATGACCCTGTAACTGCTTCACATAGCCTTGTACCTATTACCTAATGAGAACACAATACATATTTGTTAAATGAAAAAAAAAAAGAATAATTATTGCAAAATTCAATTCAACATCTCCCATAGGAAGGTGTGGTTGAATAGTTAAGCTCTCTGATGAAGGTCTATTTATAGAAAACTTTGACTTGTACATCATAACACATAGTAAATAGCACATAAAAGTTGTAAAAATGGAAATAACATTTTCTGTACACTAATAAAATTGACTTCACGCCTGGCCTCCTTTCAATGTATAAGAATAAAATCTTTTTGCCAAATAATTTTTGCTTTCTGCCATATTTTAGGGGAAAAAATGCTCTATATGTCTTCTCTTTGATTGGTAGTATGATTAAAAAAGTAACTCTCATTTGCTTTTATCAGTAAAGGGTTTTGTAACTATACCAAGAAGCAGCACACCAGTACTTGGGTGGAAAATGTATTCATAAAAGAAATACATATTTACAAATGGACAGTAGTGATTAAGTAAATCAAGAGATGAACTTCTCAATGTACTCTAGAACCTAAATCATTTGGCAATTTAATATGCTTATGATGCCTATCTTATCATTATGTATATTGATTTCAGTCCTGTTGAAAAAGGAAGAAAAAGCTTGAAGGTACAGTGATTTTATAAATAAACATGCATGTAATATGGCTAGTGAAAACTAGCTAAATATCAATTTGCACTCTTTCAGTTTAGTTGCTGGTGATACAATATTGAAAGATATTACAGTTGGATCTTACACAGAAAAGCTCACAAGCATTACAAATGCAGATAGCTGGATAAAATGCTTTGAATGTAAAGGGAATTGTGTTAGAAACACTAATCTTTATTTTACAGAACCATTTTCTTGAAAACAGTTTTGTATATTGGGAAGTGCATGAGGCATTTATGACTATTTGTGACTCCATGGAATATGCCAGGCTTCCCTGTCCTTCACTGTCTATCAGAGCTTGCTCAAACTTATGTCCACTGAGTTGGTGATGCCATCAAAACATCTCATCCTCTGTTGTCCCCTTCTCCTCCTGTCCTCTGTCTTCCCCAGTGAGAGAGTTAATTCTTAGGTAGGTTGATAAGGAGTCCAGGGCCCTCAAGGAGTAAGGCGTCCATGGCCCTCGAGGAGGAGAAAAGGGTCCAAGACTCTTGAGGGAGAGAAAGGACAAACATTTTTTCCTACACTGTTTTGTCTTATTCACATAAGATTTTTTTTCTTAAACTCTGAGTTTCTTTGACAACAATCTTTAAGACTAACTTTCTTTGAGTCCACAGCTAATGATTACACAACAAAACAATTCATCTTGCTCAAGGGCATGTTACTCCTAACTAGAAGCTTCTGACTAATCGTGTTATTTCATGTGGGAGTGGGTCTGGTAAGACCTTCCTATTGTTAGTTCTGATCTTGTGAATTTAAGCTGTATATTTGGGAGTGTGTCTGGTAAAAATATATAAGGCCTTGATCAGACTAGCCAGGGGGGCATTCTCTGTCCCCCTTCTGATGTCTATGTCAGAAGCTCTCTCTGTCCTTTGTCACTGTAATAAAACTTCTGCCCCATGAAAACTCTGAGTTATCAAGCCTGGTCACTGATCCTGAAGCTAAATCTTTTGGTGATCACAAGTCCAACACCTTTCATTGTAAGCTATCATCAGCATCAGGGGCTTTTCCAATGAGTCAGCTCTTTGCATTAGTTGGCCAAAGTATTGGAACTTCAGCTTCAGTATCAGTCCTTCCAATGAATATTTAGGATTGATTTCTTTAGGATTGACTAGTTCGATCTCCTTGAAGTCCAAGGGACTCTCTAGAGTCTTCATCACAACAGTTCAAAACTCAATTATTTGGCACTCAGCTTAGGTTATTGATATTTCCCCCAGCAATCTTGATTCCAGCATGTGCCTCATCTAGGCTGGAATACTGCATAATGTACTCTGCACATAAGTTGAATAATCAGGGTGACAACAGATGTTGGAAATTTGATCTATGGCTCCTCTGACTTTCCTAATCCATCTTGTACATCTTAAAGTTCTTAATTCAGGTACTGTTGAAGCCTAGCTTGAAGGATTTTGAGCATTATATTGCTAATATGTGAAATGAGGGCAGTTGTGAGGTGTTTCTTTGACATTGACCCTTTTTGGGATTGGAATGAAAACTGACCTTTTCCAGTCCTATGGCCACTGCTGAGTTTTCCAAATTTGCTGGCATATTGAGTGCATCACTTAAACAGCATCATATTTTAGGATTTAAAATAGCCCAGCTGGAATTCCATCACCCCCACTAGCTTTGTTTGTAATAAGGCTTCCTAAGACCCACTTGACTTCATAATCTAGGATGTTTGACTCTAGATGAGTCACCACACCATCGTGGTTATCTGGGTCATTATGGCCTTTTTTGTATAGTTCTGTATAGTTTCGCCACCTCTTCTTAATGTTTTCTGTTCTGTTAGGTCCATATTGTTTCTTTTTTAATTGTTGTGACCATTTTTTCATGAAATTTTCCCTTGGTATCTCTAATTTTCTTGAAAGGGAGAAAGGGAAGTCACTCAGTCGTGTCCAACTCTTTGAGATCCCATGGACTGTAGCCAACCAGGCTCCTCCATCCATGGGATTTTCCAGGCGAGAGTACTGGAGTGGGTTGCCATTTCCTTCTTCAGGGGATCTTCCCCACCCAGGAATTGAACCGGGGTCTCCTGCATTGTAGGCAGATGGATCTCTAGTCTTTTCCATTCTATTGTTTTCCTCTCTTTCTTTGCATTGTTCACTTTAGGCTTTCTTATCTCTCCTTGCTCTTCTTTGGATCTCTTCATTCAAAAGAGTGTATCTCTCTTTTTCTCCTTGGCTTTTTGCTTCTCTTCTTTTCTCAGGTATTTGAAAGGCCTCCTCAGACTAACATTTTGTCTTGTTGCATTTCTTTATCTTGACGTTGGCTTTGGTCACCATCTCCTGTACAATGTTGCAAACCTCCATCCATTGTTCTTTAGGCACTCTACCAGATCCAATCCTTTGAATCTATTTGTCACTTCCACTACATAATCAAAAGGGATTTGACTTAGGTAATACATGGATGGCCTAGAGGTTTTCCTTACTTTCTTCAATTTAGGTCTGAATTTTGCAATAAGGAGTTCATTATCTGAGCCACCGTCAGCTCCAGATCTTGTTTCTGCTGACAATATAAAGCTTCTCCATCTTAGGCTGGAAAGAAAATAATCAATCTGAGTTCTGTATTGACCATCTGTTAATGTCCTTGTGTAGAGTCATCTCTTGTGTTGTCAGAAGTGGGTGTTTGCTATGACTTGTGCATTCTCTTGGCAAAACTCTGCTTGTCTTTGCCCTGCTTTATTTTGTATTCCAAAGCCAAACTTGCCTGTTACTCTGTGTAATTCTTGACGTCCTACTTTTGTGATCCAAATGCTATGATGCAAAAGATATCTTTTTTTTTTTTTTTCTGCTAGTTCTAGAAGATCTTGTAGGTCATCACAGAATCATTCAACTTCATCTTCTTCCCCATTAGTGGTTGTGGCATATACTTGGATCATTCTGATGTTGAATTGTTTTCCTTGGAAACAAACTTTGATCATTCAGTTGTTTTGAGATTGCACACAAGTACTTCATTTTGGATTCTTTTACGAGGGCTGCTTCACTTCTTCCAAGGGATTCTTGCCCGCAGTAGTAGGTATAATGGTCATCTGAATTAACACTCTTGCCATATCCTGTTTGGCCACATCCAATTTACCTTGATTCATAGACCTAACATTCTAGGTTCTCTTGGTAAAATTCTATTAGCCTTTGCCATGCTTTATTCTGTATTCCAAGGCCAAATTTGCCTGTTACTCCAGAGGTTTCTTGACTTCCTACTTTTGCATTTCAGTCCCCTATAATGAAAAGGACATCTTTTTTGGGTGTTAGTTCTAAATGGTCTTGTAGGTCTTCATAGAACCATTCAACTTCACTTCTTCAGCATTACTGGTTGGGGCATAGGCTTGGATTACTGTGATATTGAATGAATTGTCTTGGAAACGAACAGAGATCATTCTGTTGTTTTTGAGACTGCATCCAAGTACTGCATTTTGGACTCTTTTGTTGACCATGATGGCTACTCTATTTCTTCTAAGGGATTTTTGCCCACAGTAGTAGATATAATGGTCATCTGAGTTAAATTGACCCATTCCAGTCCATTTTAGTTTGCTGATTTCCTAGAATGTTGACGTTCACTCTTGCCATCTCTTGTTTGACTACTTCCAATTTGCCTTGATTCATGGATCTAACATTCTAGATTCCTATGCAATATAGCTCTTTACAGCAATCAAATTCAAGCATCCAGAGGTCAAATTGGCAAGATCCACTGGATCATGGAAAAAGCAAGAGAGTTCCAGGAAAACATTTCTACATTATTGATTATTCCAAAACCTTTGACTGTGTGGATCCCAAAAAACTGTGGAAAATTCTGAAAGAGATGGGAATACCAGACCACCTGACCTGTCTCTTGAGAAACCTATATGCAGGTCAGGAAGCAACAGTTAGAACAGGACATGGAACAACAGACTGGTTCCAAATAGGAAAAGGAGTACGTCAAGGCTGTATATTGTCATCCTGCTTATTTAACTTATATGCAGAGTACATCATGAGAAACTCTGGGCTGGCAGAATTACAAGCTGGAATCAAGATTGCCAGGAGAAATATCAATAACCTCAAATATGCAGATGACACCACCCTTATGGCAGAAAGCAGAGAAGAACTAAAAAGCCTCTTGATGAAAGTGAAACAGGAGAGTAAAAAGTTGGCTTAAAGCTCAACATTCAGAAAACTAAGATCATGGCATCCGGTCCCATCACTTCATGGGAAATAGATGGGGAAACAGTGGAAACAGTGGCTGACTTTATTTTTCTGGGCTGCAAAATCACTGCAGAGGCTGATTGCAGCCATGAAATTAAAAGACGCTTACTCCTTGGAAGGAAAGTTATGACCAACCTAGATAGCATGTTCAAAAGCAGAGCCATTACTTTGCCAACAAATTCCATCTAGTCAAAGCTATGGTTTTTCTAGTCATATATGGATGTGAGAGTTGGACTGGGAAGAAAGCTGAATGCCAAATAATTGATGTTGTTGAACTGTGCTGTTGGAGAAGACTCTTAAGAGTCTCTTGGACTGCAAGGAGATCCAACCAGTCCATTCTAAAGGAGATCAGTCCTGGGTGTTCATTGGAAGGACAGATGCTAAAGCTGCAACTCCAATACTTTGGCCACCTCATACGAAGAGTTGAGTCAATGGAAAAGACTCTGATGCTGGGAGGGATTGGGGGCAGGAGGAGAAGGGGACGACTGAGGATGAGATGGCTGGATGGAGTCACTGACTCGATGGACGTGAGTCTGAGTGAACTCCGGGAGTTGGTGATGGACAGGGAGGCCTGGTGTGCTGCGATTCATGGGGTCACAAAGAGTCGGACACGACTGAGCGACTGAACTGAACTGAACAGTGAAAAATTGAAAAATCTTATAAAAAAAAAAGTAACATTTCAATACAATTCAGTATTTAATACTGGCCTTCTTGAAATTTCCTCTAAATTAGTGGGATATTATACTACAATAGTGATTTATACTCTCTGCAAGTAACTCAGCCAATAATTCTTCCAAACTATGTACCCGCTATAACATATTGGACAGATAATTTAATCTCTCTGAACCTCTGTCTCCTCATCCATATTATAGGGAAAAATTTTTCCCCAGGCCATTTAATTCTGGTGATCATTATACCTCCTACAGTGGGCAAGAATCCTTTAGAAGAAATGGAGCAGCCCTCATAGTTAATAAAAGAGTACAAAATGCAGTACTTGGGTGCAATCTCAAAAATCACAGAATGATCTCAGTTCATTTCCATTCAATATCATGGTAATCCAAGTCAATGCCCTGACTACAAATGCTGAAAAAGATGAACAGTTCTATAGAACCATTTATATAAGACTTTCTAAAACTAACACCAAAAAAGATATCATTTTCATCATAGGGGATTAGAATGTTAAAATAGGATGTCAAGAGATATCCAGAGTACATGCAAGTTTGGCCTTGGAGTACAAAATGAAGCAGGGAAAAGGCTAACAGTTTTCCCAAGAGAATGCACTGGTCATAGCAAATACCTTCTTCCAATAAAACAAAGACATGGGCATCACCAGATGGTCAATACTAAACTCAGATTGATTATATTCTTTGCAGTCAAAGTTCAAGAAGGCTCTATACAGCCAGCAAAAACAAGATGTAGAGCTGACTGTGCCTCAGATCATGAGCTCCTTTTTGCTAAAAATCAGGCTTAAATTGAGGAATATAGGGAAAACTACTAGACTATTCAAATATGAACTAAATGAAATCCCTTATGAATATACAGAGGAGGTGATGAATAGACTCAAGGGATTAGAGTGCCTGAAGAACAATGGATGGAGGTTTGCAACATTTTACAGGAGGTGGTGCCCAAAACCATCCTTAAGAAAAAGAAGTGCAAGATGGCAAAATGCTTGTCAGAGGAGGCTTTGCAAATAGTTTATTAAATAAGAGAAGTGAAAAGCAAAGGCGAAAGGGAAAGATACACCCAACTGAACGTAAAGCTTCAGACAATAGAAAGGAGAGACAAGAAAGTGCTCTTAAGTGAATACTGCAAAGAAAGAAAGGAAAACAATGGAAAGGGAAAGACTAGAGTTCTCTTCAAGAAAATTAGAGACACCAAGAGAACATTTCATGTAAAGACGGGCACAGTAAAGGACAGAAATGGTATGAACCTAACAGAAGCAGAAGACATTAAGAAGAGGTGGCAAAAATACACAGAAGAGCTACACACACACAAAAAGCCTTAATGACCCAGAAAACCATGATGGTGTGGTGACTCACCTAGAGCCAGACATCCTGTAATGTGAAGTCAAGTGGGTCTTAGAAAGCCTTATTGCAAACAAAGCTAGTGGAGTTTGATGGAATTCCAGCTGGGCTATTTTAAATCCTAAAATATGATTTTGTTTAAGTGATGCACTAAATATGCCAGCAAATTTGGAAAACTCAGCAGTGGCCACAGGACTGGAAAAGGTCAGTTTTCATTCCAATCCCAAAAAAGGGCAATGTCAAAGAATGTTCAAACCACCTCACAACTGCCCTCATTTCACATATTAGCAATGTAATGCTCAAAATCCTTCAAGCTAGGCTTCAGCAGTACCAGAACTTCAAAATATGCAAAATTGACTAGGGAAGCCAGAGGAGCCAGAGATCACATTGCCAACATCTGCTGGAACACAGAAAAAGCAAGGGAATTAAAAAAAAAAAAAATCTACTTCTACTTCATTGACTATACTAAAGCCTTTGAATGAATGGATCACAAGAAACTGTGGAAAATTCTTAATGAGATGGTAATACCAGATCGCCTTAACTGTCTTCTGAGAAACATGTATGAAGATTAAGAAACAACAGTCAAGAATTAATAGACATGGAACAACGACTTGTTCAAAATTGGTAAAGATGTATCTTAAGGCTGCATAATTAACCCTGCTTATTTAAATTATATGTGGAGTAAATCAAGCAAAATGTCAGGCTGGATGAATCACAAGCTGGAATCAAGGTTGCCAAGAGATATAGCAATAACCTCAGATACGCAGATGACACCACTCTAATGGTAGAAAGTGAAGAGGAACTAAAGACCCTCCTGATGAGGATGAAATACAAAAGTGAAAAAGCTGGCTTAAGTCTCAACATTCAAAATACTAAGATCATGGCATCTGGTCCCATCACTTAATGGCAAATAGATGGGGAAAAAGTGGAACCAATGACAGATTTTATTTCCTTGGGCTCCAAAATCACTGTGGATGGTGACTGCTGCTATGAAATTAAAAGATTCTTGCTCACTGGAAGAAAATCTATGACAATCCTAGACAGCCTATTAAAAAGCAGAGACATCACTTTACCAACAAAGGTCTATATAGTCAAAGCTTTGCTTTTTCCAATAATCATGTACAGATGTGAGAGTTGGACCATGAAGGAGGCTGAGTGCTGAGAACTGATGTTTTCAAACGGTGGTGCTGGATAAGACTCTTGAGGATCCCTTGGAAAGCAAGGAGATCAAACCAGTCAATCCTAAAGGAAATCAACCCTGAATATCCATTGGAAGGACTAATACTAAAGGTGAAGCTCCAAAATTTTGGCCACCTAAGGCGAACAGCCAACTCATTGGAAAAGACCCTGATGTTGGAAAAGGCTGAGGGCAGGAGGAGAAGTGGGCAATGAGAATGAGATGCTTGGTTGGCATCATCAACTCAATGGACATAAGTCTGAGCAAGCTCTTGGAGATAGTGAAGGACAGGGAAGATTGGCATGCTGGAGTTTATGGTGTCACAAAGAGTGGGACACGACTTAGTGACTGAACAACAGCAGGCCATATGTGAGAATTAAATAATTACACGGAAACAGAACATTAAAGGTGTTATTCTATACTACATAATATGTAATCAACAGCTTTTGCTTTCTTTCTTTATCTAATCATTTATCTTTTAATTCTGTTGACGAACATAGATGAAATTATCTGCTCTTCGACCATATGTAGCATAAAGATTGTATAGCCAAATCAATATATTTTCAAGTTGTATCTGTACTGCTTAGCGGTTGAATAATTGTGCATAATTACCTAAATTCTCTGACCATTTATTTCTATGTATTTGAAACAGAAATAATATCCTTCAGAAGCATTGTCAGACTAACTGCATTATCTATCTAAAATCAACTAACAAGTAAAATTTATGTCCAGCAAATGCTTGTTTTCTTCTACTTTATTATTTATTAGACATTGTGATAGGTACAATGGAGAAAAAATATGAATTAATTATCATCCTCTCCTCGTGGAATTCGGAGAAGGCAATGGCACCTCACTCCAGTACTCTTGCCTGGGAAATCCCATGGATGGAGGAGCCTGGTAGGCTGCAGTCCATGAGGTTGCTAAGAGTTGGACACGACTAAGCGACTTCACTTTCACTTTTCACTTTCATGCATTGGAGAAGGAAATGGCAACCCACTCCAGTGTTCTGCCTCGAGAATTCCAGGGATGGGGGAACCTGGTGGGTTGCTGTCTATGGGGTCGCACAGAGTCGGACAGGACTGAAGTGACTTAGCAGCAGCAGCAGCAGCCTCATGGAACTGATGTACTCATATGGAAAAATCACACAAATAATTTGAATCTATACTAATATATGCATTTTTACAATAAGAAAAACGTAAGAAAGAGGAAAATAAAGTATAATAAACATCAAAAAATGAAATAACTAAAATGAAGAAATAATACTGTCTTCCAGAGAAAAATATTTTTATGTTTCTGTTTATCTTATTTATATCAACATTTATCTTGTGAATGAAATGCAGTTACTTTTCAAGAAACTATACTTGATTTAAAATAGGGATGTTAGTTTAGTATGATAAATGTTTTGTTAGAAATAATTTGGTGAATTTAGAATTTAATCACAGAAATTTGTATCTGCATACTTCACACCACGGTTGTCAACTTTATTTTTGATGTTACTGTCAAATAAAAGGGAGCTTCAATTTTACCAAAAGGCATTATTTTTCCATTGTTAATTTTGACTTCTAGCTATTATACAATTTGGATGATCAATACAGTTAAGAACTAATAATGGTGGAGAAATCACACACAATTTTAGGGCCTAAGAGAGCTGTGTGAGCAACAAGGAGTAGAGGAACTAAAATTTTACAGAGGAAAGCAGCCTTTAAGAGTAAACTCATGATTCCCAACACCTTTTTTATTGGCAGGAATTTACTGAATCTTGTGGATTTGGCTTAGCTCTCCTGGAGAACAGAGAAACCAGCAAATTTCTTGGTAGTCAGAAAGTAATGAAAAGTGATAAATTCCACACTTGAAGGGTCTAGGCAATAAGGATAATTCAAATATTCAATATCTAAATAATAATTTCATTCAGTTTACAACCCTTGGTTATTCTTATTGTGTTAGTGTATGTCAGGACAGAAGATCTCAAGGGAGAAGGGGTGAGACATATGGCTTTAAAACATAAAGTTGTGTTTACTACTAGGATTCAGGCTTCCCTGGCAAGTCTGGCTGCCTAATGTGATAGACCTTTAAAGACCTCTTTGCATAATGGTTAGAGAAAAGTGAGAAATAAGTTATTTTAACCAAAAGGAAGTTGACAAACACTTTGGGTGAACCAATAAAACATTTTTAGTTGTCAGAGAAGAGAGTCTATTATAATACTTCTATAACTGCAATATACACTATGCAATTGAAGAGGTATTTAGGATTCTATTTTATGGTAAATATCAACCAAGTGACCATTTGTATTAAAGATAGTAGAATAAAATTTTACTCTATATCACATTATCTGAGGAAGGACAAAACTAGCTAAGAGAATTCTATCTTAGCAAACGAGTAGAGTAGGCATGTAGAGAGTGAAAACACCATTATTAAAGGAAACAGGTAACACTGTGCAATGAACCCTAGAATTAAAAAAAAAATGCCCACAATCAACTGCTAATTAAATTTTTTAGATAGTAAATTTCATGTTTTATTTAGCATCATGATTTTTCTAATATTTTAATTTTCTG
>SJYQ01000709.1:343923-363730 GCA_006410935.1 Redunca redunca | reverse complement strand
TATATGATGAATATAAATCTAGATGTTTTCTTTGTCCCTAATACATTAAGCCTGGTTCCAAATAGGAAAAGGTGTATATTTTCCTTCCAATATACAAGACTGTATATTGTCACCCTGCTTATTTAACTTATATATAGAGTACACCATGAGAAACACTGGGCTGGAAGAAGCACAAGCTAGAATCAAGATTGCTGGGAGAAACCTCAGATACTCAGATGACACCACCCTTATGGTAGAAAGTGAAGAAGAACTAAAGAGTCTCTTGATGAAAGTGAAAGAGGAGAGTGAAAAAGTTGGCTTAGAGCTCAACATTCAGAAAACTAAGATCATGGCATCTGGTCCCATCACTTCACGGCAAATAGATGGGAAAACAGTGGAAACAGTGGCTGACTCGTTTTTTTTTTGAGGGGGGGGGGCTCCAAAATCACTGCAGATGGTGATTGCAGCCATGAAATTAAAAGACACTTATTGCTTGGAAGGAAAGTTATGACCAACCTAGACAGCATATTAAAAAGCAGAGATGGTACTTTGTCAACAAAGGTCCATCTAGTCAAGGCCATGGTTTTTCCAGTAGTCATGTATGGATGTGAGAGTTGGACTATAAAGAAAGCTGAGTGCTGAAGAATTGATGTTTTTGAACTGTGGTGTTGGAGAAGACTCTTGCAAGTCCCTTGGACTGCACGGAGGTCCAATCAGTCCATCCTAAAGGAGATCAGTCCTAGGTGTTCTTTGGAAGGACTGATGTTGAAGCTGAAACTCCAATACTTTGGCCACCTGATGTGAAGAGCTGACTCATTGGAAAAGACCCTGATGCTGGGGAAGATTGAAGGTGGGAGGAGAAGGGGACGACTGAGGATAAGATGGTTGGATGGCATCACCCACTCAATAGACATGAGTTTGAGTGAACTCCAAGAGTTGGTGATGGACAGGAAGGCCTGGCATGCTGCAGTCCATAGGGTCACAAAGATTCGGACACAACTGAGCAGCTGAACTGAACTGAATACATGATAAAATGTTTATCCCCATTGTAGTTCAATGAAAAACAAACTCAAAAAATGGTATATAGTACCGAATGTATATTCTGAACCCCAGTTTCCAGGGAATGTTTCCCACAATAAGCTATGCTCTGACACTGTCTGAGTGTCCTATGATCTCAGTCATTCAACCGTGTCTGACTTTATGCGACCTTATGGACTGTACCCTGCCAAGCTTCTCTGTCTATGAGATTTCTCAGATGAGAATACTGGAGTTGGTTGCTATTTCCTCCTCCAGGGACTCTCCTGACCCAGGGATCAAACCCGCATCTGCTACATCTGCTGAACTGACAGGCAGATTCTTTACCACTGAGCCACCTGAGAAGCCCCTGGGGTGTCCTACAGTGCAGCTCAATTCTGGCATTGCATCCCAGAGATAGCATCAGATCCCACAGGTTAAACACTGCCCCTTAGATTGTAACCTATCCTAACCAATGGACTATAAATCAGAAGTTCCTACAACTCCTTCCTTGGATTGATTAATTTGCTAGAGTAGCACACAGAACTCAGAAGTATTTTACTTACTAGGGTCTTCAGTGTATTATAAAATAATGCAATTCAGAAACAGGTAGATGAAAGAGATGTATAGGGAAAAGTATGTGGGAAAGAATGCAGAGCTTCAATGCCTCTCAGCATATTTCTCCCTAAATCTGCACATATTCACCAACCCTAATACATGCAGAACCTAGTCCTTTTAAGTTTTTATGGGGTCCTTTATTACACTGACATTTTGGATTAAATCACCAGCCACTGGTGATTGATTCAACCTCCAGCCCTTCTCCACTTCCAGGAGATGGAGGTGATGATGGGGAGACTGAAAGTCCAAACCCTCTTGTCAAGATCACCTGATCACATGTTGTCCAAGTAACCAGCCCCACCTCATGAAATACTAAAGACACCTTTCTGGCTCTTGTCCCTTGGGAAATTATAGGAGTTTTAGGAGCTCTGTGCCCAAAATGGAACTGAAGGTCAAATATATATACATATATATTAAATTATATATATATATATATATAATTTTTTACTATAAATCAGAATATCACAGTACTATTTCAGCATTCTGGCTACAGATGTGTAGTAGTAAGAGCACGTGTTAGGAGCTGGGAAAACTATGATTTTAAGGTCATAATTTACTTCTGTGACCTTCAGGTTTCTTACTTCTGAAGAGTAGCTTCCTGAATATGCTGTTGTATTGATTAAAACTATTAAAAGTAGAATGCTTAGGAGAATGAATTAGCAGTATTCTGAATGTTTCAATTATAGAGCAAGGCCAAATCCACTGTGAAAAGTGGAAGTTCTTTTAGACTTTAAAAAAAGAAAGTATTCATAGATTATTGATACTAATTATTTGTTCCCTTCTAGGGCATTTTAAAACATTTTGTGAAGTCATTTAACTTGTATTTGTTTAGCTGGGACTCTATCAACAAAATAAAAATCTACTATAAATGGTGCAATTGATTTTCCATGCTTCTTTTTTGGAAAATATGAGCCAATCTGTCACCCACTTATGGTAGATATGAAGGATATTAGGTTTTTGTTTATGCTTGATGCTTTAATCCTGGCTTCATCTACTAATCCTCTATCCTGGTGGTGGTGTTTTTAAGCCACTTAAACTCTGCTCCAATTAACTTAAGCTGTGTGAACTTAAGTTACCTTAAATCCCTAGGTCTGGATTTTCTATGTGGTAAAATAGAGTTAAATGTATCTAACTGAAGAGGTGTGTGAGGATTAAAATATATGCTGTATACAGAGTACATGCTAAAGTGCCTAAAATTATGCAAAAATTAGATAATTGCTATTGCAGACAAGCAAAGGCTCACTACTCAACAGGAATAGAAGCCAATGTCATGGCACCAGCTTTTGAAAAATTAAAAAGCTTTATTTTGAGGTCAACTGACAAAGACATGGAAAGGGGAGAGCTAATATCTGTCTCCTTGCTCTGGCTTTGGGTCAAAATTAAATGAGTTAGGGCAAGAGAGTGGAGATGCAATAGCACTGGCAGAGTGGGTTTCCATTGGAGAGCTTGGGAACTTAGCCATTGATAGTTCAGTTCAGTTCAGTCACTCAGTCGTGTCTGACTCTTTGTGACCCCATGAATTGCAGCACACCAGGCCTCCCTGTCCATCACCATCTCCCAGAGTTCACTCAGACTCACGTCCATCAAGTCCATGATGCCATCCAGCCATATCATCCTCGGTCGTCCCCTTCTCTTCCTGCCCCCAATCTCTCCCAGCCATTTATAGTAAGATATGACAATACCATTATACAGTCCAAGTGAAAAATAAATTCAAGGGATTAGATCTGATAGAGCACCTGAAGAACTATGGAAGCAGGTTTCTAACATAGTATAGGAGGTGGTGATCAAAACCAACCCCAAGAAAAAGAAATGAAAAAAAAAAAAGACATACAGATGGCTAATAAACACACGAAAAGATGCTCAACATCACTCATTATCACAGAAATGCAAATCAAAACCACAATGAGGTACCATTTCACACCAGTTAGAATGGCTGTGATCCAAAAGTCTACAAGCAATAAATGCTGGAGAGGGTGTGGAGAAAAGGGAACCCTCTTACAGTGTTGGTGGGAATGCAAACTAGTATAGCCACTATGGAGAACAGTGTGGAGATTCCTTAAAAAACTGCAAATAGAACTGCCTTATGACCCAGCAATCCCACTGCTGGGCACTGAGGAAACCAGAATTAAAAGAGACACGTGTACCCCAATGTTCATCTCACCACTGTTTATAATAGCCAGGACATGGAAACAACCTAGATGTCCATCAGCAGATGAATGGATAAGAAAGCAGTGGTACATATACACAATCGAGTATTACTCAGCCATTAAAAAGAATACATTTGAATCAGTTCTAATGACATGGATGAAACTGGAGCCGATTATATAGAGTAAAGTAAGCCAGAAAGAAAAACACCAATACAGTATACTAACACATATATATGGAATTTAGAAAGATAGTAACTATAACCCTGTATGTGAGACAGCAAAAGAGACACAGATGTGTAGAATGGACTTTTGGACTCTGAGGGAGAGGGAGCGGGTGGGATGATTTGGAAGAATGGCACTGAACCATGTATACTATCATGTAAGAAACGAACCGCCAGTCTATGTTCAATACAGGATACAGGATGCTTGGGGCTGGTGCACGGGGATGATCCAGAGAGATGATATGAGGTGGGAGGTGGGAGGGAGGTTCATGATTGGGAACTCATGTACACCCGTGGCAGATTCGTATCAATGTATGGCAAAACCAATACAGTATTGTAAAGTAAAATAAAGTAAAAATAAAAATTAAAAAAGAAAAAAACATCTTGACAATAAAAAAAAGAAAAAGAAAAAGAAATGAGAAAAAGATAAAATTGTTCTATGAGGAGGCCTTACAAATAGCTGAGAAATCTAAAGGCAATGCAGAAAACAAAAGATATACACATCCGAATACAAAGTTAAAAAGAATAGCAAGGAGAGATAAGAAAGCCTTCCTCAGTGATCAGTTCAGTTCAGTTCAGTTCAGTCGCTCAGTTGTGTCCAACTCTTTGCGACCCCATGAATCACAGCACGCCAGGCCTCCCTGTCCATCACCACCTTCCGGAGTTCACTCAGCCATCCAGCCATCTCATCCTCTGTCGTCCCCTTCTCCTCCTGCCCCCACTCCCTCCCAGCATCAGAGTCTTTTCCAGTGAATCAACTCTTCACATGAGGTGNGAGCCAGACATCCTGGAATCCAAAGTCAAGTGCATCACTATGAATAAAACTAGTGGCGGTGATGGAATTCCAGCTGAGCTATATCAAGTCCTAAAAGATGATGCTGTGAAAGTGCTGCACTTAATTTGCCAGCAAATTTGGAAAACTCAGCAGTGACCACAGGAATGGAAAAGATCAGTTTTAATTCCAATACCATAGAAGGGCAATGCCAAAGAACGTTCAAACTGCCACACAATTGCATTCGTTTCACATACTAGCAAAGTAATGCTCAAGGTTGGCTTCAACAGTACGTGAACCAAAAACTTCTGATGTTCAAGCTGGATATAGAAAAGGCAGAGAAACCAGAGATCAAATTGCCAACATCCACTGGATCATAAAAAAAAAAAAAGGCAAAATAATTCTAGAAAAACATCTACTTCTGCTTTATTGACTACACCAAAGCCTTTGACTATGAGGATCACAACATAATGTCGAAAATTCTTTGAGGCTGGAATACCAGACCACTTTACCTGCCTCCTGAGAAACCTATATGGAGATCGAGAAGCAACAGGTAGAAAGAGACATGTAACAATGGAGTGGTTCAAATTTGAGAAAAGAGTATGTCAAGGCTGTATATTATCACCCTGCTTATTTAACTCTTATGCAGAGTACATTATGTGAAATACTGGGCTGGATAAAGCACAAGCTGGAATCAAGATTGCCAATAACCTCAGATATGCAGATAACATCACCCTTATGGCTAGAGAGCAAAGAGGAACTTAAGAGCCTCTTGATGAAAGTGAAAGATGAGAGTGAAAAATCTGCCTTAAAATTCATCATTCAAAAAACGAAGATAATGACATCCTGTCCCATCACTTCATGGCAAATAGATGGAGAAACAATGGAAACAGTGGCAGACTTTATTTTCTTGTACTCCAGAATCACTGCAGATTGTGATTATAGCCATGAAATTAAAAAACACCCCTTGGAAGAAATGCTGAAACAAATCCAGATGTATTAAAAAAAAAAAAAATACCTAGCTTATTTAAAAGCAGAGACATTGTTTTGCCGACAAAAGTCCGTCTAGTCAAAGCTATGGTTTTTCCAGTAGTCATGTATAGATGTGAGAGTTGGACCATAAAGAAGGCTGAGGGCTAAAAAACTGATGCTTTTGAACTGTGGTGCTGGGGAAGACTCTTGAGAGTCCCTTGGACTGCAGGGAGATTCAACCAGTCAATCCTAAATTAAATTAGTCCTGAATATTCATTGGAAGGGTTGATGCTGAAGCTGAAGCTCCAGTACTTTGGCCACCTGATGGATAGAGCCTTGGAAAAAGACCCTGATGTTGGGAAAGATTAAAGGCAGGAGGAGAAGGGGACAACAGAGGATGAGATGGTTGTATGGCTTCACCAACTCAATGGAAATGAGTTTGAGCAATCTCCCGGAGATAGTGAATAACAGGGAAGCATGGTGTACTGCAGTTCACGGAGTTGCAAAGAGTCAGACATGACTGAGGGACTGAACAACAACAATGATAAACAGACTTCAGCACTGGGGCTTCCCTGGTAGATCAGTTGGTAAATGTTCTGCCTGCGATGCAGGAGACCTGGGTTCAATCCTTGGGTTTGGAAGATCCCCTAGAGAAGGGAAAGGCTACCCACTCCAATATTCTAGCCTGAAGAATTCCATGGACTGTACAGTCCATGAGTCAGACACAACTTGGCAGATGGTACCATAATAATTATGGCATCACTGATGTAATGAACATGAACTTGGGCAAACTCCTGGAGATGGTGAGGGACGGGGGAGCCTGGCATGCTACAGTCCATGCGGTCTCAGAGTTGGACATGACTGGGCAAGTGAACAACAACAGTAATAATTATGTATATTTTAGCAACTTATTACTTTATATTCTTATTTTTATGTAAGAGACCTTATATTCAAGAACTAGTTAAGACATAAATGAATAAATAAACTCAATGTTGTAATGATTTTACTTCCTTCACTTTGACGTTACTCATAATTTTGTTGTTAGTCATTTCTGTTTTACCTTCCCTATATTAATGTTCCTAATTTCAGATAAAAACATCAGAGATTAGTTTTGTTTATTTTTTTTTTTTTAGCTCAGTATCCTAGCCTTCCCTGATCCCTCTGCTCTCTAAATTTGAATAAGGCAAAAATTTCTCTTTCTTTTCTTTCCAAGTACTGAAAGCTAAATCTCGGAATGAAAGAAAATGGAAACTAAATGAAAAGCCAAACTAATTTTACTTAAGCAGTTACAGCTTTCACAGTGAATGATTTGGAGCTCTTCAGTGTTACTTAGTGAGTGTAATCACATGTATTTGTCTTGTTGAGAATTATATTGTGACATATGCATGGTAAGCAGGACTGCTATTATATAAATTTCCCAAGATTTATCACTTGCAGTTGCAGAGTACAAAATGAAAGCCTGCTTGAAGTTTTCTTGACAAAAATATTTTCATTATTTAAAGAAACCTTGTGTATGTAAGTTGTTAACTAATTAAGACTAATAATCTCATTAAATTTAAACATTATTTGAGTTCAGTGATAGAAATGCCTAAAATGTTTAGTAAGTGAAATAGAAGGGGAAAATGGGATGGTGTTCTGAAGTGCAGGCTGCTGCTGCTGCTAAGTTGCTTCAGTCGTGTCTGACCCTGTGCAACCCCATAGACAGCAGTGCACCAGACTCCTCTGTCCCTGGGATTCTCCAGGCAAGAATACTGGAGTGGGTTGCCATTTCCTTCTCCAATCTGAAGTGCAGGACAGGATTCAAAGTTCACTGGTGGCAAAATATAGTAGTCTATGATATAGTTTTCCCTTCTATTTCCCTAATTGTTTTAATTCATCTATTTTTTTCCAGCATACACTCTTACATGTCTTCTTATATTTTCTTCTTATTGCATTTCTCCTATTAGGATTACATTTCCTTTCAGTTGATGCTTCAGTATTATTCCTTTTGTCTTCTTGAAATGGCAGCTTTGCATGAAAACAGAATGAGAGGAATGTCATGAGGTGAATGATTTGGATTGCAGTAAACAGATAAGGGTGCTTCCCTGGTAACTCGGCCAGTAAAGAATCCTCCTGCAATTCAGGACACCACAGTATGATTTTTTGTGGTGGGAAGTTCCCCTGGAGAGAAGGAATAGGTTACCCACTCCAGCATTCTTGGGCTTCCCTGGTGGCTCAGATGGTAAAGAATCTGCCTGCAATGTGGGAGACCTAGGTTCGATCCCTGAGTTGGGAAGATACCCTGGAGGAGGGCATGGCAACCCATTCCAGTATTCTTGCCTGGAGAATCTCCATGGACAGAGGAGCCTGGCAGGCTACAGTCCATGGGGTCACAAAGAGTCAGACACAACTGAGCAACTAAGCGCAGCACATCACAGACACATAAGGAGATAGCATATTAAAAAGCAGAGACATCACTTTGCTGACAAAGGTCCCTAAAGCTATAGTTTTTCCAGTAGTCATATACAGATATGACAGTTGGACAATAAAGAAGGCTGAGCACTGAAGAACTGATGGTACTGGAGCAGACTCTTAAGAGTCTCTTGGACAGTAAGGAATTCAAACCAGTCAATCCTAAAGGAAATCAACCCTGAATATTCATTGGAAGGATTGTTGCTGAAACTGAAGCTCCAATATTTTGGCCACCTGATGTGAAGAGCCAATTCATTCGAAAAGACTCTGAAGCTGGGAAAGATTGAAGGCAAAAGTAGATGAGGACAGCAGAAATGAGATGGCTAGATTGAATCACTGACGCAATGAATGTGAATTTGAGCAAACTCTGGGAGATGGTGAAGGACAGAAAAGGCTGGTGTGCTGCAGTCCATGGGGTCACAGAGACGGTGACTGAACAACAACAAACACATAAGGAAAGAATCCATGGATCTGCTTAAATCCATGTTTGGTAGAAACCCTAGGGTACATAAATCAGGAAAAAGGCAATGGTGAAAAGAGGCCTCTATTTATAGTCTTTCAACTGATTTATTTTTTCTTCAGTGGTTAAATATTTGCCATTACTGTTCACCAGCACCACAGGTGGTTCCATAATTATTTGAAGAATATCCAGATTTCAGGTAAGCAATGAGCACTAGTTTTATATTTTTTAAACTAATATCATGATTAAAGAAAACATTTCTGTTTTATTTTACTCCCAAATAATTCAAATGAGTAATTAAATAGTATGGAGGACATTAAGTTTTCCACACATAAGTTTCTGGATGGCAATGAAATGACAGTAGCTGACTGCAACCTGCTGCCCAAGCTGCACATTGTCAAGGTGGTGGCGAAAAAATACCGCAACTTCGATATTCCGAAAGGAATGACTGGCATCTGGAGATGCCTAAGTAATGCCTACAGTAGGGATGAGTTCACCAACACCTGCCCCAGTGATAAGGAGGTTGAAATAGCATACAGTGATGTAGCCAAGAGACTTACCAAATAAAAGAGCACTTAGGAGAGAAGCGCCTTCAAAAAAAAAAAAACTAACAGTAAGATATTATCTTGAAACTGAGTTTATTTCTACATTTTGGCTAGTAAATTCTTGGCTTCATTCATCCCATGTAAATTCAATTTTATCTCCATAATTTAATAAGAGTGTAGCTTTAGGATATCTACTGCTTAGGGGAAACAATTTCATTATTAATATTACCTTAGAATATAAATTACTTTCTAATTATGTACTGAGAAACAATTCCTTAAAAATCCTCTGAAATAAGGTCAATATTATTTCCAAAGATGAAGCTTTAATTGCTGCTTTGTCATTTAACCTATTTTATTGGCAAGACTCACTGTATATAAGAGTCGAATGATTATAACATTTTTTATCTGTTCTCTATTTCATACTCATAGGCACCCTATGCTCAAGATAGGCTAGTAATATTATTTCTACTTTTAATATGATCAAATAATATCTTAGTAGCCCACTAGCATAAGTCTAATATATTCAGTTCAGTTCAGTTTGGTCGCTTAGTCATTTCCAACTCTTTGTGACCCCATGAATCACAGCACGCCAGGCCTACCTGTCCATCACCAACTCCTGGAGTTCACTCAGACTCGCGTCCATCGAATCGGTGATGCCATCCAGCCATCTCATCCTCTGTCGTCCCCTTCTCCCCCTGCCCCCAATCCCTCCCAGCATCAGAGTCTTTTCCAGTGAGTCAACTCCTCACATGAGGTGGCCAAAGTATTGGAGTTCAAGCTTCAGCTTGGTAGGCTATAAATAAAACATAGGTCTTGTAACATCAAATAATATGTATGTCTTTCCTAGAAAAACATACTTTGTCTATTAGTAGGGATTTGTTTTCATTTTAGAAGATACAATTTTCAGCACTCTGTTTAAGAAATCAGTTTATGGTTCTATTTGTACATGTTCTACAAACCAGTTGAAAATACATCAAATGTCACTTTTATAATGTGAAATTATTTTTTAAAATGTTCACCATTTTTTACTTTGCTACTTACTAGCCATGTGACCAGCTCAGAGTCTGATTTCTCATGCCCCCCAAAATGGAAATAATAATTTTACCAACCGCAGACAGTTATATTTAAAGTACTTAGCATAGGGACTGGCATACTGTAAATGCTATATAAATGTTAGTTATTAATAGCATCATCATCATTAATCCTTTTTAAAATATGGCATCAATACTTGGATGAGGAATAAAGTTTGCCAGTGTGTTTACATGATCTTTTAAGACAAAGAATAAATGTCAAAATTATGTAAGAAGTGAACAAAATTGGTTCTAGGAAAAGAATAAGAAAAGTTATAATTAAAGAATAAAACTAGGTCTCAACTTTCTTTTGATTAAAAGCAGGAAACATAAATTGTGTATTTATTGATAACTGAATAATGGAACAAAGTCTAGATTTAAAGTATAGCTATTAAAGAAGCTATGTGAGGGCTATTACACAGTAAGTATTAGAGATTTTCCTATGTATGTTTAATATTGGTTGCCTTCAAATGTCACCTGAGATGAATAGTTATTAATCAGGATATTAATAGGAAAATGGTAACTCAATATGGTGCTTCAAACACTGATCCTCATTCTCATTGTGGTATAGTGATGTAGCTAGGGCAGATTGTGGTATAGTTGATCTTAAATCTATAAAATAATTAAAAGATTAGCACAGTTCAGTTTAGTCGCTCAGTCATGTCCAACTCTTTGCGACCCTGCGAACTATAGCACACCAGACTTCCCTGTCTATCATCAGCTCCTGGAGCTTACTCAAATTCATGTCCATTGAGTTAGTCATGCCATCCAACCATCTCATCCTTTGTTGTTTTGAAAATGAATAAGGAGGATTACAGACTTCAGTGTTCAGTTAGAATATAGTCATAATCAGCTGTGGCCTCTTTTTCAGCTGTAGCTACAAAGTGGCCTTGAAGTTTTATCTTCTTGGGCACATGACAATGATAACCAAAATTCCCAGGAAATTAAGTCCTGAGGCAATAGTTGGATTAGGAATAAACCTTTGCAACTTCAGTAGTTTTGGGGAAAGGAATTTAGAGTTGTCTGCAACTGTTCAAGAAATTCCTAGCTTAAGGAGCAGTGTAGAAGATCCTGAGTGAAGAGGTACGGTAAAGAAAATAATTACAGTGAAGTTGAGCAGAATTCAGTAGGGAATCTTAAATAATACAAAAAACAAAATGTGCATGAAGAGTTCTTAACCCTAACTTTCCAGAAAAAAAACAAAAAAGCAACTTAGTTCTAGCTATGGGCTGTCTTTACAGTTAATTTATTTTTCAGATCATTTTCTCTAAATATCACAGGTAGATCTTTAGGGAGATAGGTACAATTGATATTCTCTGAGAGTTGCACATGTACCTTCTCTTGAGTTCAAGAAAACACCTTGCATTCCTAGCTTTTGATCTATGATCTTCCCGATTTTGATTCCTTTTCTAGTAACCAGATCAAATATTTTAGTGAGATTATTCAGAATTTTGGCAAAGTTTTAACTATGACATATAGAACTCTGTGTACTTTTTATGTTCCTCTTATGAATTAAAGTGAGACCTAAGTAAGGCAGATAACAACATTACAGTATTCTGTGGATAAGGATAATCAGATTGTCTAAGTTTAAATCTAGTTCTTAGTATTCTTCCAAAGTTTGATGGTTTTAATAAAGTGAAACTGTCTTATTGTAGTCTGATCTCTAACACATTGACATTGTAGTAAGAGGTTTGCAAATCTTTAAGAAAACTTTTGGTGATAATGAGAACATAATATTGATCAGAATGAACAAAAATAAAAAGTTCTGTATTTTCCCTTTAAAAAGATTTGGGTAGTTATTTCTTTAATTCATGGCCAGGTAGAATATTCCAACTGTAATAAAGGCCTGAAATATGTTTTAAAAGAAGGATATTAAAATAGTATAAGAAAGTGCAATTTTTATAGTCAAGAAAATATTTTTCAATAGCATTTGCCTTTATTATACATTATTTCCTTGGATATGTACTCAGAGGTAAAAAATGTTTTGGTTCTTGTTCTCCATCTGCTTAGGGCTTTCCAAACATTTTAGTGATTTATATTTTTCTTAGACATGAGTGAGATTGAAAACTTTCCTGCAGTACTTCTACTGTTTTTAGTTTCAGTTTTCCATATATTTCCAATTGATCAATTTATTTAAGAAGTTTGCCACCTCTCCAAATAAATGGATTTTCAAATATATCAACATGTATTGCATCAATTTCTCAGATAGTATCAGACAGGGAAAATACACAAAGCATGTTTTAGCAATAAATGCTCACACACACACATGATCATATATTTGTCATATATATTATGCATGTATATATTTTACACATAATTCAACAGAGTAAATAATGTATTATTTATTATATAGGTGTTTTGTAAATCTGACTAAACAGCAGCATTCAAAACTAGTTATCTCTTCCTTCAAATTGGTCATTGGACATTATATTGATCTGTGAAATAGCATATATATTTCATATATGTGGCTCTTATTTCTCTTCATTAGTAGCACATNGATATTAATCTAGTCACATTAATAGTAAAAATTCCATTAAAATAATTCTTTATTTACCATGTGTTCTTTGTTTACGCTCATGACCATTCATTATTGGAAAGGAAGGTATTAGCATTAGGCCTACAATCTCTTTATTCTCTATTTGGAAGACCCAGGAAAGAGAGAAATGAGTTCTAAAATCCACCTTAATCATTCTGATTACAGAAGTTCTGATAAGTATACCATTAGGGCTTAGTAGAAGGAATTAGCTTTTCTGTGAAATGCTTTTAGCAGTATGTACCTGTCTGCATGTATCTTACCTGTCAAACTTTGAAATCCTTCTGAGTTATGAAAAGGAAGAAGCATTAGCAAGTATGCTGTTATTGGTCACCTTGTGGGTGAACCATATATCTGAGCTAGAAAAACCCTACCATGGTGGGAAGTATGTGGATCCAGAAAAGGGATAAACTGTGGCAAACAAAGGATGTTCATTAGTGAATCATGAACTTAAATAAGAATACAATCAAATTATTTACCCAGGAGTACCTCAGAGCAAGAGAAGATTGCTAACTATCTCTGTCCAATCTGGCATTCACTAGTGGCAGATGCTGGAAGAAGCCTCTGGATCTGTTTTCCCCAGAAAAGAAGAACTGGGCTCTTGATGATTTATTGACTTTGCCCAAAAACTCCACCTAGATAATTTGGTGAAAAGAGGTGACATAGTACCCTTGATAACTCAGCTTATCACTAGCCACCTACTACCATTTGATTCATGGTTTATAGTCTATATTTACCATTCTGGTTATTTTTCTGATTACCTGGGGAAAATACTACCAATGAATCAAAGAGGGTGGAGAATACTGAACAGCAGAGCTTCTGTCATTTTGTGTGGCTGTTAATCAAAGTGATACAGCTGAGACAGCTGCCTGGGTGTGACAGAAAGCAGATTGCTTCTGCTTCCCAACATGTCAGCAGTTTGTTCGCTACTTTGAATAAATGGAATGTCAATGTCAGTGGCATGCATTTAAAGGTGTAAATGGAACCTGAAGAGCCTCAAGAGAGTTTGCATGTGCTTTGGTGTCCTAATTATACCAACAATACCCTCTGGAGTTATATAAGGGATATTTACATGATACCTTGTATCACAGCGGTTGGGGATACACTAGGGGGTCAAATATATCTAAGAGTTTCACAGGGCACAGTGTTTTAGGGAATGTAGTTACCAGAAGTGAACAATAATAATAAAATATAGATAGCAGTGATACATATTTTAGATTGATAGAACTGACCATCCAGCCTAAAATAATCTGTGAAAGATTTAAGGAGTTTATCTTGTAATACTAAGTGTGGCCAAAATGACACTACCAAGATTTGTCATTAGATGCCAAAGACTTGCTAAAACAAATATGAACACTAGTGAGAACTAGAGGGATCTGTATTTCAAGAGAACCACCATGACTGGAATCAACCTGGAAGATTTAATAAAGATATAAGCAAATAGATAAATTGAATAATAATTCTCATGGAAAATCAATAACAATGTTGGAAGAAATCTTATACTTTCATATAGAAAGGACTTGTGGAGTATTTTTAAAAGTCAATGGTTAGTGCTAGAGGGGAACAAGAAGTTGTATTGGTGGGATATGTTGCAAGTCTAAATTAAGGCATGTTGTCAGTGGAAATTGTGGCAAACACTATTCTCTGATGCCATTGTTCACAAAATAGCACTGAACTTTTCTTCTCTATGATGAGTTGATTGGAATTAGGTAGATCAAATAATGGCACTTTTTCCCTATTACAATATTGCATAATGGCACTTGGAAGCCAGTACTTGTAAAACCTATATATTTGGAATATGGTTATGACCACCAAAAAGATGAAGTCCACGATTTACTGAAATAGAAGCATACCAATTAATGAGGGTTTTGATACATAAGAATCTCTGTTGCAAAGAATAATTATGTTACATATTTTTTCTTTTAATGAAACCACTGGGGAAAGGGCAGTAAGCCCTGTAAAACACAATATAAAGATGAAGACACATTGCCCCTAGAGAGAGGATTAAAAATAACCTCTATAGTCAATGGAGAGGGGAAGGAAACCAGCTGTGTTCATGTTATTAGACATCTCCTACCACTGGGGAAAGGTTAGAAACTATGAAAATCTCAACCTCTTAGACCCAGGGAGATATATAAGTATATAGGTATAGATAGATATATGGAGAAGGAAATGGCAACCCACTCCAGTATTCATGCCTGGAAAATCCTATGGACCGAGGAGTTTGGTGGGCTATACAGTCCATGGGGTCACAAAGAGTCAGACATGATTGAGTGATTTCACTTCACTTCATATATATATATATTTTTTTTTTTTTCTTTTTTACCTGTTTGCTATCACCATCTTAGTAAATCTGAAGCAACTGTCAAGAACTTAGCTGAGCCTGTTAGAGTTGAGCTGCCAAGAGTCAGAGTGGGCAATATAGATAATAAGCTGGAATGAAAGTAACATTGAAGCCCTTAATCTCTTACTGCAATAGTGTAGAAATAAGTT
The DNA here is from genome assembly GCA_006410935.1 of Redunca redunca. Lineage (NCBI taxonomy): Eukaryota > Metazoa > Chordata > Mammalia > Artiodactyla > Bovidae > Redunca > Redunca redunca. The sequence continues at coordinate 348,455 of SJYQ01000709.1, read as the reverse complement.
AAACTGGAGAAAGCAGTTCCCTGTTCCATGTCCTCATATGGAATGGCTCAGCTGCTGAAAGTTGAATCAGCTAAGATATTGTGGTCATCTCACTATAGCGTAGAGACCCTGAACATATAGAGCTTGCAATTTGATGGGTCCAAATGCTAGAAGAAGGATAGAGAAAAGGGCTAGAAGTGGATAAATACTGAGTCAGAGTAGTGTCTTTAACATTTCCTTTCTTTTCCTATTAAAGAGGCCTCAAAACAGGCCTTAGGAAGGAGTTTGCCAAATGGCCCAGGTAAAGAAGCTTCTTATGAAACAAAACTAGTGGAGGTTATAAAATTCCAGCTGAGCTATTTAAAATCCTAAAAGGTGAACCTATTAAAATGCTGTGCTCAGTATGTCAGCAAATTTGGAAAACAGCGTGGCCACAGGACTGGAAAAGGTCAGTTTTCATTCCAGAAGAGCAATCTCAAAGCATGTTCAAACTACCATATAATTGCGCTCATTTCACATGCTAGAAAGGTTAGGCTTGAAATCCTTCAAGATAGACTTCAACAATACATGAACCAAGAACTTCCAAATGTACAAGCTGGATTTAGAAAAGGTAGAAGAACCAGAAATCAAATTGTCAACATTTGTTGGATCATGGAGAAAGCAAAGAAATTGACTTCATTGCTTCATTGACTATGTTAAAGCCTTTGACTGTATGGATCACACAAACTGGAAAATTCTTCAAGAGATGGGAATACTAGACCACCTTACTTGTTTCCTGGGAAACCTGTATCAGGTCAAGAAGCAGCACTTAGAACCAGACTTGACTCAATGGACTGGATCAAAACTGGGAAAGGAGTACGTTAAGGCTGTATATTGTCACTCTGCTTATTTAACTTATATGCAGAGTACATCATGTAAAATGCCAGGCTGGATGAATTATAAGCTGGAATCATGATTGCCTGGAGAAAAATTCATTAGAATTGTTCCATACCATCTTACAGAAAAATCCAAACAAATTTTTTGGCAAACCCAATGATTAAATAACAGATATTTCTTTTTTTGGCTTTCTCTTGAATCTGAAGTTGTCAAGGTTTGCCCTTACTTTAGAAATAAAAAGATTCTTGAAAAAAACTAGAAATAAAATACTTTTGATAAAACAAAAGATGAAAAATGATATTATTAATATAAATCAATAAAGCTGAGAAAATGCATTCAAAACAAAAAATTCACTTCTATGAATTTTACAGGTTTAAAGAGTAAACTATAGTGCTGAAAAGAATGGTGCTGAAGATATTAAAAATATATCAGGGATCTCAGTTTTGCTTTTTTAGACATTATAACCCTCAACATGTGAAACTTTGCCAGCAAAAATACTTCATATATTTAAAATCATAGTTACAATCAGCTTTAAAAGTATGAAACACTCTTCAAAGAACATTTCTTTTATTCATGAGACTTAAAAAGCAATTTATTTTCCTGTAAAGATATGAGCAGATCACTCAAGCCTTTTATATATGCAGAGTTTCAAAGTTGGTATATACATTGTCACCCTACTAATTTTAGTATGATGATAGTGATGATTCCCAAGCGGTGCAGTAGCAAATAAAGAATACGCCTGCCAATGCAGGAAACATAAGAGACTCAGGTTCAACCCATAAGTTCAGAAGATCTCCTGGAATATGAAATGGCACCCCACTCCAGTGTTCTTTCCTGGTACCAGTAATTGAGCAGGTAGCTCAGCTGCCTGCAATGCAGGAGACGCTGGTTCGATTCCTGGGTCAGGAAGATCCACTGGAGAAGAGATAGGCTCCCCACACCAGTATTTCTTGGGCTTCCTTGGTGGCTCAGCTGGTAAAGAATCTGCCTGCAATGCAGGAGAACTGGGTTTGATCCCTGGGTTGGGAAGGTACCCTGGAGAAGATAATGGTTTCCCACTCCAGTTTTCTGGCCTGGATAATTCCATGAACTGTATAGTCCCTGGGGTTGCAAAGAGTCGGACATGACTGAGCCACTTTCACTTTTTCCAAGATTCTTGCCTGGGAAATTTGATAGGCAGAGAAGCCTGGTTGGGCCACAGTCCATGGGGCCACAAAGGGTCAGACACGACTGAGTATCTGAGCACAGAGCACGGAGTTGATTTACATTGATAGTATTGACCAATTTGGTCCTGAGAATTTTCTTTAATGTTATTTCATTTAGTTTTTCTTTAACAAAGAAGAATAGGAGTTAGTCACATGCCATGTGATTTTGGAGAAGACTGGAAGTTTCCTTGGACTGCAAAGAGAGTCAATCCTAAAAGAAATCAACTCTGAATATTCATTGGAAGAATTGATGCTGAAGCTCCAATACTTTAGCCACCTGATGCGAAGAGCCAACTCATTAGAAAAAAAACCTTGATACTGAGAAAGATTGAAGGCAGGAGGAGAAGGGGACAACAGAGGATGAGATGGTTGGATGGCATCACTGATTCAATGGATATCAGTTTGAGCAAACTCCGGGAGATAGTGAAGGACATGGAACCCTGGCATGCTGCAGTCCATGGGGTTGCAAAGATGGAGTGACTGAACAACAATAACAACAATAATAATCCTCATAAAAGTTAACTTTCCTATCAGTGTCTTCTTCCAAGGAAACTCAAACTAAGATAACTCATATCAGAAGTAGATCAAAAAAGTAGGTGATAGGGTGATGTGTTATGGCTGGATTGCTTGCTGCCAGACTGGCAATAAGGACGTTTCATTGATGTTTCCTATTGGTGGACACAGATAATTCCTGGCACAAGATAAAAGTGCAATTGTTAAAATTTTTATTTTTGGCAAACTGCAATGGTATTCTGCTGAGAAGAAATGTGCTAGTTGTCATGAAGTATGCAGCATTTGAAAATATAAGAAAAATAGTAACTGTAAGGTCAGTGGTATTAGGTAGTCATTACTAAGCACTGTTAATGTTGCAAGTGATCAAATGATGAGAGAAATTATTAGGCAAATAAAATCTACATGCAAAAGCTAGAGAGTCTCTGTAGTTTAATTTTGTATGGCCATCATCCCTTTCAAGGGAGAGCAGAGAAAACTGAGGACTTGGCTCAGGGATAAACCACCAGATTAGCTGAGCTTCCAATGAGGTAGGTCTGATATGCCAAGGTCAGGGTCCTATTTGGGGTAGAGAGGGACCTTGATAAATGAGATAGGAAATTTGAATTGGTTCATTGAAAAGTCTCAGAAGTCCATGTTCTTCAGGACCCTCTGACCGTGTATAAATGGCTCAGTGCATGCATGTTCTCAGTAAGTTGTGACTGAGTCTGTGACCCCAGGGACTGTGGGCTCCCAGGCTCCACTGTTCATGGGATTTCCCAGGCAGGAGTACTAGAATGGGTTGCCATTCCCTTCTTCAGGGGATCTTCTCATCCCAGGGATTGAATTCACATCTCCTGTATTGGCAGGCAGATTCTTTACCACTGAGTCACAAGGGAAGCCCCGAATGTCCCAGTATTTCCTGTTAAATTCTATCACTGCAACTTGATTGAAGAAGTCAAAGAAGCTTCTCCCTAAGAAAATATGCATCTCTCAAGATATGTACTCGGTTTCCCACCTTGACTAAATACCAGTAAAAAGAGTTGAATTACAACTGGCTTATTTAAGGATAAGCAGGGTGTCATTAAAAATGAAAGGATCTATAACTTCAAAAATTTAGATTTAGCTAGTGCATACTAGCAGAAGCTGGGAGAATGTGCAGAGGATATATTTCTGAGTATGTTTGATCAAGGGATGTTGCAACTAAAGTTGAATTAAAGCTTATTAGCCTGTGGGTATCTTCTGGAATACAAGATTTAATACACTAACAGAAGCCTAGGAAATGATATAAATGTGTTACTAGGGTGGCTTTTAGAAGAATGAGAAAAATGGCCCTGTAACATAATTCAATTATTAGTTTTGCCAGGTTATTTTATAGATTAACTTGGATTTTCTACCTCCACATTTTATGTAAATAATGATAATAACTGTTATTATTATTAATTGATATCCAAATTATATTTCATGACCCATCAAATTTATCATGAGCTTGTCAAGACTAAATTCTCTTTCAGTTCAGTTCAGTTCAGTTCAGTCGCTCAGTCGTGTCCGACTCTTTGCGATCCCATGAATCGCAGCATGCCAGGCCTCCCTGTCCATCACCAACTCCCAGAGTTCACTCAGACTCACGTCCATCGAGTCAGTGTTGCCATCCAGCCATCTCATCCTCGGTCGTCCCCTTCTCCTCCTGCCCCCAATCCCTCCCAGCATCAGAGCCTTTTCCAATGAGTCAACTCTTCGCATGAGGTGGCCAAAGTACTGGAGTTTCAGCTTTAGCATCATTCCTTCCAAAGAAATCCCAGGGCTGATCTCCTTCAGAATGGACTGGTTAGATCTCCTTGTAGTCCAAGGGTCTCTCAAGAGCCTTCTCCAACACCACAGTTCAAAAGCATCAATTTTTCAGTGCGCAGCCCTCTTCACAGTCCAACTCTCACATCCATACATGACTATTGGAAAAACCATAGCCTTGACTAGATGGACCTT
>SJYQ01000709.1:284187-316798 GCA_006410935.1 Redunca redunca | reverse complement strand
GGCAAGAATCCCTTAGAGGAAATGAAGTAACCATCATAGTCAACAAATGAGTCCAAAATGCAATACTTGGATGCAGTCTCAAAACTGACAGAATGATCTCTCTTCGTTTCCAAGGCAAACCAATCAATATCACAGTAATCCAAGTCTGTCCCAACCAGTAATGCCAAAGAAGCTGAAGTTGAAGTTCTATGAAGACCTACAAGACTAATGAGAACTAACACCTAAGAAAGATGTCTTTTTCATTACAGGGGACTGGAATGTCAAAGTAGGAAGTCAAGAAATACCTGGAGTAATAGGCAAATTTGGCCTTGGAGTACAGAATGAAGCAGGGCAAAGCCTAATTAAGTTTTACCAAGAAAATGCACTGGTCATAGCAGTCATAGCGAAAACCCTCTTGCAACAACACAAGAAAGATTTTACACATGGACATCACCAGATGGTCAATACTGAAGTGAGATTGATTGTATTCTTTGCAGCCAAAAATGGATAAGTTCTACAGAGTCAGCAAAAACAAGACCAGGAGCTGATTGTGGCACAGACCATGAACTCCTTATTGCCAAATTCAGGCTTAAATTGAAGAAAGTAGGAAAACCACTAAATCAGTCAGGTATGACCTAAATCAAATCCCTTACAGTTATACAGTGGAAGTGAAAAATAGATTCAAGGGATTAGATCTGATAGACAAAGGGTCTGAAGAATATGGACAGAGGTTCCTGACATTGTACAGGAGGCAGGGGTCAAGACCACCCGCAAGGAAAAGAAATACAAAAAGGCAAAATGGTTGTCTGAGAAGGACTTACAAACAGCTCTGAATAGAAGAGAAATGAAAGGCAAGGAAAAAAGGAAAGATATACCCATTTGAATGCAGAGTTCCAAAGAATAGCAAGGAGAGATAAGAAAGCATTCCTCAGAGATCAATGAAAAGAAATAGTGGAAAACAGTAGAATGGAAAGTCTAGAGGTCTCTTCAAGAAAAGTAGAGCTACCAAGGGAACATTTATGGAAAGATGGGCACAATAAAGGACAGAAATGGTATGGACCTAACAGAAGCAGAAGATATTAAGAGGAAGTGGCAAGAATACACTGAAGAACTGTACAAAAAAAGATCTTCACGATCCAGATAATCATGATGTTGTGATCTCTCACCTAGAGCCAGATATCCTGGAATATGAAGTCAAGTGGGCCTTAGGAAGCATCGCTATGAACAAAGCTAGTGCACGTGATGGAAATCCAGTTGAGCTGTTTCAAATCCTAAAAGATGATGCTGTGAAAGTGCTGCACTCAATATGCCAGCAAATTTGGAAAACTTAGCAGTGGTCACAGGACTGGAAAAGGTCAGTTTTCATTTCAATCCCAAAGAAAGGCAATGCCAAAGAATGCTCAAACTACTGCACAAACTGCACTCATCTCACACACTAGTAAAGTAATGCTCAAAATTCTCCAAGCCAGGCTTCAGCAATACATGAACTGTGAACTTCCAGATGTTCAAGCTATATTTAGAAAAGGCAGAGGAACCAGAGATCAAATTGCCAACATCCTTTGGATCATTGAAAAAGCAAGAGAATTCCAGAAAAACAGCTACTTCTGCTTTATTGACTATGCCAAGGCCTTTGACTGTGTGGATCACAATAAATAAACTGTGGAAAATTCTTCAAGAGATGGGAATACCAGACCACCTGACCTGCCTCTTGAGAAATATGTATGCAGGTCAGGAAGCAACAGTTAGAACTGGACATGGAACAGACTGGTTCCAAACAGGGGAAGGAGTACGTCAAGGTTGTATATTGTCACTCTGGTTATTTAACTTATACCCCTAGTACATCATGTGAAATGCTGGGTTGGATGAAGCACAAGCTGGGCTCAGAATTGCCAGGAGAAATATCAATAACCTCAGATATGCGGATGATACCACGTTTATAGCAGAAAGTGAAGAACTGAAGAGCCTCTGGAGGAAAGTGAAAGAGGAGAATGAAAATGTTGACTTAAAATTCAACATTCAGAAAACTATGATCGTGGCTTCTGGTCCCATCACTTCATGGCGAATAGATGGGGAAACACTGACAGATGGGGAAGCAGTGCTCCCCATTAGCAGTGCTCCCCATTAGCAGTGCTCCTAATCACTGCAGATGGTGACTATAGCCATGAAATTAAAAGACACTTGCTTCTTGGAAGAAAAGTTATGGCCAAACTATACAGCATAATAAAAAGCAGGGACATTACTTTGCCAACAAAAGTCCATCTAGTCAAATTATGGATTTTCCAGAAATCATGTATAGATGTGAGAGTTGGACTATAAAGAAAGTTAAGCACCAAAGAATTGATGGTTTTAAAGTGTGGTGTTGGAGAAGACTCTTTTTTTTTTTTTTTAATTTTACTTTACAATACTGTATTGGTTTTGCCATACATCAACATGAATCCGCCACGGGTGTACATGGAGAAGACTCTTGAGAGTCACTTGAACTGCTAGGAGATCCAACTAGCCCATCCTAAAGGAAATCGGTCCTGAATATTCATTGGAAGGACTGTTGTTGAAGCTGAAACTTCAATATTTTGGCCACTTGATGCGAACAACTGACTCATTGGAAAAGACTCTGATGCTGGGAAAGATTGAAGGCAGAAGGAGAAGAGGATGACAGAGAATCAGATGGTTGGATGGCATCACCAACTCAATGGATATGAATTTGAGTAAACTCCTGGAGTTGGCGATGGACAGAGAAGTCTGTTGTGCTGCAGTCCATATGGTGGCAGAGTCAGGCATGACTGAGGGATTGAAGTGAACTGATCCAAATAACGATGTATTTTTCAAAGCAGTGAAAAGTGAAAGTGTTAGTTGTTCAGTCTTGTCCAACTCTTTGTTATCCCATGGAGTGTATCCCCCCAGGCTTCTCTGTCCATGAAATTCTCCAGGCAAGAATATTGGATAGGGCAGCATTCCTTTCTCCAGGGCATCTTCCCATCCCAGCGATTTGCCTTGGTCTCCTGTATTGCAGGCTGATTCTTTACCATCTGAGCCACCAGAGAAGCCCAGTAGGTGAAATGAAAAGACTAATAGTTCTGTTGGAAGATCAAGTATATTTTTCCTGTATTGTTTTTTGTTTTGTGTGTCTGTGTTCCTACATGTGTATGTTTTATCAGATCTATTAAAATTCTACCCTAAAGTGGAATAATAGCAAGGAAGGAAATTATTGCTTTATGGTAATATAAAATGCATGCTTTTTCTAAGTTTAATTGTGCTGTAAAATACACTCACCACTAGCTATATCTGACCATTGAACACTAAACATGTAGATACAAATTGAGAAGTGATATTAATTTTAAAATAGCACACTGGATTTCAAAGATCTTTATTTTTAAAAAATGGTTAAAAATAGCTCAAATGATTTTCTGTTGATTCCATAATATTTTGGTAAATAAAACATTTTATTAAAATGTTTTGCTTCTTTTTATTTACTTCTTTAAATGTGGCTTCCAGAAAAACCAAAATTATATATGTGGTACATACACACATACACATACATGTATGTATGCTGCTGCTGCTGCAAAGTCGCTTCAGTCATGTCTGACTCTGTGTGACTCCATAGACAGCAGCCCACCAGGCTCCCCCATCCCTGGGATTCTCTAGGCAAGAACTCTGGAGTGGGTTGCCATTTCCTTCTCCAATGCATGAGAGTGAAAAGTGAAAGTGAAGTCACTGAGTCATGTCCAACTCTCAGCGACCCCATGGACTACAGCCTACCAGGCTCCTCTGTCCATGGGAGTTTCCAGGCAAGAGTACTGGAGTGGGGTGCCATTGCCTTCTCCACATGTATGCATACATACATACATATCATTTGGGCTTCCCTGGTATTTAAGATGGTACAGAACCTGCCTTCATGTAGGAGACTGAGCTCAATCCCTGGGTCAGGAAGATCCCCAGGAGAAGGAACTGACTATTGACACCACTGTTTTTGCCTGGAGAATTCCATGTACAGAGGAGCCTGGTGGTTCTACAGTCCATGGGGTCACAAAAAATTGGACAAAACTGAACTACTAAGCACTATATATATAGTTAGTTGCATCATCTGTGGAATACCAACTACAAAACAACTATATATTTAAAATCTGTAAGATATATAAATAAAGCATGTTTCTAATGCATAACATTGATGCTGCAGGTCACATGCAGTTATGTGAATAGCATATTTAAATTATTATCAGAAATGGCCCAAGGATGTGTTTTGTTAGCCTAAAACAACAAAATGGCCAAATATTTTTATTAGCAAAATAGATTTATTTGGGAGGATCAGAGAACTGCAGTTCATCCTCTGCAACCACTGGTGAACCACAGCATGTCTGGCAAAGCAAAGTAGACGAAACTCTTTCATAGAGAAGGGGAAGTTGGGAGGGACTGTTATAAACAAAATGTCCAATGGCGGAACTGAGAGTTCAAGGTATGGAACTTCTTATTGGCTGAATTGTGACAGTCTCTCATTGGCTAAGCTGTTACTAAAAAAGAGAAAATCAATTTTTCTTCTAGATTGAAAACAATTCTAAACATATGCACAACATGCATAGCAAGCTAATTTGTTTACATGTAAAATTTTTATTTGAAGGTAAAGGAGTAAGGAAGCCTCTTGTTGAAAGTGAAAGAGGAGAATGAAAAAGTGGCTTAAAGCTCAACATTCAGAAAATGAAGATCATGGCATCCGGTCCCATCACTTCATGGGAAATAGATGGGGAAACAATGTCAGATTTTTTTTTTTTTTGGCTCCAAAATCACTGCAGATGGTGATTGCAGCCATGAAATTAAAAGACGCTTACTCCTTGGAAGAAAAGTTATGACCAATCTAGATAGTATATTCAAAAGCAGAGACATTACTTTGCCGACTAAGGTCCATCTAGTCAAGGCCATGGTTTTTCCTGTGGTCTTGTATGGATGTGAGAGTTGGACTGTGAAGAAGGTTGAGCCCCGAAGAATTGATGCTTTTGAACTGTGGTGTTGGAAAAGACTCTTGAGAGTCCCTTGGACTGCAAGGAGATCCAACCAGTCCATTCTGAAGGAGATCATCCCTGGGATTTCTTTGGAAGGAATGATGCTAAAGCTGAAACTCCAGTACTTTGGCCACCTCATGCGAAGAGTTGACTCATTGGAAAAGACTGATGCTGGGAGGGATTGGGGGCAGGAGAAGAAGGGGACGACCGAGGATGAGATGGCTGGATGGCATCATGGACTCGATGGATGTGAGTCTGAGTGAACTCTGGGAGCTGGTGATGAACAGGGAGGCCTGGTGTGCTGCGATTCATGGGGTCGCAAAGAGTCAGACACGACTGAGCGACTGAACTGAACTGAAAGGAGTAAGGATAGCCATAATATTCCTAAAACTAAGTAACTGAGATTTTTTCCTGTAAATTGTGAAGCTTGTTATAGAGCAACAGCAAATTAAGAGAGAGTGGTATTAGTGAAAAGAGAAATTAGACTATTTAACTACATATTCCACATTTAGAGGGAACTTTGTAAATGTGAGAGGTGTCACTGCACAGAAGAAGGAGAAAAAGCTAATTTATGATGAAAGTGAAAGAGGAGAGTGAAAAAATTGGCTTAAAGCTCAACATTCAGAAAACGAAGATCATGGCATCTGGTCCCATCACTTCATGGCAAATAGATGAGGAAACAGTGGAAACAGTGGCTGACTTTTTATTTTTCTGGGATCCAAAATCACTGCAGATGGTGATTCCAGCCATGAAATTAAAAGACGCTTACTCCCTGGAAGGAAAGTTATTACCAATCTAGACAGCATATTAAAAAGCAGAGACATTACTTTGCCAACAAAAGTCTGTCTAGTCAAGGCTATGGTTTTTTCTGGTTCATGTATGGATGTGAGAGTTGGACTATAAAGAAAGCTGAGCATCAAAGAATTGATGCTTTTGAACTATGGTTTGGAGAAGACTCTTGAGAGTCCCTTGGACTGCAAGGAGATCCACCCAGTCCATCCTAAAGGAGATCAGTTCTGGGTGCTCATTGGAGGAACTGATGTTGAAGCTGAAACTCCGATACTTTGGCCAGCTGATGCGAAGATCTGACTCATTTGAAAAGACTGATGCTGGGAAAGATTGAGGGCAGGAGGAGAAGGGGACGACAAAAGATGAGATGGTTGGATGGCATTACTGACTCAACGGACGTGGGTTTGGGTGGATTCCGGGAGATGGTGATGGATAGGGAGTCCTGGCGTGCTGCGGTTCACGGGGTCGCAAAGAGTTGGACACGACTGAGCGACTGAACTGAACTGAAAATGGTGTAATGGTGTAGAAAAATATCCTTTTTTTCCACAGGGAAAAGTGAAAGTGGATGTCTGTATAATAACAAGCTGGTATCAATTCCATATAAATAAGGGGCTTTAGTATAAAAGAAAAAAAACTTTAAAGCAATCTTAGCTATTAGTAGTGTCTATGCAACTGGAGTAGGAAAATGTTTTCCAGCAAACAGACATATATACTTATTCCTGTAACATATATAATAGTAAACTTTAAAGGAACAATATTGATAAATTTGACTACTTTAAAATTAACTTCTATTTATTAAAAGAAGCCATAAAGTAAATGAAATGACATAAATTGAAAGTGCGTATTTGCAACCCATTAAACTAACAAAAGGTTAATATCAAGAATAAAAACATGATTCCTGATACTCAGTAAGAAAGACCAAAACCAAAAAGAAAAAACTAAACCACATAAATATGAAATTTGTATAACAAGCTTGCCTAGACACTTCACTGAAAGAAAAACATGACACGCCAGTGAATACATGAATGCCCTGTACCCATTTCCGGCATCAGTATTCACCATACATACCACATCTCCACACCAAAAACAAACAAAAGAAAAACTATTTACAAGGCTTTAACTGTAGGATTATTATACTCCTTTTAGGCATGTGCTTTCTGATATAAATAATACAGGGCATACATAATAAGACATGAAAATTTTTCTATAATTAATTATGTNTACAAAATATACATTTTCTAATAGAATTTGTATAAATTTAAAAAGCTGTCTATTTAAATAAAGCTGATGTTAAAAAAAAAAAAACTGAAGAGAATTCTGTGACCTTCCAGTGGTTATGACTTAATGCTTCCATTGCAGGAGGCACAGGTTCAATTCCTGGTCAGGGAACTAAGATTTCACATGGCCCAGCCAAACTAACCTAAACTAACTAACTAAATAAAACGTATGAAGTAAATAAATGCATAAAACAACTAAAATACAATATTCAGGAAGCATGTGTATGTAATCAAATTATAAATACAAGAGAATTATAAGCCTATATTTATCATGATAGTAACTGATGTGAGGAATGAAAGAAAGATGGGCTCAGAGGAAACAGTGATTTTAAAGTTATGTTTGAGCTCCATTTCTTAAGGCTGTTTGTTATGAAATTGTATTATTATTACTACTACTATTAAAATTGTATTATATGTATGAACTACATATCACCCATAATGATATGAACTGTAATATAGATATATATGCAATAATTAGGATGGAGTTAAACAAAAAAATTGAGCACTTTTTAAAAACTACAATTATTTATTTATTATCCAATTAGTGAAGAGATGAAGCAAGGTTGTTCAAAAATTTTACCTAAAATAGATACAGCAGTACACACCTATAAGAATGACTTAAAGGATGAATACCAAGCAAGGATAATAAAGGAACTCTTTTTTTTATTATGGTATAAAACACAGAGAATGAAATCCACCCTATTCATAAATTCCAAGTGTACAGTATTGTTAATATAAGCACAATGTTGTATAGCAGTTCTCTGGAGAATCCCATGGAAGGAGGAGCCTGGTGGGCTTTAGTCCATGAGGTTGCGAAGAGTCGGACACGACTGAGTGGCTTTACTTTCATTTTTCACTTTCATGCATTGGAGAAGGAAATGGCAACCCACTCCAGTGTTCTTGCCTGGAGAATCCCAGGGACAGGGGAGCCTGGTGGATGCCGTCTATGGGGTCGCGCAGAGTCGGACACGATTGAAGCGACTTGGCAGCAGCAGCAGCAGAATTTCTCCATCTTGCATGACTGAAACTCTGTGCCCATTGCAAGGCAACTCCCAGTTTCTCTTTTCCACAGGTGTTGGCAACCATCATTCTACTTACATGAAATTTGACTACTTTTCATGTCTTATATAAGTGGAATCATGTAATATTTGCACTCTGTGATCAGCTTATTTCACTTAGCATGTGGCCTCAAGATTTATGCATTTTGTAGTATGTAACAGGATCTTCCTTTTAAAGGGTGAATAATATTCTGTTGTGTGTACATGCCACATTTTCTTTATTCAGTTCAGTTCATTCACTCAGTCTGTCTGACTCTTTGCGACCCCATGAACCGCAGCACGCCAGGCCTCCTTATCTGTCAGCAACTGCCGGATTCTACTGAAACCCATGTCCACTGAGTCGGTGATGCCATCCAACCATCTTATCCTCTGTCATCCCCTTCTCCTCCTGCTCTTAATCTTTCCCAGCATCAGGGTCTTTTCAGATGAGTCAGCTCTTCGCATCAGGTGGCCAAAGTATTGGAGTTTCAGCTTAAACATCAGTCCCTCCAATGAACATCCAGGACTGGTCTCCTGTAAATGGATGGACATGAACGTTTTTTTCACCTCTTGGCTATTGTGAATAATGCTGAAATGCACATGGGAGTGCCAATATCTCTGAAATTCTGTTTCCAATTCTTCTGGATAAACAGTCCAAAGTGGGATTTCTAGATCACATGGTAGTTCTATTTTTAATTTTTTTGAGTAATCCCAATACTGTTTTCCATAGCAGCTATACCATTTTACATTTCTACAAACAATACCCAACAAGGGTTGTTTTCAGACACTCCTGCTAACATTATATTTTAAATAATGAACATTTTAAGAGGTATGTGATATTGATACTATCATCATTTCTAATTTGAAGAAGAAACTAAAGCCTAGAGCAATGGTCCTCAGACATTTGTTCTTAAAACCTCTTTGTGTGTGTGTGTGTGCTCAGTCACTCTGTAATCTCCAACTCTTTGCGACCTCATGGACTGCAGCCTGCCATGCTCCTCCATCCACGGAATTCTCCAGACAAGAAATGGTGATAGTATCAACCTCAGAAAATTGTTAGGCAATTAAATGAGATAAAGAACATAAAGCTCCTAGCCCAATGCTGGTACTCAGTAAAGCATTATGTTTTTTTCAATATCATTTGCTGGATTTGCTGAGGGTCTATAGCTAACCTCCTTGTCAACTGTAATGTGAATATGTATATACATGAGTGTCTACTAGTGAAAACATATACATTATCCATCATTTGTGTGGTCATCACAGTCCTGGGTACAGTAGCACAACATATAGGACCTTTTAATCTGTCTGGAGAGACAGAACTCAAATGTAAAACAACATCAAACCTGGTAAGATGGAGTGTACCACTATTTCAAATAAAGTATATGTGCAAAACAACAAAAAAAATGAGGTATGTGATGATACATAATTTAATTAAAAAAATTGTTTTTCTTTAATGGTTAGTGATATTGAACATACCTATTGGCCATTTGTATGTCTTTTTGAATAAATGCTTATTCAGTATTTGCCCACTTAAAAGAAAATAGGTTATTTGCTTTTTTTTAATTGAGTGGTATGAGTTCCTAGTTTATTTCGGAAAGTAACCCCTTACCAGATACATGGTTTGCAAATATTTTCTCCCATAAATAGGTTGTCTTTTTAAAAGTATTTTTATTTATTTGTCTGTGCTGGGTCTGTGTTGTTGCACAGGCTTTTCTCTAGTGTGACGTCTTCAGCTTTGTTCTTCTAGATTATTTTGGTTATTCTGGGCCTTAGGTGGTTCCATTTGAATTTTAGGATTTTTTTTTTTATATCTGCAGAAAAAAAAATATCATTGGGATTTTGATGAGGATAGCATTGAATCTATAGATGACTTTGGTAGTATGGACATTTTAACAATGTTAAGTCTTCTCATCCATGAACACAAACGTCTTTCCATTTATTTTTGTCTTCTAGTTTATTTCAACACTGTTTGGTAATTTTCATTGTATATGTCTTGCTTTCTTGGTGAAGTTTATCCCTACGTTTATTCCTGTAAACAAGACGGTCTTCTCTAAGAAACCTACTGTGTTGGCACCCTGAATCCAGACTTTCAGTCTCCAAAACTGTAAGAAATAAATGTTCGTTTATACCACTCAGCCTGTATTTTTGTTTTTGTTGTTATAGCACCTTGAACTGGCTAAACAGAAGGTACTTGTTTTATTCATTCATGTTTTTATTTAATACTATCTAAAAATATGATATAACTGAAAAATTACAGAAGGTGAGATGTAATGAGGTTTCACTGCTAATTTATGCAACTAAAGTAACAGGATATCAAACAAACTGTCTAAAAATGAAAGATTGAATAAAGGAAATTCAAAACAGATTATAATATCTGTAAATTCATTGTAGTCAAATTTCTTCACTTTAGAAGATATTTTCTGTTCTAATACCCCTAATTATAACGTAACCATNATGAAAATAATTTGTGCAAGGGCATTGGGTAGACTTATTTTAAAATAGTCTGTATCTTTAATTCTGTAGTTTAAGGTGGTTATCTGCATAACTTTGAATTGGGATGGAAAAAATAATTCTATAATAACATCAGATTATAAAAGAGAATATACATAATCACCAGTCCTTAACACACAAATACTGTTTAGTGATGCAATATGACATTCTTTTATACAGAACATCTTTTCACCTAGGTTCTTAATACTGTTTATGAAATCAAATATATTACTTTGTAAGCTCTCACACAAGGTGTCAGAATCTTTACATATTTTGCTTTCTTCTTGGGTATTTCTCTATTCATTTTATTTGTGATTAATTTCAAGATTTACTTTAAGACTCTGCTTAAATAAAATCTGCTTTCAAACTTTTCCAAACTTCATTGTTGAATTAATCATTTTCTCCTTTCTATTTCCATAAAACTTTATACATAACTTCTTTGACTGTAATGAGATATGTGCAGTGTCTAGCCAATAGCAGGTCTTAATAATGACAATTATCTTTTGTGTTCTTTACTATGGTACTTTCCCAATATTAAATTGTTAAAAGATCTCCACTGCACTACTGTGACTTCTTAATGTCAGTCTTTTTATTTCCAGTGTTCAACTTAATGCCTACAACATAGCTGATTATACAATAAATGTTTGCTAAAAAGATGTTTACAAAAAATAATGTATTTAGAGTGACAAAAGAAGAAATGTTCAGAAAATGAATCACCTATGTTAAATGACTCCCCATTTGGGGAAGAAATCTGATGCAGAAAAGGATTATATTAAAGATGAGCCTTTTATAAGTATGTGAATAACAAGTATTGGGAAGAAAACTTTTACAAAAATAAAGACTATGAAATTCACATTTTTTAACAGCATGAAGTAAGGCAATCTGAGTGCTGTTTTAGTCAACTCAGCTCAATCCTGTAGAACTTAATTGATCTCCATACACACACACACACACACACACACACACACACACACACACACACACACATCACACTGTGTTGGTGTTGTGATATTTTCAAAGTTGAACAAAATGTGTCTTTAAATTTCTACTACTACTTAGGGAAAAACATAAATGTAGGAAACAATAAAGAAAAACAAAGTACATTATTTCTATCTTTCTTTTCTATTTTTTTGGAACACAAGTTTATCTGTGAATCCAAAGAAAATCAGGCATAAACATTTCCCTTAAGTGACATTTTGTATATCTTTTGACAGTTCTTTAAGGGGAGTGGGATTAGAAGGATTACATTATATTCCCACTTCCCAGGTAATAAATAAATAAATAAATTGAATAGCTTCCACCTTAGATAGTTCTATCAAGAATGAGAAGGATTCTCACACGGAGATTCATCAGAATGTGCAGGCTCTACAGCCATCTGATTACAGTAGCTGAAGCAATCCCTCTAATGCTACTACTTTCAGATTCTTTTTTATGCCTAGAAGTCTACCCAGTATATTATATGAGTTAATCTATTCAAAGGCTACTCACTTCACCCTTTCCCACTTAGATATCTTCAGTGCCTTACTATGTAGGTATTTTATTTATGAACAGAAGGTAGATACATGTTTAGCTATATCTTGAATGATGTATTAAAGTTATTAAAGATAATGTAACCATATGTCTTAACTTGCCCATAAAGATTTTGATATATGCTTGTCAACCTGATGTAATTATTAATAGCACCACTTTTTATTTTCCAACGTGTCTCAGTTTGGACAATAAATTATATGGTCACTATCTGTATAGACCTACTGGTGTTTCAGCACTTCTGAAGCACTTCTTAAGCAGTGAGAAAGGCTTCATATATCATGACTTGACTAATTCAGAGTCATTCTTTCTGGTTTAATTCCAAAGATTCCTGCTCATATATTTTTTTCACCTTGTTACAAAATTAGTACATCTGAATTAAAATCTGATCATGCCACTCTTCTGCTGATAAAATGTAAAAGGCTCCACAAAATCTACAGGATGAGAGTTAAATCTCTTCTCTGCATGGAAGATATAAATAATCTGATAACATCAAAATGTTTCCTGGTCCTTTCTTAATACTTACCCGTACTTATTGAACTCTAGACCTATTAAGTTTNATAACATCAAAATGTTTCCTGGTCCTTTCTTAATATTTACCCGTACTTATTGAACTCTAGACCTATTAAGTTTCTTGTGATTTGTCAAGCATGCCTCTTTCTGATGCTGCTGTGATTTTGCTCTTGCTGATCCCTATGTCTGAAATTGATTTCAGTTCTTATTTGTCTACATTTTTCTCATTTTCATCTTTCTCATTCTCATCAACCTAGCTATAAGATTGTCTTTTTTGTCACGAGTCAAGCGCCTCCTCCTCCTTAAACATAGTGGCATTAGGTACATATTTCTAAGTCTAGTACTTATAATGGACTCTTCCCTGATAGCTCAGTTGGTAAAAAATCCGCCTTCAATTCAGGACACTCTGGTTCGATTCCTGAGTCAGGAAGATCTGCTGGAGAGGGGACAGGCTACCCATTCCACTTCTTGGGTTTCCCTGTGGCTCAGCTGGTAAAGAATCTGCCTGCAATACCAGAGACCTGGGTTCGATCCCTGGGTTGGGAAGATCTCCTGGAGAAAGGAAAGGCTACCCACTCCAGTATTCTGGCCTGGAGAGTTCCATAAACTTTATGGTCCATGGGGTTGCAATTAGACACAACTGAGCGACTTTCACACACTCACTCAGTGCTTATAATATCCTTGATTTTAAAACTTAACACTTCTGTGTTTCATCCACAATGGGCAACTTGAAGGACTATATATTATTGTTAATGTTTTACTTTGCCAGAAATCACTGATATCTTTGACATACCAAATACTTAATAAACAATTCCAAAGAGTGAATAATTCTCTTTCTCTATTCCACTGATGGCGTTTACCATCTGCTCTGCAGGTGGGCTGCATTTCCAAACAGCAGGACTCCCAAGATGATGAAAGCCAGGGGTCTCTGTTGGCTTCAGACCTTCCATCAGAAGGAGATGGGTTTCCTAGCAGCACTAGTTCCAGGCAGGAGATGTTCCCTGTGCTACATTTCTGGAACTGCATGGCCAGGCAGGAATTCAGTTCTGACTCTTCGTTCACTCCATGTTACTGAGGGAATCATCAGTATATTTTCCTCTGCTAACTAACATGCTTAGATTCAGTGGGTTGCCTCATCTGATTTGAGGTGGTGAGACAAATATGTCTACAATGACCATAAGATAATTATTGAAAGTTAAGAAATAAGTGAATGATATTACACAGTTGTATTGAATTGTTTCATTTAATATGAACTGAAATATTAATAGAAATAGTTTATATACAAAAATAATAGAAATTTTCTTGCAAAATTTCATGAAAAGATGATTTATTGATTTGGGAATTGGAAAAACATTTAAAAAAACAATTAATTGCTTAGGTTTTTGATACTTCTGGGTCTTGTTGGAGGATAAAAACTTCTGAAATTCTTCAGTTTTTCTCTTCTCCATTGATTTTTCTAAGTGAATTTGCAGTACCAACCTTAACTGTATTTTACACACTCCAATTTTTAATTTAAAAAAATATTCAAAAGTCACAAAGCAGTCAGATCTCATAGATTGGAAGGTATGTTTTGAGGTGTGTTGGAATATATATATATATATTATATATGGAATTCTTAGCTTCTTAGTCATCCAAGATAAAAACCAAAATCAAACATCCTTCTCTCTTGGTTAAAAATATTTTTATCTGTAATAGAAAACTTACAACTAGAATGTACTTGGTAAACCTGTAAACATTCAGACAGGGAAGCTAAGTGCTATCAGTAAAATTGACAGTAGGCTGCCCAGCTATGTATAGCATTAGCGCACGTTCTCATCTCTGTAACACAGAACTATTGGCGTACCCAAAGGAGATAAGAAAACATTTTCACAACTGTTAGACTCCATGGCCATATAAATAGGGAAACAATTAAAAATCACTTTGCAAACTTCCAATAAGAAGGCACTTAGGAGTTTTTAGTTTCTTCCTAATCAACCCCATTTCCAGACAATTATTTTCTTGAGGATGTCAAAGCAAACAGTTAAGGGCTGGATAATGGTCATGTTGCAGTGATTAACTTTCAGTTTATATATTTTGATACTTAAATAAACCAGTTATTAAGAAACACTAAGTATATTTAAAATTTTTATAACCACATAATTGTAGTTTATTTCATAATACTTATAATTTTCTTCAAGGAATTAGGAATTTATACCTATCCAAAAATATCATCAATCTTATTTTCTCAGTAGACAAGGAACTTGAGTAAAAATAAACAATCTGAAAAAATATGAAATAGGGAATACAGAGGAGACAGAAAATTTATTGATATCTTCAACTGACTCAAGGCTGGCTTTAGCTATTACTTGTAAATTTGAGTGCCACACTTTGCTTTTGAGAAACTAACAGCAGATTCTGAAAGTGCTAAAAATAAGAGATCACATTTAACCTACAAGAATTGGTGTAATACTGTGGGCCTGATTCTTCCATTGTTCTTCAAATCATAGGCTTGGTATCTACACTAGAATCTGGGAATTATTGTTTAATTATTGATAGGGCCTACATGGGGCTCATTATTAAAATGGCTCATTATGTTGACCTCACAAACAAAGGATAAAATCACAGTGACCCTTGACACTTTCCAAATTGTCCAAATGACATTCCATTTTCCTGCTGGTGCCTACCTTCTCAAGGCTACAAGACCAGCAGATTTCAGACCTCAGGGTACATGACTGGAGGGTTCAGCTACAGGCTAAAAGTTCACCATCCCTTCAGAGAATTCTTTATTGGCAGAATATAAGAAAAACAGTCAGTAAGGGAGGTCACTGGTTCTTCTCAAGGGCTAGTCACCCTCTTGTTTTCCCTCTAATAAATTTCTTTTTCTTGCCTGACTTCCCGGCTCACTCTTTCTCCACACTTGCCTTAAAATTATATTCTCTAGCCTTGACATAACACTGACATTAGTGTAACTAACTTGTTTTTCTTCTATTGGCCACCTCCAGCAAAATGTCCTTGAGCTAATATAAAACAGAGTGTTTGATTATATGCTCATATCTGTAATAATGATTCTGGTGTTTATCAAGTTAAGTTGATTTTTCTAAAACTTTATGGAAATTTCCAAACTTTCTCTTTTTTGAACTAATTAAGTAGCATGATACATTATTGCAAGTTATTATGAGTATGTGGAATTAGTATGTTCTATTCCTCTGTTATTTAAATTCCTAATATTATGGAACAGTATCTGAATTTACACTGATGTATAATAAATCCTTGGCACATTAAAATCTTTCATATTTGACAAGTTATTCTTATTGCCAGAATTATTATTGAAGCAGTAGGGAAAATGTGAATCAAATTTTTTGAAGCCTTTTCTAGGCAGATATTTATTATACATACTTTGGAACTACATTGTATAAATTTCATAAATGCAACTTTTATAAGTCATACTAAAGTTGTGACACACTTTTTTTCTATGAGAAACTTACCACTTTCCAACAGGGATTGGATGATAACCAATTATCTTTGTTGTGGATGAGTCTTCTGGACATATTTCAACTTTTAAAAGAGAAATATAGTTTTATGTATTTGCATATTGTTCCAACTTATTTTTCAAAGTCGTCACACTATGTAATATGTAAGTTAACTATAGAGAGATATATTTGAACATCTTATTCATCTCTAGGATTGTAATATATAGCATATACTTTGCAAATGTACATGCTCAACAATAATTTGTTAAATTTTTGATGGCTTGAAGGAACTTGATTTTTAATTTGTATATAGTCGAGAAGCACAATAATTAAATAGTTTGATAACATTTTTGTGAGAATTTTATNATAAGGGTGGAATTGTAGGGGGAAATCAGTGGGAGGAAGACATCAAGGAAGCCCTTGAAATAATGTAAATGCTAGATGAAGAGAATCTAGATTAGATAGATTTTCCAGAAATATGAATATGAATTCCCAAAATATGGCAAGGGATTGTCAAAGAATTGGATAGGAAAACCAAAAAGAAGTCTATTAAATGTAAGTTGAATATAACAAAAGATTGGCAATTGGTATTCCTTTTCTACTCTGTGGTAAATCTGAAGAGGATGGAATTTTTCTTGCTTGGAAAATTCCATGGACAGAGGAGCCTGGCTGGCCACAATCCATGGGGTTGCAAAGAGTCAGACATGACTGAATGACTGAGCATGCATGAGCACATGCACAAGGAAATTTTCTCCATCACCCAAATCATAAATTGAGTGCAAGGACTTTGTTTTCCCATATCTATTATCATGCATGTCTTATAATAGTTTCTCACTTATTTTTCAATAAATATATGAATATAAGTTTTTTACAAAAATTCTATAGAATGTCTCAGGGACAAGACTAGAACTCAGAGCAATTATGTTTTAATGTTTGAAAAAATCCTTGAAAAAGCAGCAAAGTACCACTTATATAGGCACAAGGCTTCTATGCCAACAGTGTTAAAAATAGCTTTGCTTATGTACTTCAAAATGTTCAGCAATCAGTATCCAGTGATGGTGGAGCCATTCTTCCTCATTCCGGCTTGGCACATGTCTTATACCTGTGAAGTTATGAGAGAAAAAATCAACATTCCATTTTAATTAGCAGCTGAATGTAGTTGTTTTAAGAAAACTCAGAAAGTTGCACTGTTCCTACATTTTGAAAATTGCCCATATCTGAATGAGAACAATAAGTAGACATGAAAGATCCCTATACAATCCTCAGCTGATTCATCGACTTAGAGTTTGAGACAGCTGTGCAGGCAAACCGTTTTGCATCTGAATATACCATTTTATGATACTACATATTCTTGGTAAATAAACCTGAAGAAATGCTACACTTGTGCTCAGAGAATGTTGTCAAGATTCTTAGATGGCAGTTCATTTTGA
The DNA here is from genome assembly GCA_006410935.1 of Redunca redunca. Taxonomy (NCBI): domain Eukaryota; kingdom Metazoa; phylum Chordata; class Mammalia; order Artiodactyla; family Bovidae; genus Redunca; species Redunca redunca. The sequence continues at coordinate 299,316 of SJYQ01000709.1, read as the reverse complement.
TTAAAATGTATCATTCCAAACTTGAGACAGATTGTTCCCTTGGCGTTGTCCCATGTGTTTGGGAAGCATAAAATGCTCAAATGAAGTGTTCACCAAGTCTTGAAAATGATAATGACAGAAAAGAAGCATCAAAATTTTGGAAGAAAGATTGGAAGATATTTTGTTGAAAAAAAATCAGTACACAGAGTAAAAATGCAACTTTTGTAGTATTGTGAGGTTGTTAAATTTACATTTGTTCAGTAGAGCCTCAAAGTCTCTGCAGTTCAACAGAAGACCACAAGGAACTGAAACAGAGAAGTTTATTGTAGGTCCTGGAAGAGGTACACACAGTACAGTCTGAAGGGTCACAAGTAGAGAGTGCAGCAGGACCTGTGGATTTCATTAAGGTCTGTGAGTAGAGTGTTTTGGGGTTCCTAGGCTAAGGTGGGATTGGTCAGTACAAACCAAAGAGCAGGTGTTGCTAATCTACTATGGGACATGCAAGAGGAAGACCCTGGGAAATGGAGGAGACTGCTTATCACAAGGACCACTGTGTTAGTCCTATTAGGAACTTACATTACTTGTAACTGTGGGCTGTTATCTGGAGGATGTGCTTGAGGTAGAGACTAGTGTCACTTCAAGGCCCCTGTCAGGCCTCTTGTCTACACTAAATGGGTGTACTGAGGCAACAACATTATGAAATAATTTAGGTAAACTCTCATAATTAGGCTTAAGCAAGTAGGTTGAAGGGGGGCAAAGTGATGTGGATCTAGTGTATGCCTGGGTTCAGGAGTTAACTAGGTTCAGACACCTCCAATGCATTACTTCCCCTTGTGACCTTGGTCAAGTTCATTTATCTTTTCTCTAAACTTTTGCTTTTTATCAATAGTATCATAAATATACTCACTGTGAAGATTTTATATTAAATAAAACAATGTGTTAAGTCTCTGACTTACTGTGGTCCAAGTACGCCTAACATAATCTCTTAAGCCCCTTAAAAGCCTAGAGAATTTTTTAGCTAGTTTTAGAAAGGGAACCCAGATTCAAAATGTGAGAGGGATTTATGTGAAGGAGGCTCTCCATCGGTGGCTTTGATCAGGAGGATTCTGTAAAGCAAGGACCTAGAAGCTGAGAACAGTCCCTGATTAAGAGAAAATAGACACTTTAATGGTAAAATAGCAAATAATTGAATTCTGCCAATAATAGAAACAGGCATGGAAGTAAATTCTTGCATACAGCATAGCCTTGTTGACACCTTGATTTCAGTTTGATAGAGGCAGAGAAATTAGTCAAGCCTCCATGTACATCTGACCTGCCATGCTATGAGATAATAAATAGGTATTGTTTAAAACATCTGACATCCCTTGTGGCTCAGACGGTAAAGCGTCTGTCTACAATGCGGGAGACCCGGATTCGATCCCTGGGTTGGGGAGATCCCCTGGAGAAGGAAATGGCAATCCACTCCAGGACTATTGCCTGGAAAATCCCATGGACAGAGGAGCCTGGTAGGCTACAGCCCATGAGGTCGCAGAGTCGGACACGACTGAGCGACTTCATTTTCACTTTTCACTTTCTTTCACTAAATCATCTACCTGTGGTAATTTGTCATGAATCAAGAGAAAACGAACATATCTTTTATAAGTTTCTATTACTGTTAAATTCCCATCTTGTCCATATTTATCTTTAGATAATCATTTTCCTCTAAACTTTGAAGATGCTGTTTCATTTTGTATTTTGCTTTTTGGCAGAAATGGGTTTGATTGTTTGCCTTCTTTTTTAAGAGGTTGAGTTTGGAATTTTTTGTGTGTGTGTGATAAGTGTATGATTTTTATTGACATGATCTTTGACTGGTGGTCATATAGGCTCAAACACATTCTAGGGGCAAAAATTAAAATCTACATTTTCTTACTCTCCTCCCCAACATCTTATCATTTAGATATCCTCTTTTACATCTTCATGTTCATCCTTTCGCTGTCCATTGTGGTTATTGTCATTTTCACAGAAGTTTTTTTTTTTTTTTAATCTGTTTACAAGATTATTGAAATGATTTACTTTCCGATTATAATTTTCTCTTTCCTGTAGATTCTTCTATAGAGAAGATCTTTCAATATTTCCTTTATGATAGGATAGGCTTAGTGTTGCTGCATTGTTTTAGTTTTTGCTTGTCTGAGAAATTCTTTCCCTCTCCTATTCTAAATGATAATCTTGCTGGGTAGAGTGTCCTAGGTCAGAGACATTTCAATTTTATGACTATCTCTATACTGCCATCTGACCTGCAACATTTCTGTAAGGAAATAAGCAGATAGACTTCTGGGGATTCCTTTGTGCTTAATTCTTTGTTTTTCTTTTGCTACCTTTAGAATCTTCTGTTTGTCTTTAAGTTTGCCATTTTTATTATAACATGTCTTGGCATAGATCTATTTGCATTTATTCTGTTTGGAGCCCACTGTGCTTCATTGTGAATCCATGCAGGCAATATCCTGCCCTCTGTGAGTGTGAGCACAGGGGAAAAATGCTACAGTAGGGGTCCTGCCTCTCCCCTTGTGCATCCCCAAGAAAATGGCAACTAGGCTCTAAGGCTGTCCAGTCTTCCTCTTCATACATCCTCAGTTGCAGCCACACTTCAGCTTGGGAATTTCTCTGTCACAACATATATAAATAGCTGTATTGTCTCTAAAGGCTGACTTTTTAAAGGAAGGGGAGTTTTCAAATTGAACTTAGTTTCATGGTTATTTCCAAGGTTTTGTTTATTGTTCATTATCCAGGCAAAATAAATGAAGGATCGGATCAGTGGCGATTGGTATGCATCTAAAAATCTGTGCTATTCTATTTACTTTTGGTATGTGAGGACATCATGTGTTTTTTTTTTGTTTGTTTGTTTGTTTGTTTGTTTTTGCATCTCCATGATAATTTTGTAAAAAACTATTTTCTTAAATATTGATTCAATAATTTTTGTATTGTTTCCACATGGAGAGATTTTCAAGACACCCAGTTTTCTGAGCAGATATATAAGTAGAAAATGTCTTGAATATGATTTAATTTGTAAGGTATGTAATGCAGAAACAATGAAGACAGTAAACATAATGAATAGCAGTCACATTTGCATTTTTGTTATTTTTTTAGTAGTGTGGGGATTAAATCGAAAGATGTAGGACACAAAGGTGAGAATGAAAGTCTCAGCTAGAAAAACAGTATTATAGACAGAAAAGAAAGGAAGATACAAGAGAATCTTGAGTGCTAAACTCAACAAGAATTTGTAAATTGTTGGACTTAAAGAGAAAAAGATGTAGTTAGATTTTAAATAATTACTTACTCGTATTAAAAGTTTGATAGATTTTCTTCTAACCAACACAAAAAGGATTCAGAGAGAGGTAGGCTGACGGATAGTAGTGGCACAGAAGTAACTATTTTAGTAGGAATGTTCTGAGATCAGTTGCATGGAGACAGAACAGTTCACATAGACATTGGCATTGATGATTTGAAACTCAAAAGAGATTATAGCCAGAGATATATGTATTAAAAAAAGAAAACTATTAACAAAAGAAAAACTTAGCTTTATTACTTGTTAATATTAAACAGGCAGAGTTTATAGCAAACAGAGAAGAGGAAAACCATGGGTCAGATCAGTTAATTGTTATATTGCAGAACAGGGATTATACTTGGGGAAAATGACAATTTTCAATAATATGCTCATTTCATTTCTGCCTACTAGTTTCTCTTTTCTAAATGCCATTGATAATGGAGAAAAGCCAAATTCCTTACATTGTTATGTCACTTATTGTTCATTTACTCAGTTGTGTATGACTCTTCGTGACTTAAGGGACTGCAGCACGCCAGGCTTCCCTGTTTTTCACCATCTCCCAGAGCTTGCTCAAACTCATTCATTGAGTCAGTGATGCCATTCAGTCATCTCATCCTCTGTCATCCCCTTCTCCTCCTGCCTTCAATCTTTCCCAGGATCAGGGTCTTTTCTAATGAGTCAGCTCTTTGCATCAGGTGGCCAAAGTATTGGAGCTTCAGCTTCAGCATCAGTCCTTTCAATAAATATTCAGGGTTGATTTCCTTTAGGATTGACTGGTTGGATCTCCTTGTATTCCAAGGGACTCTCAAGAGTCTTCTCCAACACCACATATAAAAGCATCGCTTCTTCGGTGCTCAGCCTTCTTTATGATCCAAATCTCACATCCATACATAACTACTGGAAAAAAAAAAAAAAACATAGATTGGACTATAATCACCTTTGTTGGCAAAGTAACATCTCTGTTTTTTAACATGCTGTTTCAGTTTTTCATAGTTTTTCTTCCAAAGAGAAAGTATATTTTAATTTCATGGTTGCAGTCACCATCCTCAGTGATTGTGGAGCCAAGCCTGTCACTGTTCCCAGTGTTTCCCTATCTATTTGCCATAAAGTGATGGGGCCAGATGCCATGATCTTTGTTTTTGAATGTTAAGTTTTAAGCCAGCTTGTATAGACTCCTCTTTCACCTTCATCAAGAGGCTCTTTAGTTTCTCTTCCCTTTCTTCTCAAAAGCAGTGTCATCTATGTATCTGAGCTTATTGATATTTCTCCCAGCAATCTTGATTCCAACTCATGCTTCATCCAGCCTGGCATTTTTCATGTGTACTCTGCATATAAGTTAAATAAGCAGGGTGACAGTATTCAGCCTTGATGTACTCCTTTCCCATTTTAGAACCAGTCCAGTAGCCCATGTCCAATATTAACTCTTCCTTCTTCACCTACACACAGGTTTCCCAGGAAGCAGGAGAGATGGTCTGATATTCCCATCTCTTTAAGAATTTTCTACAGTTTGTGGTGGTCCATACTGTCAAATGCTTTACCACAGTCAATGAAGCAGAAGTAGATGATTTTTCTGGAATTATCTTGCTTTTCCTATGATCCAATGGATATGGCAATTTGATCTCTCATTCTTCTGCATTTTTTAAATCCATCTTGACCATCTGAAGTTCTTGGTTCACGTACTCTTGAAGCCTTGCTTGGAGAATTTTGAGCATTACTTTCCTAGCATGTGAAAAGATTGCAGTTGTGTATTAGCCTGAACATTCTTTGGAATGGCCCTACTTTGTGATTGGAATGAAAACTGACCTTTTCCAGTCCTGTGGCCACTGCTGAGTTTTCCAAATTTTCCGGCATACTGAATGTACCACTTTAACAGTGTCATCTTTTAGGATTTGAAATAGTTCAGCTGCAGTTCCATCACCTCCATTAACTTTATTTGTAGTGATGCTTCCTAAGGCCCACTTGACTTCATACCCCAGGATGTCTGGCTCGAGGTGAGGGATCACACCATTTTGGTTATCTGGGTCATTAAGATCTTTTTTTGTATAGTTCTTCTGTGTTTTCTTGGTAGCTCATCTTAATATCTTCTGAACCTCTTAGGTCCATACTGTTTCTGTCCTTTACTGTACCCATCTTTGCATGATATGTTCCCTTGATATCTCTAATTTTCTGTAAAAGATCTCTAGTCTTTCCCATTCTATTGTTTTCCTCTATTTCTTTGCGTTGATCACTTAGGAAGCCTTTCTTATCCCTCCTTGCTATTCTTTGGAACTCTACATTCAGATGGCTATATCTCTCCTTTTCTTCTCTGCCTTTAGCTTCTCTTTTTTTCTCAACAATGTGTAAGGCCTCCTAAGACAACCAGTTTTCCTTTTTGTATTTCTTTTTCTTGGGGTTGGTCTTGATCCCTGCCTTCTGTACAATATTCTGAATATCATCATAGTTCTTCAGGCACTTTATCTATCAGATCTAATCCCTTGAATCTATTTGTCACTTCCACTATATAATCGTAAGGAGTTTGATTTAGGTTATACCTTACCACCTGACCTGCCTCTTGAGAAACCTATATGCAGGTCAGGAAGCAACAGTTAGAACTGGACATGGAACAATAGACTTGTTCCAGATAGGAAAAGGAGTACGTCAAGGCTGTATATTGTCACCCTGCTTATTTAACTTATAGGTAGAGTGCATCATGAGAAACGCTAGGCTGTAAGAATCACAAGCTGGAATCAAGATTGCTTGTAGAAATATCAATAACCTCAGATATGCAGATGACACCACCCTTATGGCAAAAAGTGAAGAGGAACTAAAAAGCCTCTTGATGAAAGTGAAAAGTGGAGAGTGAAAAAGTTGGCTTAAAGCGCAACATTCAGAAAATGAAGATCATGGAATCTGGTCCCATCACTTCATGGGAAATAGATGTGGAAATAGTGGAAACAGTGTCAGACTTTATTGTTTTGGGCTCCAAAATCACTTGAGATGGTGATTGTAGCCATGAAATTAGAAGATGCTTACTCCTTGGAAGGAAAGTTATGACCAACCTAGACAGCATATTAAAAAGTAGAGACATTACTTTACCAACAAAGGTCCATCTAGTCAAGGCTGTGGTTTTTCCAATAGTCATGTATGGATGTGAGAGTTGAACTGTGAAGAAAGCTGAGCACCAAAGAATTGATGCTTTTAAACTGTGGTGTTGGAGAAGACTCTTGAGAGTCCCTTGGACTGCAAGGAGATTCAACCAGTCCATTCTAAAGCAGATTAGTCCTGGATGTTCTTTGGAAAGAATGATGCTAAAGGTGAAACTCCAGTACTTTGACCACATTATGAGAAGAGTTAACTCATTGGAAGAGACTCTGATGCTGGGAGGGATTGGGAGCAGGAGGAAAAGGGGATGACCGAGGATGAGGTGGCTGGATGGCATCACCAACTCGATGGATGTTGAGTCTGAGTGAACTCCGGGAGTTGGTGATGGACAGGGAGGCCTGGCATGCTGCGATTCATGTGTTCGCAAAGAGTCAGACACGACTGAGAGACTGAACTGAACTGAACTGATACCTGAATGGCCTTAGTAGTTTTCCCTACTTTCTTTAATTTAAGTCTGATATTTGCAATAAGGAGTTTAAGATCTGTGCCATACTCAGCTCCCAGTCTTGTTTTTGCTGACAATATAGAGCGTCTCCATCTTTGGCTTCAAAAAATATAATCAACTCATTTCCGTATTGACTGTCTAGTGATGTCAAAGTGTAGGATCGTGTCTTGTATCATTCAAAGAGGGTGTTTGCTATGACCAGTGTATTCTCCTGGCAAAACTTTTAGCCTTTTCCCTGCTTCATTTTGTACTCCAAGGCCAAACTTGTCTGTTTCTCCAGGTATCTCTTGACTTCCTACTTTTGCATTCCAGTCCCCTATGATGAAAAGGACATCTTTTTTTGATGTTAGTTCTAGAGGTCTTGTAGGTATTTATAGAACTCTTCAACTTCAGCTTCTTCAGCATTACTGGTTGGGGCATAGACTTGGATTACTGTGATATTGAATAGTTTGCCTTGGAAATGAACAGAGATCGTCCTGTCGTTTTTGAGATTGCACTCAACTACTGTTTTTTTTAATTGAATAAAAATACATTCCACAATTTAATTTCAAAATATTACTGTACTTCCTGGGAAAAATATAAGGTTGTCGGTTTTAAAAGTTGCAACCTGATCTCCCTTAAGAACATTTTACACCTAAATAATCTTTGGGAATATTATCTACCTGATTACTCAGATGGTCAGTTCTTTTTCTCACACTGAAATCAAATTGTATATTTCTGTGGACAGTTATATTTGATTTCAGTTTTATACGTGTGTGTGTGTGTGTGTGTGTGTGTGTATATATATATATATAAATATATATAAACACCAAATATAGGATGTTTTTCATAGAAACACTTTGATTTCATGCTTGTTATAAGTTCTGTGACACAGAATTGCAGGAGATTTTTGCCCAAGAAGCAGAATAATTCACCCAAGTGCTAAAAATACACTGAAGGCATATTCCCCATCCATAATTCATTAGAAATAGTATTCAGAAAATATTAAAGCTATGAAATGAGGTAAATATTATAACATTATGTTAAAACTGTAGGTGACCTAATTCAGATAACAATATCAAGGATTTCTCTTATAACATATGTTTTGTTTTGTTTATGGTGCACCTTATTTGCAATATTGCTTGGAGGATATTTTTGGATAGAAGTGTAAAAGCTTCCTTCTGCTGTGGTCTCCAAATCTTCTTTGTATGCACCCTTTGTGAAAACTTAACTATTCACGTATTTTCACAAAATAGCTTCCTCTACTTATCATGTTTTATACTGATGAATGAAAGCTTCTTTCATGAGTAGCAATGCTCAACTCACCATAAACAGTGCGGTGAAGAAATACCTGTATGTGTCATTTTAAACTAAAAACAGTTTAATTTACAAGTGTCTTTTACAAGACAAATATTTTATCACTACATATTTTTTTGGTCTTCAATATGATTTGGTGGTATATTTCTGATTTGCTCTGTAGTTGGTTAGAATTAATTTCTGTTTATTAACTACAATGAGTTTCTTAAGAAGGAGATCCTTGAGAGAAAGACGAGAGTGCAAGTTTCATACTTGATTCCAAGTGCTGAGTGAACTCCGGGTGATGGTGATGGACAGGGAGAGCCAGTGTGCTGTGATTCATGGGGTCGCAAAGAGTTGGACACAACTGAGCGACTGAACTGAACTGAACTGACATTGTTAGATGAAATTAAAAGACACTTACTCATTGGAAGAAAAGTTATGACCAACCTAGATACCATATTGAAAAGCAGAGACATTACTTTGCCAACAATGGTCCATTTAGTCAAGGCTATGTTTTTTCCAGTAGTCATATATGGATGCGACAGTTGGACTGTGAAGAAGGCTGAGCACCGAAGAATTGATGCTTTTGAACTGTGGTGTTGGAGAAGACTCCTGAGAGTCCCTTGGACTGCAAGGAGATCCAACCAGTCCATTCTGAAGGAGATCAGCCCTGGATGTTCTTTGGAAGGAATGATGCTAAAGCTGAAACTCCAGTACTTTGGCTACCTCATGTGAAGAGTTGACTCATTGGAAAAGACTCTAATGCTGGGAGGGATTGGAGGCAGGAGAAGAAGGGGACGACAGAGGATGAGATGGCTGGATGGCATCACTGATTTGATGGATATGAGTTTGGGTAAACTCCAGGAGATGGTGATGGACAGGGAGGCCTGGCATGCTGTGATTCATGGGGTCACAAAGAGTCAGACACGACTGAGTGACTGAACTGAACTGAACTGACATTATTAGAGATATGTGCAAGTAAAATGGACCAGGAAAGTAGTCAGTAAAGGGTGATTATCAAATCAGTTACCGCTGGGGAAAAAATCTCAATTCAGCTTTGAAATTCTGGGAAACAGTAAAGAACATGTCCTAAAGTTAGCAGAAGTAGACAACATGTGGGGATCCATCTATATCAGACAACTCTCCTTCTGTCATATGTTGAGACATGCTTCCAAAAGAAATTTTAAATTCCTGCACTTCCAGTTTGCCCTGCTATGGTTTAGTGTGCTCCTTCAACACTCGGTTAGAGAGTCTCAGGTTTTCTAATAATCCCCATGATTATGTAAGGGTGAATGTTGAGATGATCTGAGATACTCTCAGTATTTTCTGTATGTGCATGATTGCAAGTACATCTGTGCATCTTTTTAAATTAAACAGTCACTCATTTTGAAATTTTATAAATCAAAAATAAAAATCAATACTATCAGTATTTGCTGTAACAACTGAAAGAATACATCAAAACTATACTTTAATAAATAGACATAAAGTCTAAGAAGAAGAGGATGACAGAGGAGAGATGGTTGGAAGACATCATTGACTCAATGGGTATGAGTTTGAGCAAACTGGGAGATAGTGAAGGACAGGGAAGCCTGGTGTGTTGCAGTCCATGGGGTTCCAAAGAGTCAGACATAATTGAGTGACTGAACAATACTTCACTACTTGCTACTGGAGTAGGGATAGTCTACCCACTCCAGTATTCTTGGGTTTTCCTTGTGGCTTAGCTGGTAAAGTATCTGCTTGCAATGTGGGAGACCTGGTTTCAATCCCTGGGTTGGGAAGATCCCCTGGAGAAAGGAAAGGCTACCCACTGCAGTATTCTGGCCTGGAAAATTGTATAGTCCATGGTGTCCTAAAGAGTTGGACATGACTGATTGACTTTCATTTTTTTCACTTTCACCATGGCCAGTAACCAGTTTTCTTACTTCTTCCAAAGTCAGTTATTGGTCACTGTATACTTAGTTCATACACAAACAGCAAATCATATAGTGATAAACTGATGTGATTTTTTTTTTAATAAAAGTAGGCAGTCAAAAGAAAGATTGGCCAACAAAGATGAAAGTGCAGCAAGAAACAAAGTGTGATAAAGCTGAAATTGAATTTGGAATTGAACATAAACGAAGTTCATCAGTGAAACTAATGACCATGAGAATATTGGCCCGGCCATAGTTTGAGAGGCTCTAGATACAAGGATAGAGGAACTTAAAAAAGGAAATAAATGAGAAAGTGCTTGTGTGAAAAAAGAGAAGACATCACAGAGGAAGGATGCCAATAGAAAACTTCATATTAAAATAATTCTTGGAGATATTTCTTGACATTCAAAGTGGAAAGAACAAAATGTTGGAAGCTAATCAAAAGTTAGGAAGAATATAATAATTCACCAAGACATAGAAAAGATGTTCACGTTTATCACAAGTTATACCATAAAAAGGAAGCAAGCTCTCCTCAAACTATTCTTAATAAGTTTTTACAAAGAAATAAAATTTTAATTATAAATGTTTCTAATATTTGAAATTACAGTGTATAAGATAGATATTAGGGCTTTCCTGGTAAATGATAGTGGTTCACCAGTAAAGAATCTGCCAGACATGCCAGAGATGTGGGTTCAATCCCCGGATTGGAAGAAGGAAATGCCAAACCACTACAGTATTCTTGCCTGGAAAATCCCATGGACAGAGGAGCCTGGCGAGCTACAGACCATAAGGTCATAAAATAATCAGACATGACTTACTGACTAAACAAGATAAATATTATTTTTACTATTTTTATTTTCATATACATGTATAAATGAAAATAAAATAGTTTTTAATGCACTGACAAACAATTTCAAAATTCATGAAACGATTAAGAAATTTTCCATTTACTATTAAGGTTTCTTCACTTAACTTTGTACCATTTTTTTTGTGGTACTACACTAGTATCCAGCAATGTGCAAGTGTCTGCATGCATGCTAAGTCACTTCAGTCATGTCTGACTCTTTGCAACCCTGTGGATTGTAGCCTACCAGGCTCTTCTGTCCATGAAATCTTCTCAACCCAGGGTTCAAATCCCTGTCTCATTCATTGGCAGGCAGATTCTTTACCGCTGAGCCACCAGGGAAACCATTTTATATATAGTAGTATGTATATGTTAATTTCACACTCCTAATTTCCACCCCTCCCTTTCCCCTTTGGTAACTGTTTTTGTTTCTTAAGTCTATGAGTCTGTTTCTGCTTGTAAACAAGTCCATTTGTATCATTATTTAGATTTCACATATAAAAGATATCATATTATATTTGTCTTTCTCTGTCTGACTTATTTTACTTAGTATGTATGATAATATGTAGGTCTACCGGTGTTGCTACAAATGGCACCTTTCATTATTTTTTATGGCTAAATAATATTCTATTGACTATAGGTACCATATGTTCTTCATTCATTCCTTTGTTGATGAACATTTAGGTGGCTTCCATGTGTTGGCTATTGTATACAGTGTTACAATAAACATTGGGGTGCATGCATCTTTTTGAATTATGACTTTCTCTGGGTTTATGCTTAGGAGAGTGATTTCCATACAAATTTAAATTTTTTTTTTTCTCTAGTTCTGGAAAATAAATGCCACTGATAATTTAAGGGATTGGAGCTGTAAATTGCTTTGGGTGGTATAATAATTTTGACAATATAGACGCTTCCAATCTAAAAATATGGTCTTTCCATGTTTATATCATGTTCAGTTTCTTTCATCAGTGTTGTAGGGCTTTCAGAGTATAGACATATTGCCTCCTTAGATAGCTTTTATTGTTGTTGTTCAGTTCTCAGTTATGCCTGACTCTTTGTTACCTCTGGACGGCAGCACGGCAGGCTTCCTTTTCCTTCACTATTTCTTGGAGGATGCTCAAACTCATTTCCAATGAGTCAGTGATGCCATCTAACCATCTCATCCTGTTGTCCCCTTCTCCTCCTGCCTTCAATCTTCCCAGCATCAGGGTCTTTTCTAATGAATCTGTTCTTCACATCATTGAGTCAAAGTACTGGGGCTTCAGCTTCAGCATCAGTCCTTCCAATGAATATTCAGGAGTGATTTCTTTAGGATGTACTGGTTGGATTTCCTTACAGTCCAAGGGACTCTCGAGAGTCTTCTCCAACACCACAGTTCAAAAGTATCAATTCTTCAGCACTTAGCCTTCTTTATAGTCCAACTCTCGTATCCATATATGACTACTGGAAAAACCATAGCTATGACTATATGGACCTTTGTTGGCAAAGTAATGTCTCTGCATTTTAATACACTGTCTAGGTTGGTCATAATTTTTCTTCCAAGGAGCAAGTGTCTTTCAATATTATGGCTGCAGTCACCATCTGCAGTGATTTGGAGCCCAAGAAAATAAAGACTGTCACTATTTATATATATATATGTATATATATATATTTTTTTTTTTTCCCATCTACTTACCACGAAGTGATATGACTGGATGCCATGATATTAGTTTTTTGAAAGCTGAGTTTTAAGCCACCTTTTCACTGTCCTCTTTCACCTTCATCAAGAGGCTCTTTAGTTCCTCTTTGCTTTCTACCATTGCAGTGGTGTTATTTGCATATTTGATATGCAGATAGGTTTATTCCTAGGAATTTATTATTTTCTGATGAGATGATAACTGTGTTGGTTTCATTAAATTCCCTTTTTGATCTTTTGTTGTTAGTGTGTAGGAATGCAAAAGGTTTTTGTGTATTAATTTTGGATCCTGTGACTTTACTGAATTCATTGATGAATTCTAGTAGTTTTCTGAGAGCATCTTTAGGATTTTCTATGTATAGTATCATGTCATCTGAAAATAGTGACAGTTTTACTTTTTTTTTTCTAATTTGTCTTCCTTTTATTTCCTTTCCTTCTCTTATTGCCATGGCTAGAGATTCCCAAAATTATCTTGAATAAAAGTGGTAAAAGTGGATATGCATAGATCTTTTCTTATCTTAAAGGAAATGCTTTCAGCTTTTTACCATTGAGTATGATACTAGCTATGGTCTTTGTTATGTTATTTTCCCATTATTTCTTTATTCTGGAGAGTTTGAATTATAAACAGTTTGTATTTTTGTCAAAAAATTTTCTGTGTCTATTGAAATGATCATGATTTTTATTTTTTAATTTTTTAATGTGGTGTGTCCCACTGATTGAGTTATGAATATTGAAAAATCCTTGCATTCCTGGGGCAAATCCCACTTGTTTAGGATGTATGATCCTTTTAATGTATTATTCGATTTGGTTTTCTTATATTTTAGTGAAGATTCTTTGTCTATATTTATAGTATATTGGCATGTAATTTTCTTTTTCTATGGTACAATTGTTTTGGTATCACGGTGATGGTGGCCTCATAGAATTAGTTTGTAATTGTGCCTTCTTCTGCAATTTTTTAAAATAGTTTTAGAAGGATAGGCATTAATTATTTTCTAAATGTTTGATGGAATTTGCCTGTGATGCTAACTGTTCCTAGACTTTTGGTTTGTAGGAAGATTTTTACAGTTTCGATTTCAGTTTTGTGATTGGTCTGTTAATACTTTTTGTTTCTTCCTGGTTCAGGCTTGGAAGATTTTACTCTTTTCCAGGGGTCACGTATGGATGTGAGAGTTGAACTGTGAAGAAGGCTGAGCTCCGAAGAATTGATGCTTTAAACTGAGGTGTTAGAGAAGACTCTTGAGAGTCCCTTGGACTGCAGGAGATTCAACCAGTCTATTCTGACGGAGATCAGCCCTGAGATTTCTTTGGAAGGAATGATGCTAAAGCTGAAACTCCAGTACTTTGGCCACCTCATGTGAAGAGTTGACTCATTGTAAAGGACTCATGCTGGGAGGGATTGGGGGCAGGAGGAGAAGGGAATGACAGAGGATGAGATGGCTGAATGGCATCACTGATTCGATGGATGTGAGTCTGAGTGAACTCTGGGAGTTGGTGATGGACGGGGAGGCCTGGCGTGCTGCGAATCATGGGGTCGCAAAGAGTCGGACACGACTGAGTGACTGAACTGAACTGAACTGAAGAATTATTCTATTTCTTCTTCTGCTGCTGCTGCTAAGTCGCTTCAGTTGTGTTCGGCTCTGTGCAACGCCACAGCCCACCAGGATCCCCTGTCCCTGGGATTCTCCAGGCAAGAACACTGGAGTGGGTTGCATTTCCTTCTCCAATACATGAAAGTGAAAAGTGAAAGTGAAGTCGCTCAGTCATGTCCGAACCTTAGCAATCCCATGGACTGCAGCCTACCAGGCTTCTCTGTCCATGGGATTTTCCAAGCAAGAATACTGGAGTGGGGTGCTATTGCCTTCTCTGCTATTTCTTCTAGATTGTCTATGTTATTGGTATATAGTCGCCAGTACTTCTCTCATGTGATCCTTTTGTATTTCTGTGTTGTCTGTTGTAACTTCTCCATTTCCATTTCTTTTTCTATTGATTTGAGCTCTCCCCTTTTCAGTCTTACCAGAGATTGTTGCATTTTATAACAATTTGCAAAGAATCACCTTTTTATCACCTTGAACTTTTCTCTTCTGTGAGTTTCTGCTCTTATGTTTTTATTTCATAGTTTCTAATATATTTGACTGCTTTTATTCTTTAAAAAGTTTTTTGTTTTTTAATTCCCTAAGGTGAATTTGTTCCAACTACTGCACAGTTCAGTTCAGTTCAGTTCATTCACTCAGTCGTGTCCGACTCTTTGCGACCCCATGAATCGCAGCACGCCAGGCCTCCCTGTCCATCACCAACTCCCGGAGTTCACTCAGACTCACGTCCATCGAGTCCGTGATGCCATCCAGCCATCTCATCCTCTGTCTTCCCCTTCTCCTCTTGCCCTCAATCCCTCCCAGCATCAGAGTCTTTTCCAATGAGTCAACTCTTTGCATGAGGTGGCCAAAGTATTGGAGTTTCAGCTTTAGCATCATTCCTTCCAAAGAAATCCCAGGGATGATCTCCTTCAGAATGGACTGGTTGGATCTCCTTGCAGTCCAAGGGACTCTCAAGAGTCTT
>SJYQ01000709.1:265186-284093 GCA_006410935.1 Redunca redunca | reverse complement strand
CATAAAGGTGGTGTCATCTGCATATCTGAGGTTATTGATATTCTCCTGGCAATCTTGATTCCAGCTTGTACTTCATCCATCCCAGCATTTCTCATGATGTACTCTGCAGATAAGTTAAATAAGCAGGGTGACAATATACAGCCTTGATATACTCCTTTCCTGATTTGGAACCAGTCTGTTGTTCCATGTCCAGTTCTAACTGTTGCTTCTTGACCTGCATAGATTTCTCAGGAGGCAGGTAAAGTGGTCTGGTATTCCCATCTCTTTCAGAATTTTCCACAGTTTGTTGTGATCCACAGTCAATAAAGCAGAAATAGATGTTTTTCTGGAACTCTCTTGCTTTTTTGATGATCCAACAGATGTTGACAGTTTGATCTCTGGTTCCTCTGCCTTTTCTAAATCCAGCTTGAACATCTGGAAGTTCACAGTTCACATACTGCTGAAGCCTGGCTTGGAGAATTTTGAACATTACTTTGATAGTGGGTGAGATGAGTGGAATTGTGCGGTAGTTTGAGTATTCTTTGGCATTGCCTTTCTTTGGGTTTGGAATGAAAACTGACCTTTTTCCAGTCCTGTGGCCACTGCTGAATTTTCCAAATTTGCTGGCATATTGAGTGCAGCACTTTCACAGTATTATCTTTTAGGATTTGAAATAGCTCAACTGGAATTTCATTACCTCCACTAGCCTTGTTCGTAATGATGCTTCCTAAGGCCCACTTGACTTCACNCATCACCTCCACTAGCTTTGTTCATAGCGATGCTTTCTAAGACCCACTTGACCTAACATTCCAGGATGTCTGGCTCTAGATGGGTGATCACACCATCATGATTATCCAGATCATGAAGATATTTTTTGTACAGGTCTTCTGTGTATTCTTGCCACCTCTTGGTCTCTTCTTCTTCTGTTAGGTCCATACCATTTCTGTCCTTTATCGAGCCCATCTTTGCATGAAATGTTCCCTTGTTATCTCTAATTTTCTTGAAGAGATCCCTAGTCTTTCCCATTCTGTTGTTTTCCTCTATTTCTTTGCGTTGATCGCTGAAGAAGGCTTTCTTCTCTTCTTGCTATTATTTGGAAATTTGCATTCAGATGCTTACATCTTTCCTTTTCTCCTTTTCTTTTCATTTCTCTTCTTTTCACAGCTATTTGTAAGGCCTTCCCAGACAGCCATTTTGCTTTTTTGTATTTCTTTTCCATGGGGAAGGTCTTGATCCCTGTCTCCTGTACAATGTTATGAACCTCATTCCATAGTTCATCAGGCACTCTATCTATCAGATCTAGGCCCTTAAATCTATTTCTGACTTCCACTGTATAATCATAAGGGATTTGATTTAGGTCATACCTGAATGGTCTAGCGGTTTTCCTACTTTCTTCAATTTAAGTCTGAATTTGGTAATAAGGAGTTCATGATCTGAGCCACAGTCAGCTCCTGGTCTTGTTTTTGCTGACTATATAGAGTTTCTTCATCTTCTACTGCACAGTTGCACTCATTTCACACATTAAAAAAGTGATGCTCAAAATTCTTCAGGCTAGGCTTCACCAGTATGTGAATTGAGAACTTTCAGATGTTCAAGTTGGATTTAGAAAAAGCAGGGTAACCAGAGATCAAGTGCCAACATCCATAGGATCCTAGGAAAAGAGAATTCTACCAAAAAAAAAAAAAATCTACTTCTGCTTCATTGACTATGCTAAAGTCTGTGTGGATCACAACAAACTGGAAAATTCTTCAAGATATGGGAATATGAGACCATCTCACCTGGCTCCTGAGAAACCTGTATGCAGGTCAAGATGCAACAGTTAGAATGGGACATGGAAAAATGGACTGGTTTCAAATTGGGAAAGGAGTACGTCAAGGCTGTATACTGTTATCCTGCTTATTTAACTTATATGCAAAACACTTCATTATATGCAAAGTGCCAGGCTGGATGAAGCACAAGCTGGAATCAAAATTGCCGGGAGAAATATAAAAAACCTCAGATATGCAGATGGCACCAACCTTATGTCAGAAAGTGAGGACCTCTGAGTGAATGTGAAAGAGGAGAGTGAAAAAGCTGGCTTAAAATTAAACATTTAAAAAATTAAGATCATGGCATCCAACCTCATCACTTCATGTTGAAGAGATGGAGAAACAGTGGAAACAGTGATAGATTTTATTTTCTAAGGCTCCAAAATCACTGTAGATTGTAACTGCAGCCATGAAATTAAAAGACACTTGCTCCTTGGAAGAAAAGTTTTGACCAACCTAGACAGCATATTAAAAAGCAGACACATTACTTTACCAACAAAAATCCGTCTAGTCAAAGCTATGGTTTTTCCAGTAGCCATGCATGGATTTGAGAACTGAACCATGAAGAGGGCTGAGCATTGAAGAATTGAAGCTTTTGTACTGTAGTGTTGAAGACTCTTGAGACTCCCTTGGAATACAAGGAGATCCAACCAGTAAATCCTAAAGGAAATCAGTCCTGAATATTCATTGGAAGAACTGAAACTGAAGTTGAAGCTCCAATTCTTTGGTTACCAGATGTGAAGAACTGACCCATTGGAAAAGACCCTGATGCTGGGAAAGATGGAAAGCAGGAGAAGGGGACTCCGAAGAATGAGATGGTTGGATGGCATCACCGACTCAATGGACATAAGTTTGAGCAAGATCTGGGAGATTGTGAAGGACAAGGAAGGCTGTCATGTTGCAGTCCATGGGGTCACAAAGAGTCAGACATGACTGAGCAATGGCAACAATGGTGGATCAGTACAGTTCAGTTCATTTCAGTCGCTCAGTCGTGTTCGACTCTTTGCGACCCCATGAATCGCAGCACGCCAGGCCTCCCTGTCCATCACAACTCCCGGAATTCACTCAGAGTCGCGTCCATCGAGTCAGTGATGCCATCCAGCCATCTCATCCTTGGTCTATACTTTCCCTGAAAGTTTTCAGTATTTTTTGTAATTTATTCATGTTAAGCTATACAGTTTAGCTGTATAGCTACAGCTTTCTTTAGCTGTGTTGTTTTTTTTTAATTTGTAAAAATCGTTTTAGTTAAAATATTTTCTAAAATCCAGTAGGTTTTGTCACTCTATAGGTTACTTATGGTTATAGTTTTAATTTTCAAACATATCATGAACTTCTTGGTATCTTTTGGATATGATTCCCAGTATATTTGCATCGAAGATAGAATACACACCAACATTTAAACCATTTATTTTAGCATGCTTATCTTCCCATTTGTATGATCTCCTTTCAAGAAAGTTTCTTCACCAACACATCTGATCTTGAGCAACAGGTAACCACTCTCTGTAGATTTGCCTTTTTCCAAAGTTTCACAAGAATGAATTACCAAATATATATGCTTTGTGTCTGACTTTTCTAGTTATTGAGTAGGAGTTTATCTGCCACAGGTTACTTAAATTCAGAAAAAGTTGTTCTACTTAATAATTTTAAATGTCCTCTTGATAACTTTAAAGTCTAAATTACATACACTATAAAATTCTTTCATTGTAATAGTACAGACTGGTGTGTATTAACAATACTAACACTTATGTAACCAATTCACAATTTAAGTAAAACTTTTTCATCACTTACAATGNGCAACTATTTGGTCTTTGTTGAAGTTACTTGATATTTTGTCAAAAATCTATTCTGAAGTAAATATTCTATTCCATGTGATCTATAAACCTATATTTACATTATATGAAACTCTCTTGAATGTTTCTTTCTCCCCAATCTTGAAACAAAGACCATTTAAAAAATTTTCTATTGTTTTTACAATTGCAGATATTTTGCAAATGCCTTTTACCAGGTTGAGTGAGTTTCCTTTTTTGAGGTGATGGGATGGAAAATATTTAGCATTCAATTTTCTGGAAGTAGAGTGAAGGCCATGATTTGTAGCATTTGCCAGTTTCCATGTTACCAATATGACCTTAATTGAAATGCAGAATTGCTGAAAGTTTGAGTTAGCTCTTGGGCTAGCTCCTGCATAGCACTGATTCCTAGGTTACTGGAAACTTTTATTACTCTCACTGGATGCATCTATATTTAGAAATGGTACATCTTTTTAAAATAAGTTAACCTCTTCTTACTATGCAGTATCACTCTTTGTCTTTTCAGATAATCACTTGCTTTTGTGAATCATTATCTCAGTCAGTTTTCTACAGTTCAATTTTATTTCTACTTGTATCTTTTGATTTCTGATACGCTAAACATTTGTAAAGCTTAAAGATATTGGGAGTATTTATAAGATCACCTAAAATACGCAGAAGAAGAATTGTGAACATTTATTCATTAATTTTCAGTATATGCCTTTTAATAACTAAAGTGTTATGACTATACATTTTCCTCTGACTATAGCTTTTACTGTTACCCATTTCTCATCATAAACCTATTAGTTTGTGAAGTTTAGTTTTTATTTTCTCTTTGGGAGAAAGTCCACACTGCAGCAAGATTAAAACCTGGGAATATTGCCTGAATATATTTATCCTTATTAAATTTGCTTTATGTTTTCCTTATGTCTACATTGAACATTTTTCTACATTTTTTCATAGTAAAGATCATTAGTTTACTCTGTAGTAGAGGAAAAAGTGAGTGGTTTATACAGAGCTAGATGTATGATTGGCTCATTGAATACATTGTTTCCTTTATCCAAACATATTTATTTACTAGATTTGATTGTTTCTGATTAAGGGAAATTGACATATTTCAGGACTTCCCTGGTGGCTCAGATAGTAAAGCGTCTGTCTACAATAATTCACCCTAATTATTTTTAAATCAAGACCAATGTATATTTTTGACATATTTTGCTTAATATTTCCCTAATATATTGTTTTATTTACTCAATTTTAAGATTATTAGAGTGGCTTCATGTCCATCTGAATTTCAAAAGTACCTCTTATACATTCAGCATGTATATAATTTCCAAAGAAGTATCATTTACTTTGCAAATGTTTGTCAGACTATAGCCATGTTCTAATCTTAACTACATCCTAGAGTGTCTCTTCCCTTGATAGTGTATTTTAATCCTTTGCAGGTGGTGAGAATTGCCAGCCAAGTTGTGAGCTTGTCATGTAGTTGATGCTCTAAAATATAATTGTGTTAAGGAGGAAGAAAGTATGTAATACATTATTATAATCTTTTTGTAAAAATACTGTCAGGCACTTCTGGATACAAAGTGTGCCTAATTCACAGTTTGATTTTCTGCTTCACAATATTTCCTAATGATTTGCTTTTCTCTAATTCTTCCTTATTAATAATTTTGTTAATATTTTTCTTGATTTTTTATAGTTAGATCATCCTACATCAAGTTGTTCTAGAAAACATTTTGAGTACAAGGATCTGTTAGCAATATATTAAGTTAAGGATCATTCTTTAAAGAGTAAAATTGTGTGGAAACCTCAATTTATTACTTATTACACAATGGATCTCCTTCTTGAGAACATAACTCCCCTATTTGCTAAGAATTTTAGAATAAAGAAAGATTTAATTTGACAGTATACACCTATCATATTTTTAGATGAGAAATATTTAATTATCTTTTATTGGTAAAGTATTAATTTGCTCAGATGTCAGGATAATTTTGAAACAGAGATGGTGAGGAACTACTTGTCTTACCGTACCTGAATCCCTATAGGGTCAGCAATACAACTAAAGTTGCCATTGCAGAAAATATTTTTAAAATGACCTTCTAAATTTTCTTGGTAATTGTTTAATTAAGCAAGTACAGTAATTATTCTTTTCTCTGTTGATCAGGGAAAAAGCTGTTTTTGATGGGGAGAAGAGGTATAAAATATCCAATCTGTCACATTTATACTTTAATTCACTATGTTTTTTTAAGTTTACTTTTTTGCAGCTTTCACTCAGAGGATTTTGCACTGTGTTTGGTACTGGCAAAAGCTTGATAATTCCCCAGCAGTTATAAAAGAACAAAATAATGCTTCCAACCTTTAAAACCAAACACTTTGGTAAATACCACAGATGCCAAATTACTCTAGCAGGTGCTAAATTGCTACTAGTGTATCACCTTGGGATATGATGAAGATAAATGGAGTACTATGCATTTCCCCAGTATTCCACAATTACTGGAACACCTGTGCTAAATGATGTGGTGCTAATACACCATAAACATCCTCACAAGGCACAGAGGACCTTCTAGTTTCACATTTCAACTTGCTAAACAGGCATCAACTTAATGTAGGTGTTTAAAATGTATCACCTATACTTGACATTGCAACTGTATAGTGAGTATCAGTATCATGTCACTAACAGCTGACTTGTTTCTCTCTCTCTCTCTTTTAATACCCTTATCTTATTAACCTTAATATCTTATTCTATACATTCTTATCTCATTTTAGCTATAAGAATATGTATGCTTTTCTTTGTTTCAAGTGAATCATCTTCACACCTTTGTTTTAATATCAGAGATCAGTATCATTGTCAGCAATACTGGATGTCATTAGGACTAAAGATCTAGCACCCCTGTTTTTTTAACAAATCACCTTTCACACATATAAACCCTCATATGCAATACAGAGGTTTTAAAGATGACATGCTAAATGGAGATGTCTACAAATATATAACATCAGATATGGACCTAGGTCTATTTTTAACAAATTAAACATTAAAAAACAAATAGCTACATGTGTATGTATCAATGAGTTTATGATAGCATCCATAGTTATTGTGAATTAAGATTCTCCTAGTCCTGAGTGCAAGAGGAGAAGGAGGCGACAAGGGATGAGATGGTTGGATGGCATCATTGACTCAATGGACATGAGTTTGAGCAAACTCCAGGAAATAGTGAAGGACAGGGAAGCCTGGTGTACTGCAGTTCATGGAACTGCAAAGAGTTGGACATGACTTTGCAACTGAACAACAGTTCCTGTTATAGACTATTTTTAACAGCTTTTTTGAGATACAGTTCACATAACATATAATTCAACATTTGAATGTATATTATAGTGTTCATGATATATTTACAGGGTTGTATGGCTATTACCACAATCTAATTTTAGAGTAGTTTTGTCCCCTGAAAATGGAAATCCTCTGCCTCCTAGCAGTTGTTTCCCATTCCCCCCATATACTAACATCTCCTGTCTAGGCAGTCACTTATCTATTATGTGTGTCTATACATCTGCCTTTCCTTTCATTGTTTTAAAGATTTTATCTTTTACTCTTCAACAGTTTTAACTTTATGAGATTAAATGTGGATTTCCTTGTTTTGACACTCTTCCAAACTTGGATTCATAAAATGTTGTAATTTATAGCCTTAAATTTTGTCATGTTACAAAAGTGAAAAGTGAAAGTGAAAGTCACTCAGTCTTTGTGATCCCTTGGACTATACAGTTCATGAAATTCTCCAGGCCAGAATACTGGAGTGGGTAGCCTTTCCCTTCTCCAGGGGATCTTCCCAACCCAAGGATCGAGCCCAGATGTCCCACAATGCAGGCGGATTCTTTATCGGCTGAGCTACAAAGGAAGCCAAAGAATATTGGGGTGGGTAGCCTATCCCTTCTCATGTTACAAAGTGAAGTGAAGTGAAGTCGCTCAGTCGTGTCCAACTCTTTGCGGTCCCATGGACTGTAGCCTACCAGGCTCCTCCCTCCATGGGATTCTCCAGGCAAGAGTACTGGAGTGGGTTGCCATTTCCTTCTCCAGGGGATCTTCCCGACCCAGGAATTGAATCCGGGTCTCCAGTATTCCAGGCAGATGCTTTAACCTCTGAACCACCAGGGAAGCTATCTTCAATTATTATGTTTGCCCCACTTGCTCCTCTCTTTTAAACTACATCTGCTTTGCTACTATGTGTGTATAGCTTCATAGAGCTCATTTTTTAATATATACATATATATATATATATTTACTTGGCAGCACAAGGTCTTAATTGCGGCATGTGGAATCTTTTAGGTGGGGGCATGCAGAATCTTTATTTGTGGCATGTGGGATCTAGCTTCCCAACCAGGGATTGAACCTAAGCCCCTTGTATTGGAAGCCCAGAGTGTTAGCCACTGGACAACAAGGGAAGTTCCATTCATCTTATACATTGAGTTCCCATAGTACATTCTGTATAGATCCTGTAACTATATTTTATATTTTAAGTTTCAGTCTTGAGATGTGTCCTATATCTAATATTCTGTCCGGATTAGGAGTAGTAGTTGGAAAAGCAAGGGAAATTCTAAGAAACTGTGCATTTTTTGTAGCTCACAACCCAAACCATTTTTTATGGATTTATTTGAATAACTTTCACAGTTTTCAACTTACTCTGAAATGACCACAAAGGGATCATTAATGAATCTGGAGCATATTAAGCTCTTATCTCAAAAAGTATATGTTTTGATCATTTATTTATTTTTGGATCTTGATTAGAAAATAAGAAGCTCTTGTGACTTTCCATAAAAAAAGAAACATGTAGAAAGGCATGAAATACTTTATCATAATGAGTTCTATTGCCTTTGAAATCTGAACTAATTCTTGTAATGGATTCAGAAGTCATTTAAGCTTATCCAGGAAGTGATGATTTTTCAAAAATGATATAGAGTAGTGGCAAGGTTAAAAAAATTTTTTTAAACTTAAAAAGTATCATCCTGAATTCGTAGATATGAACCCAACAGACCCTATTATGGGCAACAATTAAAAAGTAACTTTTTAAATATTCTTTTAAAAAATTTGCTAGTGAACTACAGTACCTGAAACTTTCACTTTAAATTTGCCATTTGGAATGAAGAATGCTGAGATTGAAAGTTTATTATAATTAGATTTTTTTTTCATAGAATAGTATGAAATCTTCATAAAAAAAGTTTAATAGAATTTTGTTTGAATAAGGTATTTACTTGTATTTGCTTGAAGGCAAACACTCTTCTCTCTAGAAAATGAGTAATAAGGTCAGTGTCATAATCTCAAGTTTAAAACAGTAGATAAAGATGACAGCTTACCCATCCATTTTTCCTCACCCATCCATTCACTCAACAGATGTTTACAGCAAGGCCTAATGACTAACATTTTAACAGCTAATCTATTATATGAAATTATTGGTTTGGGGGTCATATAAAGGTCTATAAGCAAACAAGTAAGAGACTATGAGCTGAGCTGTCAGAACAAAACCAACAAAACTATGCTGCATTTTATCATAGTGCTGCTTTTTTTATCTGAAGAAAAGTCTCATTAAAATTCTGAATGAATTTCAATGGAGTAATCATGCTTAAAAAAGACATGAGTCAAAATAACCACCTCAGAATGTTAAACATCTTCGACTAAAACAGTAATGAAGTGAAAATAAGTGGAGGATTCAATTCTAGCCTGGGATGTAAGTCCAAGATTTTAATAAATGAATAATGAAAGTGTTTGCCTAATAATAATCGATTCTTCCAATAACAGGTTTGCTGTCAGTATATAATCATTTTGAGTAATTAAATTTCAGTGAATTCAGTTGCTAACTCAGGCATATGCTTTGCGTTATCAATATGGCCAGGAATCTCTCCTAGGTACCTTCTTTGAGCTATTTTCCTGGGTTAAAAGAGTTTCTACACTGATTGCTACAGTTTCCTTCTGTAGAGGCTTGGCTCATTAGATCAGTTATTAACCAGTGCCTGCTATGAGAAGAGAAGGGGGTAGGAGCCAGGGCCATGTATGCCACACTGCCAAATCACTGATCCCTGCCCAAATATGGATACCTAGTTCTGTATCATGGTTCTGGATAAAATAAATAATGTCCTATTATAATCTTCCTCTTTTCTCTACCAGGGTCTCCTCAAGCTTTCACTTTCAGGGTAATTTAGTATTCTGTCTCTCCATCCCTCCCTTCTCTTCCCCTCTCCTTTTCTCTGTCTCTTTCTCATACACACATCACTTTTTCTCTCTTGTTACCACTATAATTTAGCATAACTCTCAAATTATGACAAACCTAGACAGCATATTAAAAAGCAGAAAAATCACTTTACCAATAAAAGTCTGTATAGGCAAAACTTTGATTTTACCAAAATTCAGGTATGGATGAAAGAATTGGAGCATACAAAAAGCTGAGTGCCAAAGAATTGATGCTTTTGAATTGTGGTGCTGGAGAAGACTCTTGAGACCCTTGGACAGCTAGGAAATAAAACCAGTCAATCCTAAAGGAAATAAACCCTGAACATTCATTCATTGGAATGAATGAATGACGCTAAAGCTGAAGTTCCAATACTTTGGTGATTTGATGTGAAGAGCTGACTCACTGGAAAAGACCTTGATACTAAGAAAGTTCGAAGGCAGAAAGATAAGGGGGCGACAAAAGATGAGACAGTTGGATGACATCACTGACTCAGTGGACATGAATTTGAGCAAACTCCAGGAGATAGTGAAGGACAGGGAAGCCTAGTGTGCAGCATTCCATGAAGTTGCAAAGAGTTGCAAAGTTTGCTTTAGCAGAAACTGACTTCAGTTCAGTTCAGTTCAGTTCAGTTCAGTCACTCAGTTATGTTTGACTCTTTGCGACCTGATGGACTATAGCAGGCCAGGCATAG
This sequence comes from Redunca redunca, assembly GCA_006410935.1. Lineage (NCBI taxonomy): Eukaryota > Metazoa > Chordata > Mammalia > Artiodactyla > Bovidae > Redunca > Redunca redunca. The sequence goes on along the minus strand of SJYQ01000709.1, from coordinate 273,616 downwards.
TAAATAAAGCAGAAATAGATGCTTTTCTGGACCTCTCTGGCTTTTTTGATGATCCAATGGATGTTGGCAATTTGATCGCTAGTTCCTCTGCCTTTTCTAAATCCAGCTTGAACGTCTGGAAGTTTACGATTCATGTACTGTAGAAGACTGGCTTGGAGAATTGTGAACATTACTTTGCTAGTGTGTGAGATGAGTGCAATTGTGTGGTAGATTGAGCATTCTTGGTCACTGCCTTTCTTTGGGATTGGAATGAAAACTGAACTTTTCCAGTCCTGTGGCCCCAGGTGAATTTTCCAAATTTCTGGAATATTGATTGTAGCACTTTCACAGCATCATCTTTTAGGATTTGAAATAGCTGAACTGGAATTCCATACCTTGACTAGCTTTGTTCATAGTGATACTTCCTAAGGCTCAATTGGTTTTCCACTCCAGGATGTCTGGTTCCAGGTGAGTGATCACACCATCATGGTTATCTGGGTCGTGAAGATTTTTTTTTGTACAGTTCTTCTGTGTATTCTTTCCACCTCTTCTTAATATCTTCTGCTTCTATTAGGTCCATACCATTTCTGTCCTTTATTGTGACCATCTTTGCATAAAATGTTACCTTGATATCTCTAATTTTCTTGAAGAGATCTCTATTCTTTCCCATTCTATTGTTTTCCTCTATTACATTGTGCTGATCATTGAGGAAGGCTTTTTTATCTTGCCTTGCTATTTGGTGCAACTCTGCGTTCAAATAGGTATACCTTTCTTTTCTCCTTTGCCTTTCCCTTCTCTTCTTTTCACAGCTATTTGTAAGGCTTCCTCAGACAACCATTTTGCCTTTTTGTATTTCTTTTCCATGAGGTTGGTCTTACTCTATGCCTCCTATACAATGTTGTGAACCTCTGTCCATAGTTCTTCAGGCACTCTGTCTATCAGATCTAATCCCTTGAATCTATTTCTCACTTCCACTGTATAATTGTAAGGGATTTGACTGAGGTCATATCTGAATGGTCTAGTGGTTTTTCCCACTTTCTTCAGCAAGTCTGAATTTGGCAATAAGGAGTTCATGGTCTGAGCCAGTCAGCTCCTGGTCTTGATTTTGCTGACTGTATAGAGCTTCTCCATCTTTGGCTACAAAGAATATAATCAATCTGATTTTGATATTGTCCATCTAGTGATGTCCATGTGTAAAGTCTTTTCTTGTGTTGTTGGAAGAAGGTGTCTGTTATGACCAGTGTGTTCTCTTGGCAAAACTATATTAGCCTTTGCCCTGCTTCATTCTGTACTCCAAGGCCAAATTTGTACATTACTCCAGGTAATTCTTGATTTCCTACTTTTGCATTCCAGTCCCCTATAATGAAATGGACTTCTTTTTTAGCTGTTAGTTCTAAGTGGTCTTTTAGGTCTTCATAGAACCATTCAACTTCAGCTTCTTCAGCATTACTCGTTGGGGCATAGACTTGGATTACTGTGATATTGAATGGTTTGCCTTGGAAATGAACAGAGATCATTGTGTCATTTTTGAGATTGCTTCCATGTACTGCATTTCAAAATCTTGTTGACTATGATGGCTACTCCAAGGAATTCTTGCCCACAGTAGTAAATATAATGGTCATCTGAATTAAACTCACCCATTCCTGTCCATTTTATTTCACTGATTCCTCAAATGTCAGTGTTCACTCTTGCCATTGTATTAGTTTCAGGTGAACAGCACTATATATATGTGTGTTATATATATACACACACACACACACACACATATGTATACATATGCATATTCACATATATATATATATACATGGAACAACAGACTGGTTCCAAATTGGGAAGGAGTGTGTAAAGGCTGTTTATTGTCACCCTGTTTATTTAACTTATATGAAGAGTGCATCATGCAAAATGTCAGGCTGGATGAAGCACAAACTGGAATCAAGATTGCTAGAAGAAATATGCAGATGATAACATCCCTAATGGCAGAATGTAAAGAGGTGCTAAAGTGCCTCTTGAGGAAAGTGAAAGAGGAGAGTGAAAGAGCTGGTAATAGACCAGTTAGACCTAACTGATATCTATAGGACATTTCACCCCAAAACAATGAATTTCACCTTTTTCTCAAGCACACACGGAACCGTCTCCAGGATAGATCACATCCTGGGCCATAAATCTAACCTTGATAAATTCAAAAAAAATGAAATAATTCCAAGCATCTTTTCTGACCACAATGCAGTAAGATTAGATCTCAATTATAGGAGAAAAACTATTAAAAATTCCAACATATGGAGGCTGAATGACACGCTTCTGAATAACCAATAAATCACAGAAGAAGTCAAAAAAGAAATCAAAATATGCATAGAAATGAATGAAAATGAAAACACAACAACCCCAAACCTGTGGGACACTGTAAAAGCAGTGCTAAGGGGAAGGTTCATAGCAATACAGGCATACCTCAAGAAACAAGAAAAAAGTCAAATAAATAACCTAACTCTACACCTAAAGCAACTAGAAAAGGAAGAAATGAAGAACCCCAGGGTTAGTAGAAGGAAAGAAATCTTAAAAATTAGGGCAGAAATAAATGCTAAAGAAAAAAAAGAGACCATAGCAAAAATCAACAAAGCCAAAAGCTGGTTCTTTGAAAGGATAAATAAAATTGACAAACCATTAGGCAGACTTACCAAGAAACAAAGAGAGAAAAATCAAATCAATAAAATTAGAAATGAAAATGGAGAGATCACAACAGACAACACAGAAATACAAAGGATCATAAGAGACTACTATCAGCAATTATATGCCAATAAAATGGACAACGTTGAAGAAATGGACAAATTCTTAGAAAAGTACAACTTTCTAAAACTGAATCAGGAAGAAAAAGAAAATTTTAACAGACCCATCACAAGCATGGAAATTGAAACTGTAATCAGAAATCTTCCAGCAAACAAAAGCCCAGATCCAGATGGCTTCANCAGGGTTAGTAGAAGGAAAGAAATCTTAAAAATTAGGGCAGAAATAAATGCTAAAGAAAAAAAAGAGACCATAGCAAAAATCAACAAAGCCAAAAGCTGGTTCTTTGAAAGGATAAATAAAATTGACAAACCATTAGGCAGACTTACCAAGAAACAAAGAGAGAAAAATCAAATCAATAAAATTAGATGTGATAATGGAGAGATCACAACAGACAACACAGAAATACAAAGGATCATAAGAGACTACTATCAGCAATTATATGCCAATAAAATGGACAACGTTGAAGAAATGGGCAAATTCTTAGAAAAGTACAACTTTCTAAAACTGAATCAGGAAGAAAAAGAAAATTTTAACAGACCCATCACAAGCATGGAAATTGAAACTGTAATCAGAAATCTTCCAGCAAACAAAAGCCCAGATCCAGATGGCTTCACAGCTGAATTCTACCAAAAATTTAGAGAAGAGCTAACACCTATCCTACTCAAACTCTTCCAGAAAACTGCAGAGGAAGGTAAACTTCCAAACTCATTCTATGAGGCCACCATCACCCTAGTACCAAAACCTGACAAAGATGCCAGAAAAAAAGAAAACTACAGGCCAATAACACTGATGAACATAGATGCAAAAATCCTTAACAAAATTCTAGCAATCAGAATCCAGCAACACATTAAAGAGATCATACATCATGACCAAGTGGGCTTTATCCCAGGGATGCAAGAATTCTTCAATATCCGCAAATCAAACAATGTGATTCACCACATTAACAAATTGAAAAATGAAAGCCATATGATTATCTCAATAGATGCAGAGAAAGCCTTTGACAAAATTCAACATCCATTTATGATAAAAACTCTCCAGAAAGCAGGAATAGAAGGAACATACCTCACCACGCCACTATTCAACATAGTTCTGGAAGTTTTGGCCACAGCAATCAGAGCAGAAAAAGAAATTAAAGGAATCCAAATTGGAAAAGAAGAAGTAAAACTCTCACTGTTTGCAGATGACATGATCCTCTACATAGAAATCCTAAGGACTCCACCAGAAAATTACTAGACCTAATCAATGAATATAGTGAAGTTGCAGGATATCAAATCAACACACAGAAGTCCCTTGCATTCCTATACAGTAATAATGAGAGAATAGAAAGAGAAATTAAGGAAACAATCCTATTCACCATTGCAAAGAAAAGAATAAAATACTTAGGAATATATCTACCTAAAGAAACTAAAGACCTATATGTAGAAAACTACAAAACACTGGTGAAAGAAATCAAAGAGGACACTAATAGATGGAGAAATATACCATGTTCATGGATCAGAAGAATCAATATAGTGAAAATGAGCATACTACTCAAAGCAATTTATAAATCAATGCAATCCTTATCAAGCTACCAACGGTACTTTTCACAGAACTAGAACAAATAATTTCACAATTTGTATGGAAATACAAAAAAAAAAAAAAAAAAACCTCAAAAAGCCAAAGCAATCTTGAGAAAGAAGAATGGAACTGGAGGAATCAACCAGCCTGACTTCAGGCTCTACAACAAAACCACGGTCATCAAGACAGTATGGTACTGGCACAAAAACAGAAATATAGATCAATGGAACAAAATAGAAAGCCCAGAGACAAATCCACACACCTATGGGCACCTTATCTTCGACAAAGGAAGCAAGAATATTCAATGGAGTAAAGACAATCTCTTTAACAAGTGGTGCTGGGAAAACTGGTCAACCACTTGTAAAAGAATGAAACTAGAACACTTTCTAACACCATACACAAAAATAAACTCAAAATGGATTAAAGATCTAAATGTAAGACCAGAAACTATAAAACTCCTAGAGGAGAACATAGGCAAAACACTCTCAGACATATATCACAGCAGGATCCTTTATGATCCACCTCCCATAATATTGGAAATAAAAGCAAAAAGAAACGAATGTGACCTAATTAAACTTAAAAGCTTCTGCACAACAAAGGAAACTATAAGCAAGGTGAAAAGACAGCATTCTGAATGGGAGAAAATAATAGCAAATGAAGCAACTGACAAACAACTAATCTCAAAAATATACAAGCAACTCCTGTAGTTCAGTTCCAGAAAAATAAATGACCCAATCAAAAAATGGGCCAAAGAACTAAATAGACATTTCTCCAAAGAAGACATATGGATGGCTAACAAACACAAGAAAAGATGCTCAACATCACTCATTATCAAAGAAATGCAAATCAAAACTACAATGAGGTACCATTTCATGCCAGTCTGAATGGCTGTGATCCAAAAGTCTACAAGCAATAAATGCTAGAGAGGGTCTGGAGAAAAGGGAACCCTCTTACACTGTTGGTGGGAATGCAAACTAGTACAGCCACTATGGAGAACAGTGTGGAGATTCCTTAAAAAACTGGAAATAGAACTGCCTTATGACCCAGCAATCCCACTGCTGGGCATACACACCAAGGAAATCAGAATTGAAAGAGACACATGTACCCCAAATTTCATTGCAGCACTGTTTATAATAGCCAAGACATGGAAGCAACCTAGATGCCCCATCAGCAGATGAATGGATAAGAAAGCAGTGGTACATATGCACAATGGAGTATTACTCAGCCATTATAAAGAATACATCTGAATCCATTCCAATGAGGTGGATGAAACTGGAGCCTATTATACAGAGTGAAGTAAGCCAGAAAGAAAAACACCAATACAGTATACTAATGTATATACATGGAACTTAGAAAGATGGTAACGAGAACCCTGTATGCAAGACAGCAAAAGAGACACAGATGTACAGAACAGTCTTTTGGACTCTGTGGGAGAGGGCGAGGGTGGGATGATTTGGGAGAATGGCATTGAGACGTATAATATCGTATGTGTAACAAATCGCCAGTCCAAGTTCGATGCATGATACTGTATGCTTGGGGCCAGTGCACTGAGACAACCCAGAGGGATGGAATGGGAGGGAGAAGGGAGGGGGGTTCAGGATGGGGAATACGTGTATACCTGGGGCAGATTCATGTTGATATATGGCAAAACCAATACAATATTGTAAAGTAATTAACCTCCAATTAAAGTAAATAAATTTATATACAAAAAAAGAAAAGTCAGACCATGACATCTGGTCTCATCACTTCATGGCAGATAGATGGGGAAACAATGTAAACAGTGACAGACTTTAATTTTTTGGGCTCCAAAATCACTTATAGATGGTGACAGAAGCCATGAGATTAAAAGACATTTGCTCCTTGAAAGAAAAGTTATGACCAACCTTTGCAGCTTATTAAAAAGCAGAGACATTACTTTCCTGACAAAGTTCCATCTAGTCAAAGCTACGGTTTTTCCAGTAGTCATGTATGGATGTGAAAGTTGTAGCATAAATAAAGCTGAGCACTGAATAATTGATGTTTCTGAACTGTGGTGTTGGAGAAGTCTCTTATAGTCCCTTGGACTGCAAGGAGACCCAACCAGTCCATCCTAAAGGAGATCAGTCCTGAGTGTTCATTGGAAGGACTGATGCTGAAGTTGAAACTGCCATACTTTGGTCACCTGATGGGAAGAACTGGCTTATTGAAAAGACCCTGATGCTGGGAAAGATTGAGGGCAGGAGAAGAAGAGGACTACAGAGGATGAGATGGTTGTTGGATGGCATCATCAGCTCAATGGACATTCGTTTGAGCAAGTTCCAGCAATTGGGGATGTACAGAGAATCCTGTTGTGCTGCAGACCATGCAGTTGCAAACTGTCAGACACGACTGAACAACTGAACTGAACTGATACCCATCCACACAGACACACAGACACACACACACAGACACACAGACACACACACACACACACACCTTCATTTATATAAAGTGAAATGATCACTGCAGTAAGTCTAATTAATGGACTTCCTTTGTAGCTCAATTGGTAAAGAATCTGCCTGCAGTGCAGGAGACACAAATTCAATTCCTGGGTTGGGAAGATCCCCTGGAGAAGGAAATGGCAACTCACTCCAGGATCCTTGCCTGAAAAATCTCAGTCACAGGAGCCTGGTTGGCTGCAGTCCATGGGGTTGCAAAAAGTCAGGCATGACTAAGCGACTATCACTTACTATATATTGTTACATTTTATTTTCTTGGGATGAGAACTTTCAATATCCACTTCTTCGGCAATTTACAAATACACAGTACAGTATTATTAAATATAATCACTGGATTTTACATCCAGGATTTTTGATGCTCACTCTTTCTGGACTTTTTACTTTCTAGACTTTTTTCTTCTTACTCTCTAATTGTGGGCCTACCTTAATCTGCGTTCTCTAGGAACTCAATCCAACATACTTCAGTGTAATTGTTGAGGGCCATGTGTGATTTTGACTGAAGTCAGCCCTCATTTTATAATCCATAAAAGCATGAAACACATTTTACAGTGTATTCTTTCAAGAGAACATTTCTATTACTGTCATCTGGTTTCACAGCTGTGTGTTACATCCCAATTCTTACTTATTTTGTAACTGGAGTCTGTACCTTTTGACCACTTTCAATCATTTTTTTCCTACTTCCTACCCACTGCCTCTGGCAGCCATCAATCTGTTTTCTGTATCTATAAGTCCATTCTTTTTTTTTTTTTCTTTTTCTTTTTTGANGCCATCAATCTGTTTTCTGTATCTATAAGTCCATTCTTTTTTTTTTTTCTTTTTCTTTTTTGATTCTATATATATAATGAGATTTTACAGTATTTGCATTTCTCTCTGTGACTTATTTCACTTAGAATGATGCACTCAAGGTCAATTTGTGTTGTCACAAATGGTAGAATTTCCTGCTTTTTAGGCCAAATAATATTCTGCTTTGTGTGTGTGTGTGTTTGTGTTTGTGCACACATGCACACACATTTTCTTTATCCATTCATCTATCAGTGAGCACCTAGGTTGTTTCTATGTCTTGGATATTGTGACTATTGCTGCAATGAGCACTGCTGCAGATATTTTTGAGGCAGTGTTTGTGTTTCTTTTGGATAATGCCCAGATGTAGCATTGTTGGTTCATATGGTAGTTCCACTATTGATTTCTTTGAGGACACTCTATAGTGGTTTCCACCAATTTACATTTCCATATATACAAGATTTTTGATACTCACTCTTTCTGACTTTTTACTTTCTAATATTTGTCTCCTTACTTTCTAATTGTGTTCTCTAGTAACTCGGTCCAATATACTTCTACGAAATTGTTGAGGGCCGTGTGTGATTCTGACTGAAGTCAGCCCTCATATTAAAAGCCATAAAAACATGGAACACATTTGAGTGTGCATTTCTCTTTCAAGAGAACATTTCTATTGATATCTTCTTGGTTTTGGCCACTGTATGTTTCACAAGTGTGTAGTTTTTGTTTTTGTTTTGGTCGTTGTTTTCCAAAAAGGTAACTAGTTATTATCTGTGATAGGTTTGATCTAACTTGGTTTGTATGCCATCAGAAGAAGTAGAAGCATTTTCTGTTAAAGTTAAACTTGTCTATAATTGAT
>SJYQ01000709.1:243386-261015 GCA_006410935.1 Redunca redunca | reverse complement strand
AAAAAAAAAAAAAAGCCCCAGAAGAAGCCTACAGTTATCTCAAAAATTCTATAAAAAGCTTAAGGTAAAAATAATTAATTAGGCTCATTTAAATATTTGACTGAAAAAAGTTAATGTCTCATTTTACTTGTTTCCATAGGTCTTATTAAATAAAGTATTTGGTGTCAACAAAACAGTGAACTTGTTCAACTAACATATTTTATTGAAAATTATATTGAGATAATTTTAGATTTACATGACAATAATACATAGAGATGTCATGTGCCCTTTAGTGGTTTTCCTCAATGGTAACATTTTATAAAACTATAATGTAACCAAGATGCTAACATTGATAACATCCACTGATCGTTTTCAGATTTTCTCAGTTTTATTTGTACTCATGTGGATATGTATTGTTTCAGTTCAGTTCATTCGCTCAGTTGTGTCCGACTCTTTGTGACCCCATGAATCGCAGCACGCCAGGCCTCCCTGTGCATCACCAACTGCCAGAGTTCACTCAGACTCACGTCCATCGAGTCAGTGATGCCATCCAGCCATCTCATCCTCTGTTGTCCCCTTCTCCTCCTGCCCCCAATCCCTCCCAGCATCAGAGTCTTTTCCAATGAGTCAGCTCGTCGCATGAGGTGGCCAAAGTACTGGAGTTTCAACTTTAGCATCATTCCTTAGTTTTATATAATTATATAATGTTAATCACATGTCTGCATCAAAATAAAGATATTGAGCAGTTCAGTTGTCACAAGGATCCATCATGTTACCCTTTTATAATTGCAGTCATCTTTCTTCCCCTACCCAGATTCTAACACCTGGCAATCACTAATCTTTTATCTATTTCTAAAATGTTATCATTTTTTAATATCATATAAATGGAATCCTACAGTAGTAATCTTTCATATTGGCATTTTCCCCCTCAAGACAATTCCCTGAAGATTTATTCAAGTAGTTATATGTGCAATAGCACATTCTTTTTAACTCCTCTGTAATATTCTATGTTATGTATGTATGTATTGAAGGTCATCTGGTTCTTTCCAGTGTTGAGTTATTAAAGTTAACGTTTCTATGAACATTTGCATACCTAAGTTTTACTTCCTTGTGGAAAATGCCCAAGTGTATGACCTCTGAGTCATCGGATGGGTTCATATTTATTTTTATGAAAAAGTGCCCAACTATCTTCCTGAGTGGCAATACAATATTACATCTCCATCATCAGTGTATGAATGATTCAGTTTATCTGCATTCCTGCAAGTAGGTGATGTTCTCACATTTAAAAAAAGATAGACATTCTGATAAGTATGTTGTGATAATCTTGTAGTTTTAATTTGTATTTCCTCAATGGTATTTATTTTTCACTTAAGTCCATTTTGAGTTAAATTTTATGTAAATTTATGAGGGTTAGGTCAGGGTTCTTTTTTTCTCTTATATATATCCAATTGCCCCAATATCAGTTGTGCCGACTATACTCCCTTCGTTAAATTGCTTTTGTATATTTGTCAAAGCTCATTTGAGCATATTTGTAGATGGTAAATTTCTAGGCTCTTAATTTCATAAATACTTTTAATGGTGTCAGAATTATATAACATGCACAGGATATTGAGGTGAGCCAGTCATAATTTTTTTCTTCAAAGTACTCAAAGTGTTATAGGGGCAAGGAACTTAAGCAGACATGACAGAATATAAAAGACACTGCGTTTGAAATGTGTATCACTATATTTTGGGGCAAAATGGAGGAAGGAGACAGTTCTGTGTAAAGAGGGAACTATCAGGAAGGGCACTGATGAACCTGCTAAAAAAATAACCAGTTAAATGGATAGAGAAAGCACTTCAGGTATAAGAAGAAAACAATATTTATAAAGGGTTTGAATATGAGAATTTAGAACTTTGAAATTATCTGGGGCATTAGGAGAACTGCATAAAGTCTGGAATGGCCTAAGCATAGAGTCCAAGAAGACCTGATGAGATTTGAGGCTGGAAACTTAAGAAGACCGACTATGGAAGACCTGCTTAACATTCTAACAAATGTGGCAAAAGGGAAATATTAAAAAAATTTAAGCTAGAGAATGACATAATCAGTATAAAGAAAAGTATTATAAACTTCATATTCTTTTCTTAAAAATCAATTATGCTTATATTTGTATTAGTCTTTCTGCACCTTCTCTTTCAATTTTCACAAATAGATTTATTTAGCACCTACACTTTCTGATTCAGTTCATACAAATAATATTCTACACATAGCCGTGATGTTGAAGGGCTTACAAATTATAGATAAGGGAAGAAATAGCTGTTGGTTTACATGCAAAAGAACAAAGAATTAAAAAAAATTATAACTATTTAAAGAGTGTTCTAGGTAAAAATAGAATGTGAAAGTGTTTACAAAAAAGGAAATCCTGTTCTGTAACTAGCAAGAAGGACTGATGCTGAAGCTGAAGCTCCAGTACTTTTGTCATCTGATATGAACAGCTGAATCATTGGAAAAGTCCCTGATGCTGGGAAAGATTGATGACAGAAGGAGAAGAGGGTGTCAGAGGATGAGATGGCTGGGTGGTATCACTGATGCAATGGACATGAACTTACTCAAACTTCCAGAGATGATGAGGGTCAGGGAGACCTGGTGTGGTGCAGTCCATGGGGTTGCAAAGAGTGGGACATAATTAAACAACAACAATTAGAAACCATGAAACAGTCTATGTAAAGTTATTTTATGGTTCCCTTTTATGGTATTTTCAGTTCAGTCAGTTCAGTTGCTCAGTTGTGTCTGACTCTTTGTGACCCTATGAATTGGAGCACGCCAGAACTCCCTGGCCATCACCAACTCCCGGAGTTACTCAAACTCATGTCCATCGAGTCAGTGATGTCATCTAGCCATCTCATCCTCTGTCTTCCCCTTCCCCTCCTGCCTCCAATCCCTCCCAGCATCAGGGTCTTTTCCAATGAGTCAGCTCTTTGCACGAGGTGGCCAAAGTATTGGAGTTTCAGCTTTAGCATCAGTCCTTCCAATGAAAACCCAAGACTGATCTCCTTTAGAATGGACAGTTTGGATCTCCTTGCAGTCCAAGGGACTCTCAAGAGTCTTCTCCAACACCACAGTTCAAAAGCATAAATTCTTTGGTGCTCAGCTTTCTTCACAGGCCAACTCTCATATCCATACATGACCACTGGAAAAACCATAGCCTTGACTAGATGGACCTTTGTTGGCAAAGTAATGTCTCTACTTTTGAATATGCTATCTAGGTTGGTCATAACTTTCCTTCCAAGGAGTAAGCGTTTTTTAATTTCATGGCTTCCATCACCATCTGCAGTGATTTTGGAGCCCCCAAAATAAAGTCTGACACTGTTTCCACTGTTTCCCCATCTATTTCCCATGAAGTGATGGGACCAGATGCCATGATCTTCGTTTTCTGAATGTTGAGCTTTAAGCCAACTTTTTCACTCTCCTCTTTCACTTTCATCAAGAGGCTTTTTAGTTCCTCTTCACTTTCTGCCACAAAGGTAGTGTCATCTGTATATCTAAGGCTATTGGTATTTCTCACTACAATCTTGATTCCAGCTTGTGCTTCTTCAAGCCCAGCATTTCTCATGATGTACTCTGACTAGAGGTTAAATAAGCAGGGTGACAATATCTTGACATAGTCCTTTTCCTATTTGGGACCAGTCTGTTGTTCCATGTCCAGTTCTAACTGTTGCTTCCTAACCTGCATATAGGTTTCTCAAGAGGCAGGTCAGGTGGTCTGGTATTCCCATCTCTTTCAGAATTTTCCAGAATTTATTGTGATCCACAAAAAGGCTTTGGCAGATATATGGTATATAAAGTAACTCATTTATAATTTTGTCTTTTTTTCTTATCTATTAATTCATCTTTATGAATATAACTAATCAAATGAATGCACATAAATTCAGAAAAAGTATTTTGAAGACTTTTAGGACTCTACTTGTATCTTTTTTGTGTGTGAAGTTACATTTGTTTGTTTGCCTTTGATCTCTTAATACAAAATACTAACAAAGGAGTTTATTCTGAAAGAAATTTGAATTAAATATATAAATGGCATAATTGTATGCATATATTTGGATTTGTGTGGCAGAAAAACAGGTTAATATAATGACGGTACTGACCATTTAACAACATCTCTTCCAACATATGCAAATAGGTTCAGATATTATAAGGATACTTTTGAACTGTGGTGTTGGAGAAGACTCTAGAGAGTCCCTTGGACTGCAAGGAGATTCAATCAGTCCATCCTAAAGGAAATCAGTCCTGAATATTCATTGGAAGGACTGATGCTGAAGCTGAAACTCCAATACTTTGGCCACCTGATGCAAAGAATCAAGTCATTGGAAAAGACCCTGATGCTGGGAAAGACTGAAGGTGGGTGAAGAAGGGGACAACAGAGGATGAAATGGTTGAATGCCATCACCAACGTGATGGACATGAGTTTAAATAGGCTCTGGAAGTTGGTGACTGACAGGGAAGCCTGGAGTGCTTCAGTCCATGGGGTCACAAAGAGTCAGACACAACTGAGTGACTGAACTGAAACCTTAGACCAGAATGAAGTTAAAAGATTCCTGGAAAGTTTTTGTGATTAACAGGAGATAATATGGACTGATAGTATACTAGATGTGTGAGTAGCTGCACAATGTATCCTAGTTACTCCCAGGGTGATGTTTTGGAGTAGTTTCTGACAGTGATTAGCTCCTTTCTTGTAGTATGGTGGTAAAAATCATACTAGACAACATGACTAAAATATATGCTATTTATGACCAACCTAGATAGTATATCCAAAAACAGAGACATTACTTTGCTGACTAAGGTCCGTCTAGTCAAGGCTATGGTTTTTCCTGTGGTCATGTATGGATGTGAGAGTTGGACTGTGAAGAAGGCTGAATGGCAAAGAATTGATGCGTTTGAACTGTGGTGTTGGAGAAGACTCTTGAGAGTCCCTTGGACTGCAAGGAGATCCAACCAGTCCATTCTGAAGGAGATCAGCCCTGGGATTTCTTTGGAAGGAATGATGCTAAAGCTGAAGCTCCAGTACTTTGGCCACCTCATGCGAAGAGTTGACTCATTGGAAAAGACTCTGATGCTGGGAGAGATTGGGGGCAAGAGGAGAAGGGGACGACCGAGGATGAGATGGCTGGATGGCATCACGGACTCGATGGACGTGAGTCTGAGTGAACTCTGGAAGATGGTGATGGACAGGGTGGCCTGACGTGCTGCGATTCATGGGGTCGCAAAGAGTCGGACACGACTGAGTGACTGAACTGAACTGAACTGAACTGAATAGCTACTGAATAATTCATAATTTTTATTAAAGTGAATTTCATATATCTGTATTCTGGATTGCCATCCTCACATGTATTTTTAACACTGCCATTACTGCCTCCTTTTTAAATTTAGACATGCTCAAGGGCAGCAGTTTTAACTGTTGCTTCTCCATTTGCCTCATTTCCCATTTGTACTCTGATGAAACACTGCTACGGCTTACCTACTTAAGTAGCTTTTCTTTCTCACTGTTTTCTACTGGATCATCTTCCCCTATCTGCCCTTTAAATCTTGGCTCTTCTCCCAGTTGTATCTCTGGACAAAATTTCGTCTACCTTTATGCACACACTCTCTATCTAGGCCATTTCATCCATTCTCATTGTCTTAACTATCATAAACTTTCTGGTAGTTATATTCTTGTCCCTGAGCTCTGAAGCCATATATCCAACTGTTAATAAACATTTAAGAGATGATGGTTTAAAGCAGTCTCGTCGACAGCTTGAATTTTCCATTTGCTAGATGTTGCACTATCATATGAATAAAATTAATAACAACAGTTTTGCAAAAATCAGCTTCTTGGAACAAAGGCATAGCTATTAGTACTCTCATGAGCTTATTCTATGCCTGCAGACAAGCTTGACTATGTTTGTTGTTGTTTTTGCTGTGATTAACCAAGAGAAGATTGAACAGGTATGATGGCAGCAGGTAAGAAATATTTAGGCAATCAATTTCAGTTTCATGAAACTATCATTCAGTTCAGTTCAGTCGCTCAGTCATGTCTGACTCTTTGCGACCCCATGAACCACAACATCCCAGGCCTCCCGGTCCATCACCAACTTCTGGAGTCCACCCAAACCTATGTCCATTGAGTTGGTGATGTCATCCAACGATCTCATCCTCTGTCGTCTCCTTCTCCTCCTGCCCTTAATCTTTCCCAGCATCAGGGTCTTTTCCAATGAGTCAGCTCTTCACATCAGGTGGCCAAAGTATTATAGTTTAACTATCATACAGGTGGCCATTAAAAAAATATCACTGATAGAATATGTACAGAAATGTGCACAAATTCTAAAGTGCAACATAGTTTTCTATGTGTAACTTTTTCTCAGATTAAGAAATTTAATATTATTGTCATCCCACAAACTCCACTGGACTTCCCTGGTGGCTCAGAGGTTAAAGTGTCTGCCTGGAATGCAGGACACCAGGGTTCGATCCCTGGGTCAGGAAGATCCCCTGGAGAAGGAAATGGCAACTCCAATACTCTTGCCTGAGAATCCCATGGAGGGAGGAGCCTGGTAGGCTGCAGTCCATGGGGTCGCAAAGAGTCGGACATGACTGAGCGACTTCACTTTCACTTTCAAACTCCATTATTGCCCCCTTACAATTATTGCCTGTTTCTTCCTGTTACTGTTTCTAAAAGAACATGTAGACTTACGACAACAGTTAGAAAATCCTCAGGCAATTGGTTTCAAACTTTTGAGTGCTACACATAGGCCATCATCAGTTCAGACGTGCAGAATGTACAACACTGATGTAGGTTAAAGTTCAGTGGAGAAAAAAATAATCTGGGAAACAGGGTTATAATTTTTCCTCATCAAAATATATGGACCTTCCTCTTGAGGAAGTATATGCAGTAGCAAGGACAACTAAAATATTACAAGGTCTCCATGGGATTTCTGTGTCTATCGGCTAAGGAACCTACAGGTAGAGTAATGATATTGGACTTGCTCTCTAATGAAAATGCTAAGGCTGTCTCATGAATTTCTAAGCATTAAGTACGCAGTGCAGCCTGTGAAGCCCTCAAGTATGTAACTTATGAGAAAAACTAAAATTAAAATTTGGCTCTGGAGACTGATGCATAGTAAAACCAAATTTTGTAAGTTGAAATTGATTTTGAAATGGTTCTTTTGCTGAAACTATACAGACAAAAGAAAAGTTCAATTAATGTGGTCCAATTAACTGATNCTGATTGTCCCATGGGATATATATTTAATCAAGATGATAAAATATATCTTTATATTTTCTACTGGGGAAAAATAATAAGTTATACTAAGCCTTGTAGGCCATTCCTTTCTATTGAATGCTTGGTAAAGCATAGTGCTTTACAATCAAGCGCAAGACATATGATCAGGAACATCTCAACGTATTAGTAGCAAGTCTCATATTGTATCTTAGGCAGTGCTCAGAGACCTGAAAGTTTGTTTGCATGTCCAAATGTAGTCAGAAAAATCTAGCCTGAAAATGTCTAAATGGAGACTTACATATATCAATATCCTGTGTAAGAAAAATATATATCCTATGTAGGAGAAAGGTATACAAACATAGGAAAATTTTTAGTTGCATAGTACCATTGCACATTCATGCCTAAATAGCATAGTAACCATTAAAAACTGTACTCCCATAATCACATCTTTATGAAGTACCCTGGAGTAAATCCTGGGTGATTTTGAATATATAACAATAGTGGTTAAATTTATTAACTAGGCATTAGAGAGTACTGAAAAACTCAGATTTATGAAAGTGTAGAACCATTTGTGTGTTTAAGGAAATAGCATTATGCAATCAGTTCAGTTCAGCTGCTCAGTCACATCCGACTTTTTGTGACCCTATGGACTGCAGCACACCAGGTCTCCCTGTCCATCATCAACTCCCAGAGCTCATGCAAATTCATGTCCATGTAGTCGGTTATGCCCTCCAACCATCTCATCCTCTGTTGTCCCCTTCTTCTACCCCCTTCAATCATTCCCAACATGAAGGTCTTTTTCAATGAGTCAGTTCTTTGCATTACTTGGCCAAAGTATTGGAGCTTCAGCTTTAGCCTTAGGCCCTCCAGTGAAGATTCAGGGCTGATTTCCTTTATTATTATTATTTTTTAATTTTTATTTTAACTTTAGTTTATTTTACATTACTGTATTGGTTTTGCCAAACATTGACATAATGGACTGGTTGGGTCTCCTTGCAGTACAATGGACTCTCAAGAATCTTCTCCAACACCACAGTTCAAAAGCATCTATTCTTCTGCACTCAGCTTCCTTTAAGGTCCAACTCTCCCATCCATACATAATTACTGAAAAAAAAAAAATGTAGCTTTAATTAGAAGGATCTTTGTTGCAAAGTAATGTCTCTGCTTTTTATATGCTGTCTAGATTGGTCATAGCTTTTCTTCCAAGGATGAACTGTCTTTTAATTTCCTGGCTACAGTCACCATCTGCAGTGATTTTGGAGCCCTCAAAAATAAAATCTGTCACTGATTCCACTGTTTCCCTTTCTATTTGCATAGAGTGAAGGGGCCAGGTGCCATGATCTTAGTTTTCTGAATGTTGAGTTTTAAGCCAACTTTTTCACCCTCTTCTTTTACTTTCATTAAGAGGCTCTTTCATTCCCCTTCATTTTTTGCCATAAGGGTGGTGTCATCTGTATATCTAAGGCTATTGATATTTCTCCCTACAGTGTCTTGATCCCAGCTTGTTCTTCATCCAACCTGGCATTCTGCATGATGTACTCTGCATATAAGTTAAATAAGAAAGGTGACAATATACAGCCTTGACGTACTCCTTTCCTAATTTGGAACCAGTTTCCTGGTCCATGTCCTGTTCTAATTTTTGCTTCTTGAACTGCAAACAGATTTCTCAAGAGGCAGGTAAGGTGGGTTGGTATTCCCATCTCTAAGAATTTTCCACAGTATTTTGTGATCCACACAGTCAAAAGTTTTTGCGAAGTTGATAAAGCAGAAGTGGATGTTTCTCTGGAACTCATTTGCTTTTTCTATGATCCACTGGATGTTTGCAATCTGATCTCTGGTTCCTCTGCCTTTTATAAATCCAGCTTGAACATCTGGAAGTTCACAGTTCTTGTACGTTAAAGCCTGACTTGGAGAATTTTGAGCATTACTTTACTACTGTGTGAGGTGAGTGCAATTGTATACTATTTTGTGTGTAAGAATCCCTTAGAAGAAATGGAGTAGCCCTCATAGTCAACAAAAGAGTCTAAAATGCCGTACTTGGATGCAATCTCAAAAACGGCAGAATGATTTCTGTTCATTTCCAAGGCAAACCATTCAATATCACAGTAATTCAAGTCTATGCCCTGACTAGTTATGCTGAAGAAGCTGAAGTTGAATAGTTCTATGAAAACCTACAGGACCTTCTAGAACTAATACACCAAAAAGATGTCCTTTTCATTACAGGGGACTGGAATGGAAAAGTAGGAAGTCAATAAATACCTGAAGTAAGAGACAAATTTGGCCTTGGAGTACAGAATGAAACAGGACAAAGACTAGTAGAGTTTTGCCAAGAGAATGCACTGGTCATAGCAAACACCCTCTTCCAACAGCACAAGAGAAGACTATCCACATGGACATCACAGATGGTCATTATCAAAATCAGATTGATTATATTCTTTGCTGCTAAACATGGAGAAGCTCTATACTGTCAGCAAAACAAGACAGGGATCTGACTGTCACCCAGATCATGAAATCCTTATTGCCAAATTCAGACATAAATTGAAAAAAGTACGGAAAATCACTAGACCATTCAGATATGACCTAAATCAAATACCTTTCAATTATACAGTGAAAGTGACAAATAGATTCAAAGGATTAGATCTGATAGAGTGCCTGAAGAACTATGGACTGAAGTTCGTGACATTGTACAGGAGGCAGGGATCAAGAACATCCCCAAGAAAAAGAAATGCAAAAAGGAAATATGGTTGTCTGAGGAGGCCTTGCAAATAGCTGAGAAAGAAGAGAAGGAAACGGCAAAGGAGAAAAGGAAAGATATAAGCATCTGAATGCAGAGTTGCAAAGAATAGCAAGGAGAGATAAGAAAACCTTCCTCAGTGATCAGTGCAAAGAAATAGAGAAAAACAGTAGAATGGGAAAGACTAGAGATCTCTTCAAGAAAATTATACATACCAAGGGAACATTTCATGCAAAGATGGGCACAATAAAGGACAGAAATGGTATGGACCTAGCAGACATAGAAGATATTAAGAAGAGGTGGTAAGAATACACAAAAGAACTTGCAAGTTAACCATATATTATCATCTATATGTTTCTAATTATGAGAAAATTGGGGTATAATATAGGCTTTGGTGATACCTACACAATTTCTATAAGAGAAACACAATTGGTGGATCTGATAAAAGAAAATTCCTGGTCCTGATAGTAATAGTATAATACTATGTTTCTGGGGAATATAATTCTGGTTTAGAGGGAGCCATAATAAAGTTTTAGTCAGTAAAATCATGTCACAAATTTGCAGTTGTCTGTACTCCTGCCAGACTTACTGAGTTAAGATCCTTATATTCAGAAGTACAGATTCATAGGATACAACAAGGGATGTAACCTTAAAATATGCTTTTGAAAATATTTGTTGTTTGGAAATAGTTGTACACATTTCCAAAATCATTTAGTTGATTCATTAAAATTCCAAATATAAACAGTAGAAGGTTAGTATCATGAATTCTATTTACAGATGGTGATTGCAGCCATGAAATTAAAAGACACTTACTCCTTGGAAGGAAAGTTATGACCAACCTAGATTGCATATTGAAAAGCAGAGACATTACTTTGTCAACAAAGGTCTGTCTAGTCAAGGCTATGGTTTTACCAGGGGTCATGTATGGATGTGAGAGTTGAACTATAAAGAAAGCTGAGTGCCAAATAATTGATGCTTTTGAACTGTGGTGTTGGAGAAGACTCTTGAAAGTCCCTTGGATTGCAAGGAGATCCAACCAGTTCATTCTAAAGGAGATCAGTCCTGGGTGTTCTTTGGAAGGACTGATGTTGAAGCTGAAATGCCAATACTTTGGCCACCTCATGCAAAGAGCTGACTCATTTGAAAAGACCCTGATGCTGGGAAAGATTGAGGGCAGGAGGAGAAGGGGACGACAGAGGATGAGATGGTTGGATGGTATCACTGACTCAATGCACATGGGTTTGGGTGAATTCTGGGAGTTGGTGATGGACAGGGAGGCCTGATGTGCTGTGGTTCATGGGGTCACAAAGAGTCATACATGACTGAGTGACTGAACTGAACTGATTTCCTACATGTTTATCTGAGAGAAGAGGTTAGGTTGATGGTGACTTGAACTTCAAAAATATGCAATTGGCCTTTTATTTGATATAAATTATTTGGAAAAGACCGACTTGATCACCAAGAATAAGAAAGATTAAGTGAGGTAAATTTTGTAAGCTTTCTTTATTAAAATGAAGACTATGCAAACATTCTATTTGTCTTTCATTTTAGCTAAGATAACTGGATGATTGGCTGCTTTCTTTTCTAAGAAAGAATGCACAATATGTGTTTTCTTTATAATCTTCCATAGTTCTCAATATTTAAGTAGGAATTATTCTTTTTCAAAAATCCATTGCAGGGGGGGCAGTCCTAAGATGGCAAGGGAATAGATGGGAAGACCACTTTCTCCCTCACAAATTCATCAAAAGAACATTTCAATGCTGAGTAAACTTCACAAAACAACTTCTGAATGCTGGCAGAGGACATCAGGCACCCAGAAAAGCAGATCATTGTCTTCAAAAACAGGTAGGAAAAATGTAAAAGATGGAAAAAAGAGACAAAAGAAGTAGGGAGGGAGCTCCATCCTGGGAAGGGAGTCTTAAAAAGAGAGAAGTTTCCAAACACCAGGAAACACTCTTGTGGCCAAGTTTGTGGCGAGCCTTGGAAGCACAGAGGGCAACATAACAGGGAGGAAAAATAAATAAATAATTAAAAGCAACAGATTACAAGCCCAACAGTAACTCCCCCAGTGGAGAAGCAGCGCAGACGCCTGCATCCAACACTAGGAAGTGGGGGCTAGGCAGGGAAGCATGGGCTGCAGTGCTTTTTAAGAATTGGGCCGGAATGCCCCGAGCGTAACCAGAGTGAACTAACTTGGGCTAGCAAACCAGACTGTGGGATAGCTACCACACAAGAAAAGCTCTAACATAAGACACTGCCAGGACTGCACACAGAACAAAGGATGGAACAGAATTAGCCCACTGCAGACCATCCCCCTCCAGTGACAGGCAGCCAGAGCCAGAAGGGCCAGAATGGGGTAATCGCAGACCCAGAAAAACTTCCAAACTGCAAGCAATCTTCTTTGCTAACTAAGACTTCTTGGGGTTCTGGACAGTCACCATCTGCCTAAAAAGGGGCACCAGTTGTACACCCAGAAAACTGAGCAGCAGGGACAGGAAAGGCGATAAGTCACAGCGACCATGCCCGCCAAATTCACAAGCTGCTCGGACCTGGGAAGGGCACAAAATGCAGGCCCAACCCTGTCTGTGCCTCTGAGGACTATGTGAGTGTCTGAGGTTGAGTGGAATAGACCAGGGAGGTGCATGCAGCCCAGGGCCAGCTTCAGATGTTTCCTGGCAGAGCAACCTAGAGCCTGAGCAATGTGCGCTGTGAGTGGGGCTAGGCCCAGAGAGGATGAGACACTACGAACACATGCCAGTGTTATTTGTTTGCAGCATCCCTCCCTCCCCACAGCGTGACTGAACAAGTAAGCCTAAAAAAAAAAAAAAAAAAAAAGTGTCCACCACTGTCCCCCTTGAGTCAGGGTGGAAAAGAGACACTGAAGAGACAAGCAAACAGAAGAAGCTAAAACAGAGGGAACCGCCTTGGAAGTATAGATCTTAAGAAATATAAGCCAGACCAAGGAACCATCCGAAAATGAACTGACCCCACACTGCCCACAACAACACCAGAGAAAGTCCCAGATATACCTTTACTATTTTTACGATCATTCCTTTTTTTGTTTTGGTTTTTTCTTTTTCTTCTTTTTTTTTTAACATTTTTTTAATTTTTAAGTTCTTAAAGCAAACACCATATATATATATATATTTTGTGGTGGTTGTTTTTCTTGTGACTATTTTTTTCTTTCTTTCTTCTTCTTTGTCTTTTCTTTAATATTGTATTTTTGAAAATCCAACCTCTACTCTAGATTTTTAGTCTTTGCTTTTTGGTATTTGTTATCAATTTTGTACCTTTAAAAACCCAATCTTCAGTACCTATTTTTACTTGAGAGTGAGATTACTAGCTTGACTGCTCTCTCTTCCTTTGGACTCTCCTTTTTCTTCACCAGGTTGCCTCTGTCTCCCCCCTTCCCCTTCTCTTCTCTACCCAACTCTGTGAATCTCTGTGTGTTCCAGACGGTGGAGAACACTTAAGGAACTGATTACTGGCTGGATCTTTCTCTCTCCATTTCATTTCCTTCTTTTACTCTCCTGGCCACCTCTGTCTCCTTCCTCCCTCTCCTCTTCTCTGTATAACTCCATGAACATCTCTGAGCAGTCTAGACAGTGGAGCGCACATAAGGAAGTGATTACTGACTAGCTTGCTCTCTCCTTTTCTGTTCCCACCTCATCTCATTCCAGTCACCTCTAACTCCCCCCTCCCTCTTCTCTTCTCTATTTAACTCAGTGAACCTCTCTGGGTGTCCCTCAATGTGGAGAAACTTTTCATTTCTAACCTAGATATTTTATCATTGGTGCTGTATAGTCATGAGGCTACTGTAAAAACAAAACTGAAAACCAGAAGCAGGAGGCTTAAGTCCAAATCCTGAGAACATCAGAGAACTCCTGACTCCAGGGAACATTAATTGATAGGAGCTCATCAAACACCTCCATGCCTACACTGAAACCAAGCACCACCCAAGGGCCAACAAGTTCCAGAGCAAGACATACCACACAAATTCTCCAGCAACACAGGAACACAGCCCTGAGCTTCAATATACAGGCAGCTCAAGTTATTCCAAAACCACTGACATCTCATAACTCATTACTGGACACTTCATTGCACTCCAGAGAGAAGAAATCCAGCTCCATCCACCAGGACTCCCTCACAAGCTTCCCTAACCAAGAAACCTTGACAAGCCACTGATACAACCACAGTGAGGAAACTCCATAACAAAGAGAACTCCACAAACTGCCAGAATACAGAAAGGCCACCCCAAATGCAGTAATATAACCAAGATGAAGAGACAGAGGAATACCCAGCAGGTAAAGGAACAGGATAAATGCCCACCAAACCAAACAAAAGAGGAAGAGAGGGAATCTACCTGAGAAAGAAATCTGAATAATAATAGTGAAAATGATCCAATATCATGAAATCAAAATGGAATCACAGATAAATAGTCTGGAGACAAGGATTGAGAAGATGCAAGAAAGGTTTAACAAGGACCTAGAAGAAATAAAAAAGAGTCAATATATAATGAATAATACAATAAATGAGATCAGAAACACTCTGGAGGCAACAAATACTAGAATAACGGAGGCAGAAGATAGGATTAGTGAAATAGAAGGTAGAATGGTAGAAATAAATGAATCAGAGAGGAAAAAAGAAAAACGAATTAAAAGAAATGAGGACAATCTCAGAGACCTCCAGGACAATATGAAATGCTCCAACATTCGAATTATAGGAGTCCCAGAAGAAGAAGACAAATAGACCATGAGAAAATACTTGAGGAGATAATAGTTGAAAACTTCCGTAAAATGGGGAAGGAAATAATCACTCAAGTCCAAGAAACCCAGAGAGTTCCAAACAGGATAAACCCAAGGTGAAACACCCCAATACACATATTAATCAAATTGACAAAGATCAAACATAAAGAACAAATATTAAAAGCAGCAAGGGAAAAACAACAAATAACACACAAGGGGATTCCCAAAAGGATAACAGCTGATCTTTCAATAGAAACTCTTCAGGCCAGGAGGGAATGGCAAGACATACTTAAAGTGATGAAAGAAAATAATCTACAGCCCAGATTATGTACCCAGCAAGGATCTCATTCAAATATGAAGGAGAAATCAAAATCTTTGCAGACAAGCAAAAGTTGACAGAATTCAGCACCACCAAACCAGCTCTCCAACAATTGCTAAAGGATATTCTCTAGACAGGAAACACAAAAAGGATGTATAAACCCAAACCCAAAACAATAAAGTAAATGGCAACGGGATCATACTTATCAATAATCACCTTAAACATAAAAGGGTTGAATGCCCCAACCAAAAGACAAAGACTGGCTGAATGGATACAAAAACAAGACCCCTATACATGTTGTCTACAAGAGACCCACCTCAAAACAAGGGACACATACAGACTAAAAGTGAAGGGCTGGAAAAAGATATTCCATGCAAATAGAGACCAAAAGAAAGCAGGAGTAGCTATACTCATATCATATAAAATAGACGTTAAAACAAAGGCTGTGAAAAGAGACAAAGAAAGCCACTACATAATGATCAAAGGATCAATCCAAGAAGAAGATATAACAATTATAAGTATATGCACCCAACATAGGAGCACCGCAATATGTAAGACGAATGCTAACAAGTATGAAGGGGAAATTACCAATAACACAATAATAGTGGGAGACTTTAATATCCCACTCACACCTATGGACAGATCAAGTAAACAGAAAATTAACAAAGAAACACAGACTTTAAATGATACAATAGACCAGTTGGAGCTAATTGACATCTATAGGACATTTCACCCTGAAACAATGAATTTCACCTTTTTCTCAAGTGCTCACAGAACCTTATCCAGGATAGATCACATCCTGGGCCATAAATCTAGCCTTGATGAATTCAAAAAAATTGAGATCATCCCAAGCATCTTTTCTGACCATAATGCATTAAGATTAGATCTCAATTACAGAAGGAAAAAATATTAAAAATTCAAACACATGGAGGCTGAACAACACGCTTCTGAATAACCAACAAATCACAGAAGAAATCAAAAAAGAAATCAAAATATGTATAGAAACGAATGAAAGTGAAAACACAACAACCCCAAACCTGTGGGACACTATAAAAGCACTGTTAAGGGGAAGGTTCATAGCAATACAGGCATACCTCAAGAAACAAGAAAAAAGTCAAATAAATAACCTAACTCTACACATAAAGCAACTAGTAAAGGAAGAAATGGAGAACCCCAGGGTTAGTAGAAGAAAAGAAATCTTAAAAATTAGGGCAGAAATAAATGCAAAAGAAACAAAAGAGACCACAACAAAAATCAACAAAGCCAAAAGCTGGTTCTTTGAAAGGATAAATAAAATTGACAAACCATTAGCCAGACTCATCAAGAAACAAAGGGATAAAAATCAAATCAGTAAAATTAGATATGAAAATGGAGAGATCACAACAGACAACACAGAAATACAAAGGATCATAAGAGACTACTATCAGCAATTATATGCCAATAAAATAGACAATGTGGAAGAAATGGACAAATTCTTAGAAAAGTACAACTTTCCAAAACTGAACCAGGAAGAAATAGAAAATCTTATCAGACCCATCACAAGCACAGAAATTGAAACTGTAATAAGAAATCTTCCAGCAAACAAAAGCCCAGGTCCAGATGGCTTCACAGCTGAATTCTACCAAAAATTTAGAGAAAAGCTAACACTTATCCTACTCAAACTCTTCCAGAAAATTGCAGAGGAAGGTAAACTTCCAAACTCATTTTATGAGGCCACCATTACCCTAACACCAAAACCTGACAAAGATGCCACAAAAAAGAAAACTATAGGCCGATATCACTGATTAACATAGGTGCAAAAATCCTTAACAAAATTGTAGCAACCAGAATCCAGCAACACATTAAAAAGATCATACACCATGACCAAGTGGGCTTTATCCCAGGGATGCAAGGATTCTTCAATATCTGCAAATCAATCAGTGTAATTCACCACATTAACAAATTGAAAAATAAAAGCCATATATTTTCTCAATAGATACAGAGAAGGCCTCTAACAAAATTCAACATCCATTTATGATAAAAACTCTCCAGAAAGCAGGAATAGAAGGAACATACCTCAATATAATAAAAGCTATATATGACAAACCCATAGCATACATTATCTTCAATGGTGAAAAATTGAAAGCATTTCCCCTAAAGTCAGGAACAAGACAAGGGTGCCCACTTTCACCACTACTATTCAACATAGTTCTGGAAGTTTTGGCCACAGCAATCAGAGCAGAAAAAGAAATAAAAGCAATCCAAGTTGGAAAAGAAGAAGTAAAACTCTCACTGTTTGCAGATGACATGATCCTCTACATAGAAAACCCTAAAGACTCCACCAGAAAATTACTAGAGCTAATCAATGAATTTAGTAAAGTTGCAGAATATAAAATCAACACACAGAAGTCCCTTGCATTCTTATACACTAATAAAGATAAAGCAGAAAAAGAAATTAAGGAAACAATTCCATTCACCATTGCAACGAAAAGAATAAAATACTTGAGAATATATCTACCTAAAGAAACTAAAGACCTATATATAGAAAACTATAAAAAACTGATGAAAGAAATCAAAGAGGACACTAATAGATGGAGAAATATACCATGTTCATGGATCAGAAGAATCAATATAGTGAAAA
>SJYQ01000709.1:224509-235831 GCA_006410935.1 Redunca redunca | reverse complement strand
AAAGTGTGAAATAGTATCTAACAACTTTGATTTACCTGTCCCTAATGACTAATGCAATCTCAAAAATGACAGACCATTCAATATCACAGTAATCCAAGCCCATGCCCCAACGAGTAACGCTGAAGAAGCTGAAGTTGAACAGGTCTGTGAAGACCTACAAGACCTTTTAGAACTAACACCCATAAAAGATGTCCTTTTCATTATAGGGGACTGGAATGTGAAAGTAGGAAGTCAAGAAACACCTGGAGTAACAGGCAAATTTGGCCTTGGAGTATGGAATGAACCATGGCAAAGGCAAATAGAGTTTTGCCAACAGAATGTACTGGTCATAGCAAACACCCTCTTTGAAAAACAGAAAAGAAGACTCTACACATGGACATCACCAGATGGTCAATACCAAAATCAGATTGATTATATTCTTGGCAGCCAAAGATGGGGAAGCTCTATATAGTCAGCAAAAAAAAAAAAAAAAAAAAAAGACCGAGAGCTTATTGTGGCTCAGATCATGAACTCCTTATTGCCAAATTCAGACTTAAATTGAAGAAAGTAGGGAAAACCACTAGACTATTCAGGTATGACCTAAATCAAATCCCTTATGATTATACAGTAGAAGTAAGAAATAGATTTAAGGGACTAGATCTGATAGAGTACCTGATGAATTATGGACAAAAGTTTATGACATTGTACAGGAGACAGGGATCAAGACCATCCCCATGGAAAAAAAAATGCAAAAATGCAAAATGGCTGTCTGAGGAGGCTTTTACAAATAGCTGTGAAAAGAAGATAAGCAAAAAACAAAGGAGAAAAGGAAAGATATAAGCATCTAAATGCAGAGTACCAAAGAGTAGCAAGGAGAGATAAGAAAGCCTTCCTCAGGGATCAATGCAAAGAAATAGAGGAAAACAACAGAAT
Source organism: Redunca redunca (assembly GCA_006410935.1). NCBI lineage: Eukaryota > Metazoa > Chordata > Mammalia > Artiodactyla > Bovidae > Redunca > Redunca redunca. Next base: position 234,919 of record SJYQ01000709.1, on the reverse strand, counting down.
GGGAAAGACTAGAGATCTCTTCAGGAAAATTAGAAATATCAAGGGAACATTTCATGCAAAGATGGTCTCAATAAAGGACAGAAATGTTATGAACCTAACAGAAGCAGAAGATATTAAGAAGAGGTGGCAAGAATACACAGAAGAACTGTACAAAAAAGATCTTCACAACCCAGATAACCACGATGGTGTGATCACTCACCTAGAGCCAGACATCCTGGAGTGTGAAATTAAGTGGGCCTTAGAAAGTATCATACAAATAAAGCTAGTGGAGGTGATGAAAATCCAGTTCAGCTATTTCAAATCCTTACAGATGATACTGTGAATGTGCTGCACTCGATATACCAGCAAATATTGAAGACTCAGCAGTGGCCAAGGTCTGGAAAAGTTCAGTTTTCATTCCAATCCCAAAGAAAGGCAATGCAAAAGAATGCTCAGACTATCACAATTGCACTCATTTCACACACTAGTAAAGTAATGCTCAAAATTATCCAAGCCAGGCTTCAGCAATACAGGAACCATGAAATTCCAGATGTTCAAGCTGGATTTAGAAAAGGCAGAGGAACCAGAGATCAAATTGCCAATATCTGGTGGATCATCAAATAAGCAAGAGAGTTCCAGAAAAACATCTATTTCTGCTTTATTGACTATGTCAAAGTCTTTGACTGTGTGGATTACAATTTTTGAAAGAGATGGGAGTACCAGACCACCTGATCTGCCTCTTGAGAAACCTATATGCAAGTCAGGAAGCAAAAGTTAGAACTGGACATGTAACAACAGACTGGTGCCAAATAGGAAAAGGAGTATGTCAAGGCTGTATATTGTCACCCTGCTTATTTAACTTATATGCAGAGTACATCATGAGAAACACTGGACTGGAAGAAACACAAGCTGGAATCAAGATTGCTAGAGAAATATCAATAAGCTCAGATATGCAGATGACACCACCCTTATGGCAGAAAGTGAAGAGGAACTAAAAAGCCTGTTGATGAATGTGAAAGAGGAGAGTGAAAAAGTTGGCTTCAAGCCCAACATTCAGAAAACGAAGATCATGGCATCAGGTCCCATCACTTCATGGGAAATAGATGGGAAACAGTGGAAACAGTGTCAGATATTATTTTGAGGGATTCCAAAATCACCACAGATGGTGATTGCAGCCATGAAATTAAAAGACGCTTCCTCTTTGGAAGAAAAGTTATGAACAAATAGCATATTCAAAAGCAGAGACATTACTTTGCCAACAAAGGTCCGTCTAGTCAAGGTTGTGATTTTTACAGTGGTCATGTATGGATTTGAGAGTTGGACTGTGAAAAAAGCTGAGTGCTGAAGAATTGATGCTTTTGAACTATGGTGTTGGAGAAGACTCTTGAATCCCTTGGACTGCAAGGAGATCCAATTAGTTCATCCTAAAGGAGATCAGTCCTGGTTATTCACTGGAAGGACTGATGCTGAAGCTGAAACTCCAATACTTGGGCCACCTCATGCAAAGAGCTGACTCATTGGAAAAGACCCTGATGCTAGAAGGGGTTGGAGGCAGGAGGAGAAGGGGATGACAGAGGATGAGATGGCTGGATGGCATCACCGACTTAATGCACATGAGTTTGGGTAAATCCGGGAGTTGGTGATGGACAGAGAGGCCTGGAGTGCTGGAATTCATGGGGTCTCAAAGAGTTGGACGTGATTGAACTGAACTGAAATGAATGACTAATGATGTTAAGTATCTAATCGCATGTTGTGGGCCTTCCTATATCTTCCTTAGAGAAATGTCTATTCAAGTCTTCTGCCCATATTTTAGTTGGTTTGTTTATCTTTTTGTTGTTAAGAATAGGGCATCTTCTATGTAGCCAACAAAGGAAGATATATAAAGGAAAGTGAAATGTTATCAGCTAAGTAAAGGCAAATGGATTTTAACAACCAAAAATATGTGTGTCATAATACAATGAAGCAAGACTCTATGGTCTTTGTCCATATGTGCTCTGCCTGCATTTTGTTTGTGGGAAAACTTTCATGAAGGAATAAGTTTAATTAGAGAAGTGAGAACATGACGAAAGTAAAGAAAACAGTCAAAGGAAAGAGATAAATAATAGTTTAATCATTAAGCATAGGCAAGGACCTTTAACTCCTTCTCAAGAGCTATAGATAATATTCTGAACCATATCCTGTGAGCTATCTTATAGATACTGAAAGCCCATGCATGTGGAAGAAGTTGACTACATGGTGACAAGACTGTAGCCATGATATAAGCTGCCACAATTCCAAGAACTGGCCTCAGGGGAATGGGAAAAAGAGAACCATGAAACTGAAGGTTCAGTTCAGTTTAGTTCAGTTCAGTCGCTCAGTAGTGTCTGACTCTTTGTGACCCCATGAATCACAGCACGCCAGGCCTCCCTATCCATCACCAACTCCCAGAGTTCACTCAGACTCACGTTCATTGAGTCAGTGATGCCATCCAGCCATCTCATCCTCTGTCGTCTCCTTCTCCTCCTGCCTCCAATCCCTCCCAGCATCAGAGTCTTTTTCCAATGAGTCAACTCTTCACATGAGGTGGCCAAAGTACTAGAGTTTCAGCTTTAGTGAGGTATAATTGACAAAGAAAACCTGCATATATTTATATAAGATATATAAGCTGAAGATTTGATACACATATGCATTGTGAAATATCACCACAATCAAGCTAATTAACATCACTTCAAAGTTATCTTCATGTGTTTATGTGGTGAGAATATTTAAGATCTACTTTATTCTTGCCTCTCTCTAATGAGTCTCATTCTCATAGAAAGCCAGGCCTGGACTCTGAATCAATGCTCTCTATGCTTTTCCTGAAACAGTTTCTACATTCTTTCATTTTAACTCACCTAATAATTGGTTTTAACTAATCTAATAATCTAGCTATACTTTTGAAGCCCTTTCAAGTCCCGCATTATCAAAGCCAGTGTGACTGAATCCCAACAAAAAGTATTAAGTGACTTAGAATGATGCTAGTGAGATATTCTGAGCCTAGTAACTTACGTTAAGAATTTTGACTTGCACCCTGAGAGTACATTAAAAGGACTTCAGCATGGGAGCAATCTAATCAGTCAAACTACCTTTCTGGCTCAGATTCAAAGATTGGAGTGGAGAGGCAAGAGCAGACATAGATAGTAAGGAGATGGATAGAAGTAGTAAGGAGATGGATGTAGGACAAGAGATCACGGTAGTCTAGAGTTAGGTCGTAAAAGGTAGATGAAAAGCAGAGAGTGATCTGAAAACGATTTGGGATGCGGAATCAAAAAGATTTAGGTACTGATGTCCATGGGGATTGAGATTTTAAGATTGCAAGTTTTTTATTTAAATAACTAGATAAAGAAAGAAATAGACCCACAGGTATAGAAAACAAACAAGGTTACCAAAGAGGGGGATAAATTAGGAATTTGGTATTAACATATATCAGTTCAGTTCAGTTCAGTTGCTGAGTCATGTCCAACTCTTTGTGACCCCATGAATCGCAGCACGCCAGGCCTCCCTGTCCATCACCATCTCCTGGAGTTTACTCAGACTCGAGTCCATCGAGTCAGTGATGCCATCCAGCTATCTCGTCCTTGGTCACCCCTTCTTCTCCTGCCCCCAATCCCTCCCAGCATCAAAGTCTTTTCCAATGAGTCAACTCTTCGCATGAGGTGGCCGAAGTACTGGACTTTCAGCTGTAGCATCATTCCCTCCAAAGAAATCCCAGGAAATACACAACTATATATTAATATAAAATAGATAACCAACAAATGATCTACTGTACAGCATAAGAAACTATACTCAGTATTTTATAATAACCTATAAGTCAAAAGGAGAAGGAAATGGCTACCCACTCCAGTATTCTTACATGGAAAATTCCATGAACAGAGGAGCTTGATGGGCTACAGTCCATGGAGTCACAAAGAGCTGGATATGACTGAGCACAACACATACACATAAGTAAAAAAATCTGAAAAGAATATATATATTCTATACCCTTGAAACTAGCACTATATAATAAATCAACTATGCATCAATTTAAAAAAATAAATATAAACTCAAAAAAGAGAACTTGAACTTAGAAAGAATGGATTTTCAAAAGTTTGTCAGTGGCATCTCCTACCCTAGTTTTTAATCTAAATTATTAGAGAAAAGATATATTTAATTATTTGATTAAATAAAGTACTTAGTCATCCATGAATGAAATGAAGATTCCTTTAACTTTCAGAAAAGTCATTAGATAAAATAGATGAACACACAGGAAGGTAGGGCTTCCCTGGTGGCTCAGAAGCTCCTGCAATGCAGGAGACGCAGGTTGGATCCCTGAGTTGGAAAGATCCCCTGTTAAAGGAAATGGCAACCCACCCCAGTATTCCTACCTGAAAAATCTCGTGGATGGAGAAGCCTGGTAGGCTAGTCCATGAGGTCGCAAAAAGTAGGACACAACTGAGCGACTTCACTTTTGCTTTCTTTAGGTTGGTAATTTATGGAGAACTGTACTTAAAATAATCAAGATGCCACTGGTCAGACTTGTTGTTTGGTCACTAAGCTGTGTCTGACTCTGCAACTCCATGAATTGCAGCACACCAGGCTTCCCTGGACTTCATTATTCCCCGGATTTGCTCAAACTAATGTCCATTGAGTCAGTGATGCCATCCAACCATCTCATCCTCTGTCGTCCTCTTTTCTTGCACCCAGTCTTTCCCAGCATCAGGGGCTTTTCCAAGGACTTAGCTCTTCACATTAGGTGGCCAAAGTATCAGAGCTTCAGCTTCAGCATCCATCCTTCCAATCAATATTCAAGGTTGATTTCCTTTAATATTGATTGGTTTCATCTCCTTGCTGTTCAAAGGACTCTCAAGAGGCTTCTCCAATACCACAGTCCAAAAGCATAAATTCTTTGGTACTCAGTCTTCTTTATAGTCCAATTCTCACATCCATATGTGACTACTGGCCAAACCATAGCTTTGACTATATGGACCTTTGATGGCAAAGTGATGTCTCTAATTTTTAAAACCCTGTCTAGCTTTTTCATAGATATTCTTTCAAGGAACAAGTGTATTTTAATTTTGTGGCTTCATTCACCATCCGTATTGATTTTAGAGACCAAGAAAATGAAATCTGACACTGTTTCCACATTTTCCCCATTTTTGCATGAAGGGAAAGCACTGGATGCCATGATCTTAGATTTTGAATATTAAGTTTTAAGCCAGGTTTTCCACCTTCATCTAGGAGACTCTTTCACCTTCATCAACAGGCTCTTTAGCTACTCTTCACTTTCTTCCATTAATGTGGTATTATCTGCATATCTGAGGCTGTTGATATTTTTCCCTACAATCTTGATTCCAGCTTGTGATTCATCCAGCCTTGCATTTCACATGATATATTTATTCTGCATGTAAATTAAATAAATAGGGTGACAATATATAGCCTTGACATACTCCTTTCCAATTTTGAACCAATCCATTATTCCATGTCCAGTTACAAATGTTGTTTCTTATCCTGCATACAGGTTTCTCAGGATGCAGATAAGGTGATCTGATATTCCCACTTTATTAAGAATATTTCACGGTTGTTGTGATCCACACAGTGAAAGGCTTTAGCGTAGTCAATGAAACAGAAGTAGATTTATTTTGGGAATTTCCTTGCTTTTTCTGTGATCCAACATATGATGACAATTTGATCACTGGTTAGCAAAAATGCAAAGAAGAAAAGGAAAGATATAACCATCTGAACTCAGAGTTCTAAAGAATATCAAGAAGAGATAAGAAAGCCATCCTAAGTGATCAATGCAAAGAAATAGAATAAAACAATAGAAAGGGAAAGCCTAGAGAGCTCTTCAAGAATATTAGAGATACCAAGGGAACATTTCATGGAAAGAAGGCCACAATAAAGAACAGAAAGAGTATGGGCATAACAAAAACAGAGGATATTAAGAAGAGGTAGCATAAATACACAGAACTATACAAGAAAAATCTTCAAGATAAGCATGACGGTATGATCACTCACCTAGAGCCAGACATCATGGAGTATGAAGTCACATGGGTCTTAGGAAGCATGACTATGAACAGAGCTAGTGGAGGTGATGAAATTCCACCTGAGCGATTTCAAATCTTGAAAGATGATGCTGTGAAAGTGCTGCACTCAATATGCCAGCAAATTTGGAAAACTCAGCAGTGGCCACAGGACTGGAAAAGTCAGTTTTCACTCCAGTCCCAAAGAAAGGCAATAACAAAAAATGTTCAAACTAACACACAACTGTGTTCATTTCAGTTGTTAGCAAAGTAATGCTCAAAACTCTCCAAGCTAATCTCAGCAGTATGTGGTTTGAGCACTTTGTGATGTTCAAGCTGGATTTAGGAAAGGAAGAAGAACAAGAGATCAAATTGCCAATATCCATTGGATCATAGGAAAAAAAAAAAAAAAAAAACAAGAGAATTCCATAAAAACATCTACTTCTGTTTGACTGTGTGGATCACAACTAACTTTGGAAAATTCTTAAAGAGATGGAAATACCAAACCACCTTACCTGCCTTCTGAGAAATCTGCATACAAGTCAAGAAGCAACAGTTAGAACCAGACATGGAACAATGGACCGGTTCCAAGTTGGGAAAGGAGTATGTCAAGGCTGTATTTTGTTACTCTGCTTATTCAACTTTTATGCAGAGTACATCATGCAAAATGCCAGGCTGAATGAAACACAAGCTGGAATCAAAATTGCTGGGAGAAACATCAATAACCTCAGATATGCAGATGACACCACCCATATGGCAGAAAGCAAAGAGGAACTATAGAGCCTCTTGATAAAGTTGAAATTGGACAGTGAAAAAGCTGGCTTAAAACTCAGCATTCAAAAAACTAAGATCATGGCACCCAGTCCCATCACTTCATGGCAAATAGATGAGGAAACAATGAAACAATGACAAACGTTCTTTTCTTGGGATCTAAAATCACTGCAGATGGTGACTGAAGCCATAAAATTAAGATACTTGTCCTTGGAAGAAAATATTTGACAAACCTAGACAGTATATTAAAAAAAGCAGAGACATTACTTGCCAACAAAGTTCTGTATAGTCAAAGCTACAGTTTTCCTAGTAGTCATGTATTGATGTGATAATTGGACCATATAGAAAGCTGAGTGCTGAAGAATTGATGCTTTTGAACCGTGGGTTTTGAAGAAGACTCTTGAAAGTCCCTTGGATTGCAAGGAGATCAAACCAGTCAATTCTAAAGGCAACTGATCCTGAATCTTCACTGGAGGGGCTGATGCTGATGAAACTCTAATACTTTGATCACCTAATCAGAAGAGCCAACTCCCTGGAAAAGACCCTGAGGCTGGGAAAGATTAAAGGCAGGAGGAGAAGGGGAAGACAGAAGACAGTATCATTGGATGACATCACTGACTCAAGGGACATGAGTTTGGGCAAGTTCCAAGAGATATTGAAGGACAGAGAAGCATGGCATGCTACAGTCCATGGGGTCACAAAGAGCTGGACACAACTGAGCAGGTGAACAACAACAGAGTACTGATTAACAATTTCAAGATGACTGTCAGAGCTTACTCACAGCTCCTACATGTAATTCCCTCCCTCAGCCTATAAAAGCTCTTGCCCAGTGATTGTCAGTTGGGAGGGAATTGACTTTTATATAGGCATCATCCTTCTACTCCCAATTGCTGGTATACAAAATCATGCAAACTTTTCTTTCCACCAATCCGGCCTCTTTATTGACTTTTGAGCTCCGAGCCATCAGATCCCACTTTCGGTTACAATGATATTTTTAAGCTTTTCTGTCTCACACAGAGGGGACATAGTTTGGCATTTATTGCATTTAATTTAACTTTTTCCTTGGAATTTGAAGGATGTTATAGGTGAGGACCACATATCTTTCATAGTTATATTGATTATAACACAATATTTGTTGAGTTATTTTTTAATTTATCATGACTTATTTACTCAATTTGGTGATTACCAAGGATATTTTTCATAAAGTTATTTTATCAAGTAGCTGAAAATATGAATGCACTTATCCTTTTCTATAAAGTCTACTTCTAGGTTGAAATACTAGTTACATAGTAGGTCTGATGTGAACACTTCCAGCAAATAATTGATTATACTTAAAAGTTGTTTTTTTGGTAATTAGTAGGATGAACTTATTTGAAAAAGTATTGCACGGAAAAAATATAGAGGTGTTAGGATATGTTTTTTGTATGATCAACATAATAGGATTCAGTGGAAAGAGGACTGAGTTAGAAGGACTCTGCTGTGTGTAGTCAGTTGTGTCCAACTCTTTGCAACCCTATGGACTGTATCCCACAGCTTCCTCTCTCCATGGGGATTCTTCAGGCAAGAATACTGGAGTGAGTGGACATGTCCTCCTCCAGGGGATCTTCCCAACCCAGGGACTGAACCCAGGTCTCCTGCATTGCAGGTGGATTCTTTATCAGCTGAGCTACCAAGGAAGACCTAAAAGATTCTAGTCACATAGTATACTGAGTTATTCAAGTAGTTTGAAAATGAATTATCAGAGTTATTTTGAAGAAAATACTTTAAAATGAATTTATATTGAATCAAAAAGGTTTTGAAATGCCCATCTGTGACAAGTACAGAAAATATTAACATTGAAGTTAACCCAAATAATTCTCATGATGTAATCTGCATAATTCGCAAAACTTCCATTTCAGTCACCCAAAGAAAATCCTAGTCCATTTAATAGGCCTGTATTTTTACTTGCATATATCTTTATTCTCTCAGTGTGGATGAGTGAATGAAATAGACTTGTACGTTTCTTGTGTGGCTGTCATTATTAGCCTTAATATAATCAGGCTAGTGGAAGCAGTTTCATTTTTTATTATTAAATGTAGCTAGTGATGTAGTTTTGATATGTATGTGGCTATTTAAAACTGAAATATCTCCCAGTGAATCCTAAGATTCCAAAATGCTTGAGATAGAAAACCATTTGTTTTATTTCCAATTCTATATCTGACTTTGTAAATGTTACAAATAAGCCCAGCAACTGGATAATATCCTATGAACAAGTGGCTAATATCCCTTACCAGGTGGTAAATTAGTATAGTGTGCTTGTGTGAAAATTCTTATTCTCCACCTACACATTTATTTGTTCAAAGAATTGCTTCTTACTGATTAATAAGTGAAAAATCTCTTACTTCCTAAACAGAAAGGCAGCAATAAAAGAACACTGTATCTTGAGTGTGAGAGTTTTACATTTGAATTCCTAATCTTACATTTTTGTAGCTCTGTAACTTTGATAAATTATATAATTTCCTCAATTCTCTATCTTTGTTTGATTAGTAAATTTAACTTCCATATTATTCATTATTTTTTCATTGTCTACTACACTGACCACACAGACAACTCATTTTAGAAGTAATTCATGCCATTATGATGCTAGCTATTTAGATTATTTAGTCAGGTAGAATTTTGTCTTCTGTCTCAGTTTCAAAGGGCAATTCATGACCGTTTGGTTTACATTTATGACTTGGATATTTACCTGACTTTGTTGTTTCTTGTTCTAATGATGAGTATTTAATTGCCTTTGCTTTTATTTTTACACCTATAAGATTGACTTTGATATTAGATCACTACTCAAATATAATTTATTCGTTTTATCATGTTTATCGTTTTAGTTGCTGAGTATGGGATATTATAGAGTCAATGCATTTTTTGTTGTTGTTGTTTTTTAATGGGAGATTGAGGAAACAATTGTGTCCTGTGAACTGGAAACTCTATCTCATTTATATATTAACATCCAGAACAGACTTATTAATAACATTTTAAATTTGTTTTAATGATTGACATTTATTAAATATTTTCTTTGTCACATAGTGATTTAAGGGGTTAATCTATATGTCACTTAATCCTTAAAACCCTGTAAGCTTAATACTAATAGTATCTCCATTTTTCATATACTGCAGAGACTTAATACATCCAACTCACCATATTAGTGAAATGTTTTACCTTTCTGACTAATTATTACTCAGTAGTGCGTAAATTCCTAGTTCTTTAATACCTGAAAACATATTTAAGAAAAACTGTCAAAACTGAAGTAAAAAATACCTATAATAATTTCAATTTCATGCAAATGGTCTACAGGGAATATATATATTTTTAATCCATTGTTTTTATTTTTATTTATTTCTGTAAGTTTAATTTTTTTATGTTTTTTCTTTGTTTTACTTTACAATACTGTATTGGTTTTGCCATACATTGACATGAATCCACCACAGGTGTACATGAGTTCCCAACTCTGAACCCCCCCTCCCACCACCCTCCCCATATCATCTCTCTGGGTCATCCCAGTGCACCAGCCCCAAACATCCTGCATCCTGTATTGAACCTAGACTAGCGATTTGTTTCTTACATGATAGTATACATGTTTCAATGCCATTCTCCCAAATCATCCCACCCT
>SJYQ01000709.1:209049-224346 GCA_006410935.1 Redunca redunca | reverse complement strand
TGCTTTACAGAATTTGCTGTTTTCTGTCAAACCTCAACATGAATCAGCCATAGATATATATGGGATTAATGCTTAATGATAAATAAAATAAAAATAAAATAGAGAATAGTCCTATATAGTTTATAAAATATGTTCATTAACTCTATAGCATTTTAAGGAAGTTAAGAAATATTCACTAATGTGGTTATTACTTAACATTGTACTGATAGTTGTAGTCAGTGCAATTAGAGAAGATAAAGGAATTGGAGACATATAAAGTGTTAAATGTGAATAAAATATTACTACTCTCCTCACTCTGCTTTATATACTCAGAAAAATTAAACAAAATGAACTAGAAATTTTCTAGGTATATGCTAATTTGTAGAAATAACGTAGTACATAATTAATATATAGAAACACAAGATCCCCTGTATTTCAGTAACAGTTGTTTAGAAGATATCATAGAGGATAATACTCCTTATAGATTAGCCAGAAAAGATAGAATTGCTGTTGTTCAGTCATTCCGTCATGTTTGACTCTTTGAGACCCCCATGAACTGCAGCATGCCAGTGTTCCTTGTCCTTCACTATTTGTCAGAGGTTGCTCAAACTCATGTCAATTGAATCAGTGATGCCATCCAACCATCTCATCCTCTGTTGTTCCCTTCTCCTGCCTTTAATCTTTCCCAGCATCAGGGTCTATTCCAAAGAGTCAGCTCTTCGCATCAGGTGGCCAAAGTATTGGAGCTTCAGCTTCAGCATCAGTCCTTCCAACGAATATTCTGGGGTTTCCTTTATGATTGACTGGTTTGATCTCTTAGGGCTTCCCTTGTGGCTCAGCTGGTAAAGAATCTGCCTGCAATGCGGGAGACCTGGGCTTGATTCCTGGGTTGGGAAGATCCCCTGGAGGAGAGAGGCTTCCCACTCCAGTATTCTGGTCTGGAGAATTCCATGGACTGTAAAAGGTTTGATCTTTTAGGAGTCTCCTCCAACACCATGGGTCAAAAGCATCAATTCTTCAGTGCTCAGCCTTCTTTATGGTCCAGCTCTCACATCCATATGTCACTACTGGAAAAATAATAGTTTTGACTGAACAGACAAAGGTCAGCAAAGTAATGTCTGCTTTTTAACATGCTGCCTAGGTTTGTCACAGTTTTTCTTCCAAGGAGAAAGTGTCTTTTAATTTCACAGCTGCAGCCACTGTCCTTGGTAATTTTGAAGCCCAAGGAAATAAAGTCTGTCACTGTTTCCATTGTTTCCCCATCTATAGGCCATGAAGTGATGGGACCAGATGCCATGATCTTAGTTTTTTGAGTGTTGAGCTTTAAGCTGGCTTTTTCACTCTCCTCTTTCACCTTCATCAACAGGTTCATCAAAGATAGAATATTAGAGATAAATATCTGTGGAAAGAAACATATTTGAAAAGTACTGTGTAAAATTTGTTTTAAATAAAAACTTTTTAATTCTGCAGACCAACTAGAAAAAAATAATAAATAGAAATGCATATAGTGTTTCTGCTTAAAAAATTAGAGTGCCAGTATTAAAAGTCTTATATGGCTCTTTTATATGCCTTAGGTATAGTATCTCAAATTATTTGGAAAAAGGATTTTCATTTAATAAATGAATTTTGAACAAGTGAAGAACAAGTTAGAAAAATCATTTGACATTCATACTTCAGGCCAAGAAAGATAATATGTTTCAATGAATGAAAGATTTAAATATAAGAAAGCTATAGAGCTACTAGAGAAAATGTAGCATAACTTTTTACTAACTTTTTGATACAAAGATTTAACTGTGAAAAAGGAAAGATTCAGAGAATTGACAACATAAAAATTTTCATTTAAAAATAATTGAAAAAAAGGGAAAAAATCTATGAATTTTGGTGTAGAAAATCTACATATAGAACCTTTCTTAATATAGATTTATAAAGGACAAAAAACTATAAAACTGGCAAAGACTGAACACAAAATTTCTAGAAAACTAAGTTTCAAAAAGCTTCTAAAACATTGGAACTGCTAAAAAGTTGATTATAACAAGAAGTTCAATTAAAACTTGACTGAGATATTAAATTTCATTTACTGTATTGTAAATGGCACCCCACTTCAGTACTCTTGCCTGGAAAATCCCATGGACGGAGGAGCCTGGTAGGCTGCAGTCCATGGGGTCACTAAGAGTTGGACACGACTGAGCGACTTCACTTTTGCTTTTCACTTTCATGATTTGGAGAAGGAAATGGCAACCTACTCCAGTGTTCTTGCCTGGAGAATCCCAGGGACTGGAGAGCCTGGTGGGCTGCCTTTTATGGGGTTGCACAGAGTCGGACATGACTGAAGCAACTTAGCAGCAGCAGCAAAGTATGTCTAAATTTTGTAACTAGAACCTAGTATATATTCCTTGGGCAATATAATTTGATACAGTCTCTATGGTGGTAAGATTGCCATCATTTAGCACTTTATCAATTCATCTATCCTTTGATGCAGCAATACCAGTCTGAGAATCTGGAAATTTTTCCTGGAGATAAACAAACAAATACAATGCATTGAAAATGACAAATGTTGTTTGTAGCCTTGTTAGAAAACAGAAAATAAACAACACCCCCCAACCCAGCAAAAAAAAAAAAAAAAAGTAGGGAAATTTACATCCATAGCTTACAAGTTCATCATCTGTAAACCATTTGAATAAGTGATATTTTAGTTTATAAAATGGAATATGATGAAACTGGTGGAGGGAGGGGGAGAGAGAGAGTGAGATAAGTCTCTTTGCGTTTATATGAAGCATTCCAAAATATGCTTCCTTGATGGCTCAGTGTGAAAAGTTTCCCTGCAATACAGGAGACCTGGGAGATGTCTGGGTCAGGAAGATCCCTTGTGTGTGAAAGTAAAATGTTAGTTGCTCAGTTGTGTCCAGCTTTTTGTGACCCCCATAGGCTGAAGCCCCCCAGGCTCCTCTGTCCATGAACTTCTCCAGGCAAAAATACTGGAGGAGGTTGCCATTTCCTTCTCCAGGGGATCTTCCTGACCCAGGGACCAAACCCAAGTCTCCTGCACTGCAGACAGATTCTTTACCATCTGAACCACCAGAGAAGCCCAAAAGCTCTGAGTTTCATGTAGAATAGTAAAGTAGAAACAATAATATCTGCTGTACCAATAATATGGAATTGATATAAAACATAATGAGAACAGATTTTGTGAAAGAATTTGGTAAGCTATAAAGGATTTAGTGGATCTAATTTTGCATGTTTTACTAAAATATTAATTGGAATATATTATAAAGTGAAACCATATCTCCCTCAACATATATAATTCATACTATGTTATACAACCATGACCTAAAATTGTGATTATAAACAGTTGACTAATACAGTTGCTGTTATTATAGACTTTAATAGGAAGATTATGCATATGCAGAATTTATTTTCCTTTCTAATTAAAAAATGATTTATAAGGCCTATGTTCTTTTATCTACTTTGCTATAAAATTTTCAAACCCACCTGTTTAGTTTATTAAAGGAATTAATTGCTTTTCCCGTCTTCCATTTCTCATTTCTGCTACCAAGTAACAATTTGTTGGTTTTTGTTACTACATTTATGGTTTCTCCTTAGCAATTAGGAAGATTCCCAAAGAATATCTGAACCATGGCATGTAAGAGTATTTTAAGTTTCCACATATATTAGGATAAATCTTTGGAGATTTTGCAAATATTATAGGTATTGTGAAAATAATTAAAATTTTTATGAATCCACTTAATTTAAAATTTCTCAGAAATTTTTTAGACTTTGAAACATGCAGGAAATCAAAATAACTCAAAATCTTGCCTTAAATGCTAACTATTTCTCACATTATCTTTTGAATGTTCAAAGCACTGTAGAACACCTGAAGCAGACCAGGGAATAAAGACCTTGGTCCAAATCTTCCTAAGTCTTATTATTGTTTTATGTTTTGTTTTCTGAAGTTCAGTTCCTCAGTTCCTCTGATTTATTGTGCTGTCTCTTGAAGGTTCTGTTAAGAAACTCTCAGTCCTACCACTATCTCTCAGTGCCCCTTGGATTTATTCATCTTCATTTCACAGCTAGATGACTTGTACAATGTCAGCTGAGGACTGCATTACTTCCTATATTTCTGACCAATGGGATCGCTAGCACTTTTCAAAATCCATTGCTCAAAGAAGTCCCTCAAATAATAGTTTTCAGAAAAATCAAGTTGAATGCAATTCTAATTAAGTATAAAAGAAAAAGAAATGAAGTCATAACCTTAGGAGAAAATTGTCAAAAGTGACCAGGGTAAAAACAGTGTCTGGAAAACTGTAAACATTAATTTAAAACCTGTTGAAAGAACACAAGAATAAGTGAATAAATATTAGGCTTATTATTGAGCACCCACTTTAAGTTTTAAAGAGGAAACCTACAAATCAGATTATTAGTGAATTTGGCAACATGGATATCTGGAATATTAGAAGTTATTTCACATTTGTTTTGCTTCTACAAAAGAAGCAAATACTTAGTGTAAAGCTGACCAAAACTCAGACAAATAAATATCTTGACATATCAGTGTGCTGGTATGTGCTGGTGATCAGAGGAAGAGAAAGTGATGGAGAAATAGTACTTCTCCAGAAATACCACCGAAGCTGGAACCTGACTGATTTGTACAGCTGTATGTGAGGAGCACTTGTTACAGAGTGGAGTATATTATACTCATATGATCCAGGTATTGCAAAGTGGTATGAAGAATTTTTTGAAAAGAAGACTGAAAATCTCACCCCAAAACTCTATGAAATCTTTACTTAAGTAATAAAGCCTTTGTATCAGAATTTAGAATGCTATTTTTATTTTATAGTAAACTGAGTTTCATGCAAATGTAAGGAACATGGTTTCCAAGAAATCTCCCTAGAGACTCACTGAGAGTGATTAAAAGGTTATACATAAAAAGTGCTCTTTACAGTGTTCTCTACAAACAAGCAAGAAAATAAACATTTGAGAAAGACAGCCTAATTGATCAAATTTCTTTCAAAAATATTGAGCAAAAGCTAATTACAGTAGATCCAAAGTGAAAGTGAAGTCACTCAGTTGTGTCTGACTCTTTGCGACCCCATGGACTGTAGCCTACCAGGCTCCTCTGTCCATGGGATTTTCCAGGCAATAGTACTGGAGTAGATTGAAATTTCCTTCCCCAGAGGATCTTCCTGACTCAGGGATGGAACCCAGGTCTCCCTCATTGTAGACAGACGCTTTACCGTCTGAACAACCAGGGAAGTCCAAAGTATCTTTTAATTTGTATTTCCAGATAAAGGAAAGCTATTGTCTTTTCCATTAATCAGTGTGGGAAGTTATAATAAAGAACTTACAGGTTTTTGGAGAGGTGAGGTGCGGAACATAAGCTATTACATGCAAAGCCTTTAGAACTGGATCTGGAACATAATAAACCTGTGTACTCATTAGCTAGTAGCAGATGTGATCGTGGTGGTAGTAGTAAAGCTACTATCCTTATTTTAGCTATGCCTAGCATAGCAAAAAATTCATACAATTTATATCATAAAACTAAAACTTTCTCATGAAAAAAAGCAAGAAGAAATTAAAATATATAGTTCAATTCAGTTCAGTTGCTCAGTCTTGTCCACCTCTTTGCAACCCCATGAATTGCAGCACGCCAGGCCGCCCTGTCCAACACCAACTCCTGGAGTTAACTCAAACTCATGTCCATTGAGTTGGTGATGCTCTTTACTAGAGAATAAAGAAGCCCTAATTAATAGAAATCATTTCTCAAAGACAGGAAGTGTTGTCAAGGATGCTATCACTATATGTATGCCTTATGTACTATTTTTAATAATGTATTTTGGTATCTGATCCTATAGCATACTGCAGCTCTCTATATTTGTGTCAGTTTCCATTTGTATCCAAAGTAGTACCCTGATATAATCTATGCACTATGGAAAATATTTGGCATTTAAAAAAAATAATAATAATGCAAACTTGATTCAGTTTTACAATATATTATAGGTAGATATCTATCATAATCTTTAATAATCTGTTTCTAAAGTTCAATAAGGTCTTCCCTGGTAGCTCAGCTGGTAAAGAATCTGCCTGCAATGCAGGAGACTGCAGTTTGATTCCTGAGTCTGTACATTCCCCTGGAAAAGGGACAGGTTTACCCACCCCAGCATTCTTGGGCTTCCTAGGTGACTCTTATGGTGAAGAATCCAGCTGCAATGTGAGAGACCTGGGTTTGATCCCTGGGTTGGAAAGATCTCCTGGAGGAGGGCATGTAAGCCCATTCCAGTATTTTTGCCTGGAGAATCCCCATGGACAGAGGAGCCTGGCAGGCTACAGTCCATGAGGTTTCAAAGAGTCTGACACAACCAAATGACTAAGCATAGCACAAAGTGTGAAAAAACCTGTAACTATAGGAAATAAACCTTTCATTTGCGTTTTTGGGTTGAAGAGAGCACATCTTATAAACTGCAAGTGAGAATGGAATTCAGATGATGATCAATGTATTTTGGAAATCTATTACAATATGAATCTTTCTGTGATGCTGGGATCTACCACATCCTAGAACACCCTACCATCCCAGCTAAAAGGCCAGATACATTATATATTTGGGCAGGAATCTAAGCTTGGCCAATCTGAACCCCCCTCCCCCCACAAGACTGTAATGAATCAGTGTAAAAAGAAAAGAGATACAGTTTAAAATTCATTCTTCTGATGATACTGATGATAACAGTAACATCTCAGTGGTGGCCAGTGGTGGGGCCACCGAACCAACTCATTTTTTAGTTCTTTCTCATAAATTCAGTTGCCTAGAAACTCGACTTTTGCTAGTATTCTGAGATGAATTTTCTAGCACTTCTTTCTGTGAGCAACCACAGAGCTTTTCTAATAAATTCAATTTCCATATAATTAGCCAGAGTCATTTGAGAACATTTGCATCTAAAAGTTTGTTTGTTACAGGTAATAACATCTAATGTAGGGAATTTAAGTGAGTTGGTTATCTTGAACATTTGAGGCTAGAGGAAGCACATATTTAATAATCAGAGTTTGGGTAAATGACACACAAGAATAACCAAATAATCATACATATTTATCTGGAAATAATCACCCAATAAAAATAGATGGTTGAGGATAGAATCACCAATATCATAGAAGAGTATGACAGGCAGAAGGAATGTCAGAGTGAGATAGCTGCTAATATTGAACTTGTATAGCTCTAAAAAGGAAATGACCAGTTCAGATAACTAACATCCCGAGGCACCAAAAGGATCTTCAGGATTTTTATTTCTTTACAAAATTGATCTCTTATACTCTGATGTTACAAGGTGAAGTAACTGAAAACCTAATGTGAAGTTTTATCCTTTAGGTTACTGAATTTAAATATTTCTTATTTTGCAATCTTTCTCTGGTTCTGTTCTAAAATTTAAGGCATTTATTATTTGCATGGCATATACAAATAATTAAACATAAAATAGAGTTTAGAAATTTTTAAATCTCTCCAAATCTCCAAAATGTTACTGAAAACCCTTTGTGACCAAAGTACTGTTTTCCCCTTGCTGATAAGACGTATTTTTTTCTTAATTAAATAAATTGCAATGTCCTAAATGAAGGGAATTACAAGGGAGATAAGACATATTCCTTTTATTTTGGCCTCACATTTGTTCCTCTTTATCTCTGCAATTATATCTTGAATCAATTTCAGACATGCTGTTGGGAGTGGAGGAACAATTGCAAAAACAGAATAAGTAAAATAACTATTTATATTTTGTTGGGAAGATTTGTCTAATATATTATGTAAACTATTTTGAAAATATTTGTGGGGATAGAGTCTGATAGTGCTTGACTAATAAGATAATAATTATATTTTGAATAAAGCTAAACTGATGAAAGTCTGGATTAGTTTTGCTAACCCTAGCAATAGAGCATTGTTCATATTTTCATATACTTCTTGTTTGAAAATTGGATTCAGCACTAAATAAAGATGAGGTACCAAAAGTTGCTTGGTTTTTTACTGGGAAGTGAATCCAATAATTTAGGGAAATAGAAGTGATGCAGTGAACTTTAAATATTTAACTCACCCACTACACTTCTTATCCTAGGGGACCCCATAAACCATTGTGTACTAAAGCCTGAGAATATATATTTGTGTTTAGGGAGGTCCCAAGACCATTCCCAGATTCAGCGATTCACTAGGAGGACTCATAGGATGCAGCATTTAGTTGCACTCAGGGCTGTGGCTTATCATAACAAAGGGATAAAAAGCAGAGTCAGCAAAGGGAAACTGTGCATTGCAGGGATGTCCAGAGAAATCCAAGCTCAAGTTTCCAGGAGTCCTATCCCAGTGGAGTCACATAAGACATGTTTAATTCCTTTAGCAAGGCATTGTGACAATATTGTGAAATGTTGTCTACCAGGTATGCTTACTAGAGATTCCATGCTCAGTGTTTTCAGCAGGATCTGGTCACATAGGTCCTTCATAGAATGTCCACATAGAAGAAGTGGGTCCTTCTTCTTAGAAAGTACCAACTTCACTATTTCAGACTTCCAAAAGTAAATCAGGTATTCAACAAACACCATATTGATTGTACAAACTGTCTAGGCATAGTGAGTCACATCTATCAGCTCTCAGACTTGTGAAAAAAGTGAAAGTGAAAGTCCTAGGGCTATAGAGTCCATGCAATTCTCCAGGTCAGAATACTGGAATGAGTACCCTTTCCCTTCTCCAGGGGATCTTCCCAACCTAGGGATCAAATTCCAGTCTCCCATATTGCGGGCAGATTCTTTACCAGTTTGAGCCACAAAGGAAGGTCAAGCATACTGGGGAGGGTAGCCTATCCCTTCTCCAGAGGATCTTTCTGACTCAAAAATCAAACCAAGGTCTCCTGCATTGCAGGTAGATTCTTTACCAACTGAGCAATCAGGAAAGGACTTGTGAGCACTCTTCTAAAGTTTAGTCCCTAGAAACCAGCCAGGTTCTAATCCCACAAGTAGGCCTTTCTAAGGAAAACAGTTTCAAGCCTACTAAATTCATTCTTTTCTGTCCAGTTTGTGAGAGGAGTACAGTATCTTTGAAAAATGTTCAGTGTCTATACAATGTAACTCTGTCTTCTGATATGAAATTTTATATTTGAAAAAGGACCTTTATTTTAAGTGGGGATGAGAGGTAGCAGGGTGACGGCTGAGAAGACTTCAGCACTTAGCTTCCACTTGTTCAGAGTCCAAATGAACATGGTTTATCTCAAGAAGCAAAAGGATAAACATGGTAAACAAAATAGTCTGAGCCGAAAGGATCTTTCTTCATGGCTGTTGTTCATGGTGTCCTTATGAATAGCAGATGAACAGGTGAGGGGATACTTGGGCTTCATAATCAAAAGAGATGCAAAATTTTCAGTTCTAGTGAGCCTAGTTAATTCATATAACCATTAAAAGAGTGGGTTACAAACCCACACCCCGTTATCAATTTAAGAAACTGAGTATTTTTGAATGAAGGGAGACTGGACTCACTTAAGGAAGGATAATCTAGTCAAATAATAGATAATTACTATGATTATCCCTCTAACCCTGCCCTAAATTGATCTGCATCTGTTGTTCCAAGTAACAGTGTGAATCATAAAGGAATGTATGGAGATTACGGACTTATTAGACACTTCTATGGTAAGTTTGCAAACTTAACAATGCCTATTACTTACTTGGTTTAGTCACTAAGTCATGTCAAACTCTTGTGATACCACGTACTGTAGCCCACCAGACTCCTCTGTCCATGGGATTTTCCAGGCAAGAATACTGGAGTGGGTTGCCATTTCCTTCTCCAGAGTTACTAACTTATTTATCTTAATTTTAAATTCCATATTAAAACCCTTACTTCTTTAAGCCTGTAGTGGTTGTGTGTGTTATTTAATTGAATCCTGACTAATGAACTTGTTCTGAGATTTTCATGGTTCCTTTGGTATAAATTCGTAACTGAAGCCCATTGGGAAATGTAAGCGGCTTGTAACGGTAAAGTAATACCACTGCTAAGCTGATCAGTCTTATGTTGGCCCAGTGGAACCCATCCATTGTAATGTTTTCCATTTATAAGTGATGAGTAGGAATGCATCTTCTCAATTAACAGATATTCTAATACTTGCTTTCTTAGCTGAGGGAACTCATGATCATAAAAAAGACCAACTTAAAGTTCCTAGAGTACTTCTCTATGCCAACACTGAATCAAAAGCAACACTATATCCCCATGGGAATCACATATCATAAAACTAGAAAGTTTCAGAAGTGATCACCCCAGTACATTCCCATGTATCTCTTCAGTCTGGCTGAGACAAAAAGGAGATTTTTTTTTTTTTCCCTGAAGAATTATAGAGCTTTATCATGAACTTAATTAGATGATTTTTTTCCATTTGCAACTATTGTTCCAAATATGCTTTGCTTACTAAAGCAAATCAATACAGCTCCTGGCATCTGGTATGCTCTTATTGATCCAGAGATAGCTTTTTTTCCCTCTAAACCAGTAAACAGCAAACATAAAAAGCGTTCTGCTTTCACCTGGCAGGGACAGCAGCTCAGCAGGGTACTAATTTAAGTCACCATCTACTTTTGAAATATCTTGGAAAACAGGAAGTAGAAGTTATCTCTGTTAAAGGTATTGGTAAGAAAAATTCTTTTCTAAGAACATATAACAAAGTCCATGAAAATACAGTTATTTTTTTTTTCCTCTTGTTAAACGTTCTACAAATATAGTGATTTGCAGCATATTGGGATATCCCCTTCAAAGGGACAAATAAATGGATGCATAATAGAACCAATTTTACTAAGAATAAGCTAAAACACCTAGTGAGTTTAATAAGAATCTATATCCAATTCAAATTACATGTGAGCGTGTTACTCCAATTAATTTAAGTGTTATTGAATAGCTTTTACCTTTACATTCTTTACCTAACCTTTAGATTTTAATTGGAACAGTTTGATATTCAGCTTTATGACTCAGGAGATCCAATGATACTGTGAATTTCTGTAGTAGAAGGATTTTTTTTTTCTTTTTTTTTAAGCATGGCAAGATCGAATAGATAACTCACAGAAAGGCCCTGGTTTCTTCTTCCATTCCTTCTTTTTTCCCTTCTCTCTTTCATTAATGGCATTCCCACTTTAATAAGTAGTGATTCTCTTTTGAGGAAGGTCCTTCATCCGCTTCTAGTGTTAGTGTGTTAGTTGCTCAGTCGTGGCTGACTCTTTGCGACCCCATGGACTGCAGCCCACTAGGCTCCACTGTCCAGGAGGTTTTCCAGACAAGAATACTGCNCATATTCAAGGATTGGAAGAATCAGTATTGTGAAAATGACTATACTACTTAAAACAATCTACGGATTCAATGTAATCCTTATTAAATTACTAATGACTTTGTTCACAGAATTTGAACAGAAAATTTTATAATTTGTATGGAAACACAAAATACTTCAAAAAGCCAAACAAGCTTGAGAAAGAAAAAAGGAACCAGAGGAATCATTCTCCCTGACTTCAGATTATATTATAATGCTACAGTAATCAAAAATGTTGTTGTTGTTCACTTGCTAAGTTGTGACTGAAACCTTGTGACTCCGTGGACTGCGGCATGCCAGTCCTCTCTGTGCTTCACTATCTCCCAGAGATTTATCAGACTCATGTCTTTCGAGTCGGTGATGCCATCCAACCATCTCATCCTATGTTGCCCTATTCTCTGCCTGCCTTCCATCTTTCCCAAAATAGAAATATAGATCAGGGGAACAGTATAGCAAGTCCAGAGATAAAACTTTCAACTATGTTCAGCTATCCTATGACAACTACAATCACAGAAATCTAATGAAACTGATCACACGGACCACAGCCTTGTCTAACTCTATGAAACTATGAGCCATGCTGTGTAGGGCCACCCAAGACAAACAGGTCATGGTGGAGAGTTCTGAGAAAATGTGGTAAAATGGAGAAGTGAATGGCAAACCACTTCAGAATTCTTTCCATGAGAACCCCATGAACACTATGAAAAGGCAAAAAGATATGACAATGAATAATGAACTCCCCAGGTCAGCAGGTGCCCAAAGCTCCAGAAACAATGAAGAGAGCCAAAGCAAGGAGGGGGGTTCAGGCTGGGGACTTCACTTTTTTTCACTTTCCTTTAGGATGGACTGGTTGGATCTCCTTGCTGTCCAAGGGACTCTCAAGAGTCTTTTCCAATACCACAGTTCAAAAGCATCAGTTCCTCAGTGCTCAGCTCTCTTGATAGTTCAAATCTCACATTCATACATGACTTACTGGAAAAACAGAGTAATGTCTCTGCTTTATAATAAGCTGTCTCGGTTGGTCATAGCCTTTTTTCCAAGAAGCAAGTGTCTTTTAATTTCATGGCTACAGTCACCATCTGCAGTGATTTTGGAGCACAAAAAAGTAACTGCTTCCACTGTTTCCCCATCTATTTGCCATGAAGTGATGAAACCAGATGCCATGATCTTAGTTTTCTGAATGTTGAGTTTTAAGCCAAATTTTTCACTCTCCTCTTTCATTTTCATCAAGAGGCTCTTTAGTTCTTTGCTTTCTGCCATAAGGGTGGTGTTATCTGTATATATAATGTTATTGATATTTCTCTCAGCCATCTTGATTCCAGCTTGTGCTTTGTCCAGTCCTCCATCCCTCATGATGTACTCTGTATTAAATAAGCAGAGTGACAATATACAGCCTTGACGTGCTTCTTTCCCAATTTGGAACCAGTCTGTTGTTCCATGTCCAGTTCTAGCTGTTGCTTCTTGACCTGCATACACATTTCCCAGGAGGCAAGTAAGGTGGTCTGATATTCCCATCTCTTTAAGAATTTTCCACAGTTTGTTGTGATCCACAGAGTCAAAGGATCTGGCGTAGTCAATAAAGCAGAAGTAGATATTTTTCTGGAACCCTTTTGTTTTTTTGATGATCCAAGATGTTGGCAATTTAATCTCTGGTTCCTCTGACTTTTCTAAATCCACTGGAGTTGGGAATGGCAAACTGCTTCAGTATTCTTGCCTTGAGAACCCCATGAACAGTATGAAAAGGCAAAACGATAGGCACTGAAAGATGAACTCCCCAGGTCATTAGGTGCCCAATATGCTACTGGAGATCAGTGAACTAATCTCAGAAAGAATGAAGAGATGGAGCCAAAGCAAAAACAAAACCTTGTTGTGGTGATGGAAGTAAAGTCTGATTCTATAAGCAGTATTGCATAGGAACCTGGAATGTTAGGTCCATGAATCAAGGCAAATTGGATGTGATCAAACAGGAGATGGTAAGAGTGAACATAGACACTTTACGAATCAGCGAACTAAAATGGACTAGAATAGGTGAAATTAACTCAGATGACCATAATATCTACTACTGTGGGCAAGAATCCCTTAGAAGAAATGGGGTAGCCATCATAGTCAACAGAAGTCTGAAATGCAGTTCTTAGATGCAATTTCAAAAATGATAGAATTTTTGTTCCAAGGCAAACCATTCAATATCACAGTAATCCAAGTCTATGTCCCAACCAGTAATGCTAATAAAGCTGAGGTTGAATGGTTCTATGAAGACCTACAAGAAATAACACCCCCCAAAAGATGTCCTTTTTATTATAGGAGACTGCAATGCAAAAATAGGACGTCAAGAAGCACCTGAAGTAACAGGCAAATTTGGTCTTGGAATGTAGAATGAAACAGGGCAAAGGGTAATAGAGTTTTGCCAAGAGAATGCACTGGTCATAGCAAACACCCTCTTCTAACAACACAGAGAAGACTCTACACATGGACATCACCAGATGGTCAATACCAAAATCAGAATGAGTATATTGTTTGCAGCCAAAGATGGAGAAGCCCTATACAGTCAGCAAAAACAAGACAGGGAACTGACTATGGTTCAGATCATGAGCTCCTGATTGTCAAATTCAGACTTAAATTGAAGAAAGTAGGGAAAACCACTAGACCATTCAAGTATGACCTAAATTGAATCCCTTACAATTATACAGTGGAAGTGACAAAAAGGTTCAGGGGATTACATCTGATAAACAGAGTGCCTGAAGAACTATGGATAGAGGTTCATGACATTGTACAGAAGGCAGTGATCAAGACCATCCAAAAGAGAAAGAAATGCAAAGAGGGAAAATGGTTATCTGAGGAGACCTTATAAATAGCTGTGAATAGAAGAGAAGCTTAAAGCAAAGGAGAAAAGGAAAGGTATATCCATTGAATGCAGAGTTCCAAAGAATAGCAAGGAGAGATAAGAAAGCCTTCCTCAGAGATCAGTGCAAAGTAATAGAGGAAAACAGTAGAATGGGAAAGACTAGAGACTTGTTCAAGAAAATTAGAGATAACAAGGCAAATTTTCATGGAAAGATAATCACAATAAAGGATAGAATTTTTCTGGAGCTAACAGAAACAAGATATTTAGAAGAGGTGGCAATAATACACAGAACTATACAAAAATGATATTTATGACCCAGATAACCTCAATGGGGTGATAACTCACCAAAACCAGACATCCTGGAATGCAAAATCATGTGGGCCTTAGGAAGCATCATTATGAACAAAGCTAGTGGAGATGATGGAAAACCAGATGAGCTCTTTCAAATTCTAAAAGTTGATGCTGAGAAAATGCTGCACTCAATATGTCGGCAAATTTGGAAAGCTCAACAGTGGCCATAAGACAGGAAAAGGTCTGTTTTCATTCCAATCCCAAAGAAAGGCAATGCCAAAGAATGTTCAAACTACCTCACAATTGCCGTCATCTCACACACTAGCAAAGTAATGCTCAAAATTCTTCAAGGCAGGCTTCAACAGTACATGAACTGTGAAATTCCACATCTTCAAGCTGGATTAAGGAAAGACAGAGGAACCAGAGATCAAATTGCCAACATCTATTGGATATTGAAAGAGCAAGGGAGTTCCAGAGAAACTTCTACTTCTGGTTTATTGACTATGCCCAAGACTTTGACTGTGTGGATCACTAAAGACTGTGGAAAATTCTTAAAGATATGGGAATAACAGACCACCAGAGCTGCCTCCTGAGAAGTCTGTATTCAGGTCAGAAGCAAGAGTTAGATCTGGTATGGAACAAGAGTCTGGTTCCAAATTGGGAAAGGAGCAAGTCAAAGCTGTATATTGTCACCCTGCTTATTTAAATTATATGCAAGGTTCAGTTCAGTTCAGTCGTTCAGTGGTGTCCAACTCTTTGCGACCCCATGAATTGCAGCACACCAGGCCTCCCTGTTCATCACCATCTCCTGGAGTTCACTCAGACTCACGTCCATCGAGTCCATGATGCCATCCAGCCATCTCATCTTCGGTCGTCCCCTTCTCCTCCTGCCCCCTATCC
>SJYQ01000709.1:195534-207443 GCA_006410935.1 Redunca redunca | reverse complement strand
GCTTCAATTTGAGGATTCATGTATTTTCTTAATTCTGGAAATTCCTCATCCATTATCACACATAATTATAAATCTCTAAGTTTCCTTATAGTTTTCTTCTTGTGGAACTTTACTGCATGGACATTTATTTTAAAACTCTCTTTTATAAATCTTGTCCAGATAGAAATATGATTTAATTTCATCTTTTTATCTCACTAACTGGGTGATTATGTGGACTTGGTTAACCATTATGAGAATCTGTGTTCTCTTCTGTAATGAAGAATCTTAATGGTACTTGATTCCTTTTTGAAAACTAAATGACACCAGCCATACAGATTTTCTATTCCTACTATAAGAAACAGCCACAAATAAAACTGTTTTACATTTTTTACAATTTTACAATTCTGTAAATCAGAAGTCAAGTATGGATATCACTGGACTAAAAGGAAGGCATTTATAGGATTCTTTCTGAAGAATCTAGGGGTGGATATGTTCCTGACCTTTTATTTCATGTAGAAGCTCTGTATTGCTTGTTTTTGGCTCTATTTCACCTTCTTCCCGGAGAAGGTGATGGTAACCCACTCCAGTACTCTTGCCTGGGAAATCCCATGGACGGAGGAACCTGGTGGGCTACAGTCCATGGGGTCGCTAAGAGTCGGACATGACTGAGCGACTTCACTTTCACTTTTCACTTTCATGCATTGGAGAAGGAAATGGCAACCCACTCCAGTGTTCTTGCCTGGAGAATCCCAGGGACGGGGGAGCCTGGTGGGCTGCCGTCTATGGGGTTGCACAGAGTTGGAAACGACTGACGTGACTTAGCAGCAGCAGCAGCACCTTCTTTAAATCCTGCAATAGCAGGTTGAGTCCTTCTCATGATGCCATGTCTCTGACCCTTCTTCCATGAGTACCCAGTTCTTTTCTCTCTTTCCATAACCACAGCTGGGAAAGTTTCTTCATTCTTAAAGACTCATGTGTTTAGATTCAACCCATCTGGATAAACTTGGGTACTCTCCCCATCTGAAGGTCTGAAATTTTAATCACATATGTAATGTCCCCTTTGCTATATTATGTANCTCTGCCAGCATTCAGAAGTTGTTTTGTGGATTTTGCTCGGCGTTGAAATGTTTTTTTTGAGGAATTTGTGAGGGAGAAAGTAATCTCCTGGTCCTATTCCTCCGCCATCTTCTCCCCCTCCTATTTTTTTTAAATAGCTTCGAGACGATACATCATTTGCTTTTTCTCTCTGAATCCCTATTAAAAGGGAAGATATATCGATACCAAAGAGAATGCAAAAGATACCTGATAAACTATATATTTGAAATATTTATAGTTTGCTTCTATATTTATTTAAATTTTACTATATAACTTTTATTTTAGGAATATCAAGGATGGTAGTTAGAGACTAGAGAGGATGGATTTCAAAAGTCAACTCTATGGCACACTAGTTGTTACAGTTGCTTAGTTGCTAAGTTGTCTGACTCTTTTGTGACTATAGCCCATCAGGCTCCTCTGTCTGTGGGATTTCCCAGAAAAGAATACTGGAGTGGGTAGCCATTTCCTTCTCAAGGGGATCTTCCCAACCCAGGGATTGAATTTGTGTCTCCTGTATTGACAGGTGGAGTCTTTACCACAGAACCACCAGGGATTAACCACACTAGTAAATTAACCACACTAGTTAGTTTATTGCAAAAAGAACAGTCGCTTGTTTGCTCCCTCTCTCTTTTTCTGTGTATATGTGTAGGTATGTGTACATGCTGTGCTGTGCTTAGTCGCTCAATCATGTCTGACTCTTTTGCAACTGTAGTCCATCATGTGTGTACATAAATACATTTATGTTCGTTGTGCTTGATTATGACGGGAATGAGCAATAACTCATAGCTGGTAAGTGTATAACAGATGTCAAGAGTAAAGCAGGCTAAAAGTACTGGGATTGTATCTGGAACTAATGGGTTCAATTAAAAAGTTGACTTCTTGATTTTTGTCAGCTGTTTCTTATCTCAGTAATTAAACAGGACCTGGTGCCTTTGAGGTAGAACATTTATGTTAAAGAACATGAGGTTCAGGTATTGACCAAACTCTGAGTCAAGCACTGATGTGGCACAGGGGTTGGTATCCACTCTTTCATCATTTTGTGCCTGTGTCAGTCAAGGTTCAGTTACAGAAGCAGAACCAGAACAGCCTGGATCCACAAACGTAAGCTAGAACACATAGATATGCATACAAATTCACATCAGTTCTCGTTGCTAGGACCTTTGTGGTATGCATGTCTTGTAGGAGCCAGGATGCTTTCCTCATCAAGCTGAACCTGCAGACTTGGCCTTGAGGTCAGAAAAGAGAAGGAAAATCCTGAGCAGGCTCTGCAACTTCCTTCTGCCAAAGAAGTGAGCCAACAGGTAAGTGGCAACCTGTGTGAGCTGTTTAATGACTCCTGCTTTATTTTGCCTTTCATAGAAATCTCTTGTAAACAGAAACATACAAGAAGACAAATTTGGGGAAATGTAGTTCAGCCTCCAGTGCCAAGCAGCAGAGGAGGCTGAACAAATTTAGAGATTAGAGATACCAAGGGACATTTTATTCAAAGATGGGCATAATAAAAAACAGAAATGCTATGGAAGTAACAGAAGCAGAAGATATTAAGAAGAGATAGCAAGAATACACAGAACTGTACAAAAAAGATCTTCATGACCCAGATAATCACAATGGTGTGATCATTCACCTAGAGCCAGACATCCTGGATTGTGAAGTCAAGTGGGCCTTAGGAAGCATCAGTAATAACAAAGCTAGTGGAGGTGATGGAATTCCAGTTAAGCCATTTCAAGTTCTAAAAGATGATGCTGTGAAAGTGCTGCACTCAATATGCCAGCAAATTTGGAAAACTCAGCTGTAACACAGGACTGGATAATGTCAGTTTTCATTCCAAAACCAAAGAAAGGCAATGCCAAAGAATGCTCAAACTACCGCACAATTGCACTCATCTCACATGCTAGTAAAGTAATGCTCAAAATTCTCCAAGCCAGGCTTCAGAAATACATGAACTGTGAACTTCCTGATGTTCAAGCTGGTTTTACAAAAGGCACAAGAACCAGAGATCAAATTGCTGGCATCCACTGGATCATCAAAAAAGCAAGAGAATTCTGGGAAAATGTCTACTTCTGCTTTATTAACTATGCAATTCCTCAAGAGATAGGAATTCCAGACCACCTGACCTGCTTCCTGAGAAATCTGCATGTAGGTCAAGAAGCAACAGTTAGAACTGGACATGGAACAATAGAGTGTTTCCAAATAGGGAAAGGAGTATGTCAAGTCTGTATATTGTCACCCTGTTTATTTAACTTATATGCAGAGTACATCATGAGAAATGCTGGGCTGGATGAAGCATAAGCTGGAATCAAGATTCTCATCATAAATATCAATAACCTCAGGTATGCAGATGACACCACCCTTATGGCAGAAGTGAAAAAAACTAAAGAGCCTCTTGATGAAAGTGAAAGAGGAGAGTGAAAAAGTTGGCTTAAAACTCAACATTCAGAAAACTAAGATCATGGCATCCAGTCCCATCACTTCATGGCAGATAGATGAAGAAATGATAGAAACAGCTGGAGAAGGTGTGGAGAAAAGGGAACCCTCTTACACTGTTGGTGGGAATGCAAACCAGTACAGCCACTATGGAGAACAGTGTGGAGATTCCTTAAAAAATTGCAAATAGAACTGCCTTATGACCCAGCAATCCCACTGCTGGGCATATACACTGAGGAAACCAGAATTGAAAGAGACACGTGTACCCCAATGTTTATCGCAGCACTGTTGATAATAGCCAGGACATGGAAGCAACCTGTATGTCCATTAGCAGACGAATGGATAAGAAAGCAGTGGTACATATGCACAATGGAGTATTACTTAGCCATTAAAAAGAATACATTCGAGTCAGTTCTAATGAGGTGGATGGAACTGGAGCAGATTATACAGAGTGAAGTAAGCCAGAAAGAAAAACACCAATACAGTATACTAACGCATATATATGGAATTTAGAAAGATGGTAACGATAACCCTGTATGCGAGACAGCAAAAGAGACACAGATGTACAGAACAGTCTTTTGGACTCTGTGGGAGAAGGAAAGGGTGGGATGATTTGCGAGAATGGCATTGAAACATGTATAATATCATATGAGGAACGAATTGCCAGTCCAGCTTTGATACAGGATGCTCGGGGCTGGTGCACTAGGATGACCCGGAGGGATGGGACGGGGAGGGAGGTGGGAGGGGATCAGGATGCGGAACACGTGTGCGCCCATGGTGGATTCATATTGATGTGTGGCAGAACCAATACAATATTGTAAAGTAATTAGCCTCTAATTAAAATAAATAAATTTAAATTAAAAAAAAAGGAACAGTGACAGACTTTATTTTTTTTGTTGTTGTTGTTCTCCAAAATCACTGCAGATGGTGACTGCAGCCAGCCATGAAATTAAAAGATGCTTGTTCCTTGGAAGAAAAGTTATGACCAACCTAGACAGCTTATTAAAAAGCAGAGACATTACTTTGCCAACAAAGATCTGTCTACTCAAGGCTATGATTTTTCCAGTAGTCATGTATGGATGTGAGAGTTGGACTACAAAGAAAGCTGAGCACTGCAGAGTTGATGCTTTTGAAGTGTAGTGTTGGAGAAGACTCTTGAGAGTCCCTTGGACAATAATGAGATCCAACCAGTCCTTCCTAAAGGGAATCAGTCCTGAATATTCATTGGAAGGACTGATGCTGAAGCTGAAACTCCAATACTTTGGCCACCTGATGTGAAGAACTGACTCATTTGAAAAGACCTGATGCTGGGAAGTATTGAGGGCAGGAGGAGAAGGTCATGGCAGAGGATGAGATGGTTTGATGGCATCACCGACTCAATGGACATGAGTTTGAGTGGACTCTGGCAGTTGGTATGGACAGGCAGGCCTGGTACGCTGCAGTTCGAGGGGTCACAAGAGTCAGACAAGACTGAGCAACTGAACTGAACTGAAGTGAGTTCAGTCTAGTCAAGTCGATACTTTACAAAGGTACCACACAAAACTTATGAGTACTTTGGGAACTTTTAAAATTTCTTGTAGCTTGCACACAGTTTACTGTTAATAAAATTCCAATGTAGTTATCAGGGTTAAATTTATCAAGTATGCAAAGGATATAATTAGTTATTTTAGTAATTGATTCAGTAATAGTATTCTTCCTTGCATCTGTAGTTAACACTAATCATTTCATCCATTTATTTTGTAAGAATCAAGAAAAATCTTAACAATGAGAATTTTTTAGTTAATATCTTAAAGAAATGTACACAGTAAGTATATTTTAAAGATGCAACAATGAAAGACATCTATGGAAATTATTAAAATGAGAAAGAGAAAACAAGTTTGCATATGTGTCTAAAATCACCTCCAAAACAATAATTTTTATATTGAAATATGAAACATTATCTGTTATGTTTTATTACCCTTATCTGTCCATCAAATTTCTTCTTAGGTCAGAAAAGTTAATGTTCTTATGTTCAGAGCTCATACAAATTGATAAGAAAAATGCACAGTGTTAGGAAAAACAGCTTCAATAGTAAATTTATGGAAGATTTTAAAATATTAAAAACTGAAAAAGTTCAATCTCATTTATAATATCTTGACCCATATGAAATTGCCAGTTTTGTGTATCAGAATCAATCTATATTGACAATTTAACATATTGCAACCTAGTAATTTAAAATGTTAAAATTAAATGAAAAGAAATTTTATTTGGTGCTTCAAAACACCCAATATCACAATTATTATAACTAGTGCTGACATAAATGGGGAGAGATGTGGCACTGAGCAGTCTCATTCATGGTGAACACAAAAGGCACTACTTTCCTCAAAGGTTTGAATTTGAAAACCTGTATCAGCAAGGT
Source organism: Redunca redunca (assembly GCA_006410935.1). NCBI lineage: Eukaryota > Metazoa > Chordata > Mammalia > Artiodactyla > Bovidae > Redunca > Redunca redunca. Next base: position 201,547 of record SJYQ01000709.1, on the reverse strand, counting down.
TAAATAATTATCTAAACAGAGAACAAGGCTTTTAACAGAGAACAAGACATAATATGGTGTATATATAATAATGGATATATATATATATATATATATATATGTATATATCTCCTGGATTCAAATCTATAATTGACTATTTATTTTCTGTTTATTTTATTTTTGATAGGTTCATTAACCTCTGTATGCTTCCATTTCCTCATCTGTAAAGGAGAGTGAAGTCACTCAGTCATGTCCGACTCTTTGCGACCCCGTGGACTGTAGCCCACCAGGCTCCTCCGTCCATGGGATTCTCCAGGCAAGAATACTGGAGTGGGTTGCCATTTCCTTCTCCAGGGGATTTTCCCAACCCAGGGATCAAACCCAGGTCTCCTGCATTGCAGGCAGACGCTTTAACCTCTGAGCCACCAGGGAAGCCCCAATAATTAAGAGAATTAAATATGATGATGCAAATGAAAAATATGGCAGAGTGCCTCACATATAACAAATGATAAGTTATTGATCACATTCTAAGTGAGAAGCAATAAAGGAATGTTTACAGTTTATATACCAAATTAATTGATAAAGAGCCCTCTATACTTTAATTTTTTAAAACATATTTCTAATGACATTAGATAATCCTTTGATATGAAGCTCAGTTACATCGTGACATAATCATCATGTGTATAATATGATTTTAGTATTGAAATCTGAGTTTAAATAAGGTTAAATTGATTTAAAAGACTCAAAAATCCAACTTGATTCAGACAACTTTGAAATGCCACAAAGATACTCATAAGCCAGGATACTTTAGATACACTAAACAGATAAATATATAAAATGAAACTATAGCTAGAAAAAACTCTAGTAAATATTTCTGTGATAGCAATATATTAGTCTGGGTTCTCCAGAGAAATGAACTAATAGGAAATGCTTATATCTTATTACATATATATAAGTATTATAAGAAATTGTCTCATGTGATTACAGAGGCTGAGAAGTTACAAGATGTGAAGTCAGCAAACAGGAGACCAAGCAGAAACAGTGTTATAGTAATCAGTGTGAGTCTGAAGTCCTGAGAACCAGTGAAACTGATGGTGTAAGTCCTTTCCAGGTTGTTGTTGGAAACTAACAAGTCTGTATGTAGGAGAAAGGGCAAAGCTGTTCTTGGTATGTTGCCTCGTAGACTGTAGTGTGTATCTTTTTCACAGGAATAACATGGACTGAAGTTTTTTAAAAACTTTATAGATATATCATTCCTATTAATTTGTATATATATTTCACTTGGGAAAAATTCCTAGCAATGTCTACCGAGTGTTAGATTTTGAAAGAAACAAGGAATGATTTAAAGGAAAGAATAACCAAAAGTCTCTTGAATTTAGATTATCTGGCATTTCTTTTTTAACTCTCTTCTCAAGATTACCATGTTTAGTTAGTTCTCATAAATCAAATTTACAGGGCCATCTGTTGTTATTATAGAGCAGGTAAGGCATATCTTGTATTATTTTTCTTATTGTTTCAATAAAGAAATGCACACTGATATGATTTATTGACAAAACACCTTACATCATGCAGTGTTATTTTATCATGTGAAAAAGTTTAGTGCTGTTCATTAACTTAACTGCCTGTTTTATAGGTAAAGTGGGTGATTAGTAGTAATGTATCAATAATAGTATCTTAGACCATACTTGCAGCTATAACAAAATGCCATAGACCAGGTGGCTGATAAACAGCAGACATATTTTGTTCACTATTTTGGAGACAGCAAGTCCAAGATCAGGGTGCCAGCATGGTCATATTCTGGGGAGGACTTTCTTCCATGTTGCAGACTGCCAACTTCTCAAGTATCTTCACATGGTGGGAGGTGGTGAGGGAGTGATCTTTTATAAGGCTGCTATTCCAATTCATGAAGTTTCTCCCTCACCACCTAATTCAATTCAGTTCAGTTCAGTTGCTCAGTCGTGTCCGACTCTTTGCCATCCCATGGACTGCAGCATGCAATGCCTCCTTGTCCATCACAAACTCCTGGAGTTTACTCAAAATCACGTCCATTGAGTAAGTCATGCCACCCAACCATCTCGTCATCTGTCCTCCCCTGCTCCTCCTACCTCCAGTCTTTCTCAGCATCAGGGTCTTTTCAAATGAGTCAGCACTTCACAGCAGGTAGCCAAAGTATTGGAGTTTCAGCTTCAATATAAGCTCTTCCAGTGAATTTTCAGGACTGATTTCCCTTAGGATGGACTCATTGGATCTCTTTGTTGTCTAAGGGACTCTCAGGAATCTTCTCAAACACTACAGTTCAAAGCATCAATTCTTCAGCCCTCAGCTTTCTTTGTTTCCAACTCTCACATCCATACATAACTACTGGAAAAACCATAGCCTTGACTAGACAGATCTTTGTTAGCAAAGTAATTTCTCTGCTTTTTAATATGCTATCTAGGTTGGTCATAACTTTCCTCCCAAGGAGTAAGTGTCTTTTAGTTTCATGGCTGCAGTCACCATCTGTAGCGATTCTGGAGCCCCCCAAAATAAAGTCTGCCTCTATTTCCACTGTTTCCCCATCTATTTGCCATGAAGTGATGGGACCGGATGACATAATCTTTGTTTTCTGAATGTTGAGTTTTAAGCCAACTTTTTCACTCTCCTCTTTCACTTTCATCAAGAGGCTCTTTAGTTCTTCACATTTTGCCATAAGGGTGGTGTCATCAGCATACCTGAGGTTATTGATATTTCTCCCAGAAATCTTGATTCCAGCTTGTGCTTCATCCATACCAGGATTTCTCATGATATACTCTGCATAGAAGTTAAATAAGCAGGGTGATAATATACAGCCTTGACATACTCTTTTCCTGATTTGGAACCAGTCTGTTCTTTCATGTTCAGTTCTAACTGTTGTTTCTTGACCTGAATACAGATTTCTCAGGAGGCAGGTCAGGTGGTCTGGTATTCCCATCTCTTGAAGAATTTTCCAGTTTATTGTGATTCACACAGTCAAAAGTTTTGGTATAGCATAGTTAATAAAACAGAAATAGATGGTTTGTTTTTTTTTTTTTTGGAACTCTCTTGCTTTTTTGGTTATACAACACATGTTGCCAATTTGATCTCTGGTTCCTCTGCCTTTTCTAAATCCAGCTTCAACATCTGGAAATTCATGGTTCACATATTTCTGAAGCCTGGCTTGGAGAATTTTGAGAATTACTTTACTAGCGTGTGAGATGAGTGCAATTGTGCAGTAGTTTCAGCATTCTTTGGCATTGCCTTTCTTTGGGATTGGAATGAAAACTGACCTTTTCCAGTCCTGTGGCCACTGCTGAGTTTTCCAAATTTGCTGGCATATGGAGTGCAGCACTTTCACAGCATCATCTTTTAGGATATGAATTAGCTCAACTGGAATTCCATCACCTCCACTAAATTTGTAGTGATGCTTCCTAATGCCTACTTGACTTCACATTCCAGAATGTCTGGCTCTAGGTGAGTGATCACAGTATTGTGATTATCTGGATTGGGAAGGTCTTTTTTGTATAGTTCTTCTGTGTATTCTTGCCACTTCTTCTTAAAATCTTCTGCTTCTGTTAAATCCATACCATTTCTGTGTTTTATTGAGCCTGTCTTTGCATGAAATGTTCTTTTGGTGTCTCTAATTTTCTTGTGGAGGTCTCTAGTCTTTCCCATTCTATTGTTTTCCTCTATTTCTTTGCATTGATTGCTGAGGAAGGCTTTCTTATCTCTCCTTGCTGTTCTTTGGAACTCTGCATTCAAATGGGTATATCTTTCATTTTCTCCTTTACTCTTTGCCTCTCTTCTTTTCACATGTATTTGTAAGGCCTCCTCAGACATTTGTGTTTTTTGCATTTCTTTCTCTTGGCATGGTCTTTCTCCCCGTCTCCTGTACAATGTCACAAACCTCTGTCCATAGTTCATCAGGCAGTCTGTCTATCAGATCTAGTTCCTTTAAATCTATTTCTTACTTCCACTGTACAATTTAAAGGATTTGACTTAGGTCATATTTGAATGGTCTGGTGGTTTCCTTACTTTCTTCAATTTAAGTCTGAATTTGACAATCAAGTATTCATGATCTGAGCCACAGTCATGTTCCCATTTTGTTTTTGCTGACTATATAGAGCGTCTCCATTTTGGCTGCAAAGAATTTAATCAATCTGATTTCAGTTTTGACCATCTGATGATGTCCATGTGTAGAGTCTTCTCTTGTGTTGTTGGAAGAGAGTGTTTGCTATGACCAGTGCATTGTCTTGGCAAAACTCTATTCACCTTTGTCCTGCTTCATTCTGTACTGCAAGGCCAAATTTGCCTGTTACTCCAGGTGTTCCTTGACTTCCTACTTTTGCATTCCAGTCCCCTATAATGAAAAGGACATCTTTTGGGGTGTTAGTTCTAGAAGGTCCTGTAGGTCTTCATAGAACTGTTCAACTTCAGCTTCTTCAGCATTACTGGCCAGAGCATAGACTTGGATTACTGTAATGTTGAATAGTTTGCCTTGGAAATGAACAGAGATCATTCTGTCATTTTTGAGATTGCATCCATGTACTTCATTTCAGACTCCTGCTAACTATGATGGCTGGCTATTCCATTTCTTCTAAGGGATTCTTGCCCACAGTAGTAGATACAATGGTCGTCTGGGTTAAATTCACACATTCCAGTCCATTTTAGTTCACTGATTCCTAAAATTTAGATGTTCACTCTTGCCATCTTCTGTTTGACCACTTCCGATTTGCCTTGATTCATGGATCTTACATTCCAATTTCTATGCAGTATTGTTCTTTACAGCATCAGACCTTGCTTCCATCACCAGTCACATATACAACTGGATGTTGTTTTTGCTTTGCCTCCATCTCTTCATTCTTTCTGGAGTTATTTCTCCACTGATCTCCAGTAGTGTATTGGGCAGCTAATAATCTCCCAAAGGCTCCATCTCCAGTACTGTCATCTTGGGGATTAATATTTCAACATATGAATTTTAGAGAAATACAAGCATTCAATATATAGCAATTGATATATAATATATTAATGCATTTTCACCTACTTATCTAAATAAATTGTTCTTAAACATAGAGCCATGCTTATAGACAGCCATAAAATCACCTGTCATTTTATGCAAGTTTGAAAGGTTGAAAAAAATAATTTCATTGTAAATACATCTTGTTTCATTTAAAACATTATTTAGATAGTGAAATTATTAACCTACTAGTGAAAATGTCTGCCTTAGAAAATATGCCCTGTGTCTGTATAATTTGTGGCAGTCTTAAGAGTAGCTCTTCAAATAAAATAGTTGAACAGAATTTGAACTTTACTTAGTCCCAATTATTACCTGCTTCCATAGCATACAGTTGTCACTGGAAGGCTGCCTATTTTGTATCTTTCTTGTACTTAGGAATTTTCATCTGACTGAGTTATGGTCAATGGAATATAAATAGTAGTTATGTGTATCAGTGGCAGGCCTAGAACACTGAAATTCTTTTTTATTCCCCATGTCCTTTCCCCTTCTGGCCAACTTCAATTTGAATTCCCAGGCTAATCTTAAAAATGCATACATTCAAAATGGCAGTCTGTCAACCTAGCTCCCTGAATTAATGTGTGGATGTGGGTAATCCAAAACCCGGTCATTTTCACAGTCATTTTTGTTAGCCATAAATGATTTTGTGTGTCTGTACATATGCAGATGTTAAGGCACTGAAACTTTGTGACTACACAAATTCTGCATGTATTTTGCAGGCCTCAGTTAAACATCATTGTCATGAAAAGTATTACTTTTAAGTTTCATGAGTGCCAGAACTTGCCATTCACACTATAAAATTCAACAAACATTTAATAAAAGTAATTGAAGGATAAAAACTTCTCTAGCTCTAGAGGCAAAATGATCTGATTTAAAAGTCTAGCTTTAGTCCTGTCCCTTAGGTGTCTTTGTACAAAATATTTTACAAAAGAGAATCTCAGATTTCATATCTATAATTATCAAATTTTATTTCTTTGTTGAATATGTGTGAATTCAAAATAATCTAAATTATAATTGTTGCCTTTA
>SJYQ01000709.1:183109-195449 GCA_006410935.1 Redunca redunca | reverse complement strand
TAATGGATGTATTATATATGCAAAAATATATTAAATATACATGTGTATGTGTATGCATGTAAGACGGTACTGTGTTATGGGACCTATGCATATATAACAGGAAAATAAGAACAGGGTTCCTACCTTATACAATATCTTTATTTGAGTAATTACCTCATCTATTATACTGTTTGGAGAAGGCGATGGCATCCCACTCCAGTACTCTTGCCCAGAAAATCCCATGGACAGAGGAGCCTGGTAGGCTGCAGTCCATGGGGTCGCTAAGAGTCGGACACGACTGAGTGACTTCACTTTCACTTTTCACTTTTGTGCATTGAAGAAGGAAATGGCAACCCACTCCAGTGTTCTTGCCTGGAGAATTCCAGGGACAGGGGAGCCTGGTGGGCTGTCGTCTATGGGGTTGCATGGAGTTGGACACGACTGAAGCAACTTAGCAGCAGCAGCATTATACTGTTCTGCCCAAATGGCATCAAATTCTGCCTTTAGTTTTTATCCACATTACATAATGAAGAGTACAAACATACATGAAAAATCACTAAGAAGAATAATAAAAACATTTTTCCTTTTAAAATTATCCTCTCCTTCAACATGAAAGCAAATTAGAAATTTCACAACTTTTTTTTTTAATTTTTATTTTAACTTTAGTTTATTTTACAATACTGTATTGGTTTTGCCAAACATTGACATGAATTCACCATGAGTGTACATGCGTTCCCAAACATGAATTCCCTCCCACCTCCCACCCCATAACATCTCTCTGGGTCCTCTCCATGCACCAGCCCCAAGCATCCTGCATCCTGCATCGGACATAGACTGGCGATTCGTTTCTTACATGATAGTATACATGTTTTAATGCCATTCTCCCATCTCATCCCACCCTCTCCCTCTCCTTCTCCCCCAGAGTCGAAAAGTTCACTCTATAGATCTGAGTCTCTTTTGTTGTCTTGCATACAGGGTCATCATCCACATCTTTCTAAATTCCATATATATGCGTTAGTATACTGTATTGGTGTTTTTCTTTCTGGCTTACTTCACTCTGTATAATCGGCTCCAGTTCCATCCATCTCCTTAGAACTGACTCGAATGTATTCTTTTTAATGGCTGAGTAATACTCCATTGTGTATATGTACCACAGCTTTCTTATCCATTCATCTGCTGATGGATAAGATGACCAATCCAACTCAGGACGAGTAAAGGTCATATTTTGAAATCCACTTATTCAATGGACAAAACTTATAATTTGTGTTGAAAATGGGGTTTGCTTTTTAATAATGATAGTGGTCTATTATTATAAAGGAAATGTCTTTGCTATTCCAAGAAGTAGTCAGAGAGAAATGATAGGGAATGAAATTTGTGCAGAGAAATTTAATATGTTAGAAAAGCAAAATAAATTGAGTGAAAATAAAACTTTATTGTTATTAGATCTACTGTAACTGAGTACCAAGACAGTCTGATTGAATTAGAAATGAGAAGAATTACTGAGCGAAGGGGGTAATTCATTACTTCACAGTAGTCTTTCCAGAAATAAAAGCTGTGAACAGAGGCTTGATCTACACTTCTGATGTCAATTCATTGTTACTTTTTTATCTTATATTAGTAGAGACACTGCAGCCAAGTGGAGGTTTGATATTCTCATCCATAGGACTTGACTTCTTGAAGGAAAAGCTTAACCCAAGGCAGAAGTGGAACAAGAAAGGACTTAAGGATGAAAATCTGGGATAACCAAAGGGCCATCACTTTTTCGATCATCATTAGAAATTGAAAATCTTTGATTTTATAATAAATTCCTTCTAAGATTTAGATGTATGTTCAGTTGCTAAGTCATGTCCGATTTTTATGGCACCATGGACTGCAGCACACCAAGCTTCCCTGTCTTTCACTGTCTCCTGGAGTTTTCTCCAACTCACGTTCATTGAATTGATGATGCCATCCAACCATCTCATCCTCTGTTGCCCACTCCTCTTGCCCTCAATCTTCCCCAGCATCATGTTCTTTTCCAGTGAGTCAGCTCTTTGCATTAGGTAGCCAAAATTTTGGATATCATCTTTCAAATATACCATCATCTGCATTTTTTAAAAACAAATTCACTAGAATTTAGTGTTGTTCTGCTTGTCCTTTTGAGCCTTATATTTATTGCAGTAGTTACTAAGAGTAATTATTTTATCCATACTTGTATAAGAATAACATAGGAGAAAGATATCTATCATCCGCTGATGGGGTCAACTTTATCAGGTTTTTATATTTCTTTCTGTGTAAATTAAATAGAAAATTTCAGTGAACTCTGAGGAAACCAAATTGTTTTGGGAACAATCCTCCTCTCTTCATCATTGACCTTATTTGTGACAAGTAGTTGCACTTTTTTTTCTTTAAAGCGTAGCATCATTTTATTTGGCCTTACTTCTTTGAACAAAAGAGACATAAATATATAACCCCAGAAAAATACCTCAGGAATGTATAGAGCTGATCTTAGGCTGTGTGTGGTAAAACTTAATTGTTCAGTCATGTTCAACTCTTTGTGAGCCTTATGCACTGCAGCTCGCCTTACTCCTCTGTCCATAGGATTTTCCAGGCAAGAATACTGGAGTGGGTTGCCATTTCCTCCTCCAGGGGATCTTCCTGATCCAGAACTTAAACCCATGTCTCTTCTCCAGTGTCTCCTTCAATGCAGGGAGATTCTTAACTGTTGAGCCACCTGGGAAGCTCCAACACTTAATCAGAAGTCCACAAACTTCCTAAGAGGAAAGGATGGATAAATGATAACAAACAGACAGATTTCAGGTTGAAATAAGGAATAACTTTCTGACAGTGAAGTATGTCTGGTTCTAGTAATCTGGAAAATTTTTTAAGTTGCTTTATGTTATGATAAAAATCATATCACTGGTTATCTTGAGGAAACAATTGTTTCTATACCAGAGTTCTGTGGTTTCTAAGATCTTTCATAATTCAGAAAAGAAAGTTTGCTTTAGCCCTTTTGATAAGAATAAATCTCATACTTCCTTTGGAAAGAACAATCTGCATAATTTGGAGAGCCTGCCTTAGCATGTATTTTGTTTATCTCTGATAATTCTGGTTTACATTCAGCCCACCATGGATTACTTCCCTGGTATCTCAGCTGCTAAAGAATCTGCTTGCAATTCAGGAGACCCCAGTTTGATTCCTGGGTTGGGAAGGACCATGAAGAAGGGATAGTCAGCCCACTCCAGTACTCTTGGGTTTCCATGGTGCCTCAGATGGTAATGAATCCCCCTGCAATGTGGGAGACCTGGATTTGATCCCTGAATTGGGAAGATCCTCTGGAGGATCTTCTCAGAGATTAGAAAGAGAATATTCTCTTCTCAGGAGAATATTGGAGGCAATCCACTCCAATATTCTTGCCTGGAGAATCCCCATGGACAGAGGAGCCTGGTGGGTTACAGTCCATGGTATCACAAAGAGTCAGACAGGACTGAGCAACTAAGCACACAGCATCATGGACAGAAACACATTACAAATGCTATATTAAATTTCATTATATATCCTTTGTATGACCAATGTTGGGGCTTCCTCTGTGGCTCAGCAGTAAAAATCCACCTTATTTGTTTGGCACCATTGAGAAAGTGTTGTAATATTTTATTTAATGCTCTTAGTATTGCTGGTTCCAAAGCCAAAGGTGGCTCTGGGGACTTCACCTGCAGCAGTTTGAAGATCGTCATTCTTGTGTTCTGCCATTGACATGATTCAGCTTCACTTTGTTTATTTCTTTCTGGTATGCTGCCAACAAGCATGTCCTGACTCCCAGGTCAAGTCTTGGGGAGCATATTTTATTTGCTCAGCTAGCTTGGCACTGACTTTTACTCCAGGACACATCTTAGATCATTGATAATACTACAGCTCAGTCAGCCTTGGTCTACTCTGATGATATAGTTCAATGTCAACGTCCCCTTCCATACACTGATTTCTTCAGAAGGTAAAGCAATTTACAGGAGAAAATCATATAGCAAATAATGACATAATTTAGTTGAGTGAGCTATCCTTTACCTTACATGAAAATCATTCATTTAATAAACATGACTTCCACTAGTGCCAAGATCTATGTACATTTCCCCTAAAATCTGTTCTATCATTTAATATCATAGTAATAGAAATTGTATTCAATAAGCATTTGACACATATGCCTCAAAGATGGAAGAAGTACCTACAATCTTATCTCGGTTCTCAGTTGGACCCTGAATGTGTGTCTCAAAGCACTGGCAATAGTTTCAGCAAATAACATATTTTCTCCTTTCTTATACTTGAACTCAGTAAATAAACATAATTTGACTCAACAGTGGGAAGGAGAAGAGTTGAGTTACATGCATAAAGAGGTAGTATGTTGATGTCCTGTATTGCACATTCTTAAGACAGAACTTAGTGTACTTATTACTAACCCAGGAACAAGATGGTCTAGTAAATTCTTTATTCAGGCATCTAGTACACTGCAGGATTCTCTCTCTCTCTCTCTTTTTTTCATAGTAAAAGAAACTTCCAGCTGCTTCTGACCCAACCTGTGGCTGAGACTCAAAGTTGTTCCACAAAAGAAACATTTTTGTATGTTGTATACATTTGGAAAACTAGATGGTTCATGAGGGTAAATATTACAGAGCTTAAAAAAAAAAAAGAACAAAACCCTAAAACTAAGAAGAAGCATAAACATGAGGTACTTCTACAACCAGTATGGAGACATTGGGGTTGATTTAACCACATTCTTACACCAAAATAATGATATTCATTCTGTTAGAGTTACACTGCTCTGCGATTTATAGAAGAAATTTACTAATGTGAAACTGTTATAAATTCTTCACCATCATGATCAACTCATTTTAAAAACATAGGTGATATTTCTTAATTTAAAGTTTGGAAATTTGATCACACATTCATTGCAAAATGGGACTCTTATATTACTTTTATTTGTCCTTGTATGGTGAGTATTAATATAGATGTCATAGTCACTTTTTAGTGACTAGTGGCTAAAAAATATTAGCCACTTTTTAAATTAATGAAACAAAGCTTAGAGAAATTAAAGCAGTCTGCCTGTAGTTTTGCAGCACAGTGCTTGTATGCAGGGCATATTTGTTGAATAAATGAACAAATATTTATGAATCAAAGTTGTGATTTAAAGCAAGGCCCAACTGTATAAGATTCATGCTCTTCAACTGTAACTTACAGTTTACATTTTATATTCTAAGATATTTCTCTGAGTTCCTTAAGATTGATAATTACTATTAGGATTGTTCTTCCATTTAATTCACAGGATCTTCAGACATTGGCATTTTTTCCCACAAGGTATCTGCTCATATCCAGTATGGGAAATTTTTCATACATGAATAAAGTCATGAATTTCATTTCAAAACTGCCGTTAAAATTATCAAGAATGTCTGAAGTGCCAGTGAACATTTAGGAAAAATATCAAAGTAAGCCTTTTGGAGCAATAACTTCATGAATAAGGAACATATTTAAAAGCATACTCTCTAATTTATAAATGGTTAGAATTATCATGTACTTCCCAAATATTATGTGGCTATTTGAATATAACATCAATCATATCAAACAACTGGAGATGACCATAGGGATATTTGCTTCTGCTTTTGGTTCTACACATCCTAATCTTTAGTTTAGAGTTTATCTCTTGAATTAGTGATTTTGAAATCACTTTGACATTTGCAGAGATTAGAAACTGCAGGAGAGTTTTGTGAAACTTAATACAACAAAAATTTTTGTGTTGTGATCAATAAAGTCACATATCATCTCACCTTTCTTGATTTCACTTGAAGGTGGGACCCCAGACCCATCGTATCTGTGCAGCAGCAAGAGAAATTTCTCAGAGGGGATTTATTGTGTGCTGAGTGGTGTCTAGCAATCTTTTTATGTGTTTTTTTGGAGCACTTTATCACTGTGGTTAAGAGCAAAAAGATATCTGACTTTTATAATGATAGTTTCTCTTCCTTCCAACAAGTCAATAAAGAGTAAAAATGAACTTACATATATACGTATATCAGTGGCTCAGTCAGTAAAGAATCCACCTGCAATGCAGGAGAACACCTGCAAAGCAGGAGATGGGATTCAATGTCTAGATAGAAGGAACCAGGGGAAGGATTGCCCTGGAGAAGGAAATAGCAACCCGCTTCCATATTCCTGCCTGGGAAATTCCATGGACAGAGGAGCCTGGTGGGTTACAGTCCATGGGGTTGCAAGAGTCAGACATGACTTAGGAACTAAACCCACCACAACCACCACCTTACAAGAGAAAAAAAGAGACAGAGAGAAATAATTAAGAAATAATACCAGAATCAAAATTTTTGGGTTTGGGCAGAAACTGTAAGTAGGAGACTTTTGATGGGCACCACCACCCCTTGACATATACATTTAATCCCCAATAGATTACATTCTCAGTGAATATGTTACCAATTAGTTTACTAGATGATCACTAGTTATCATTCGTTTTCCTTGTGTGATTATAGCTACTCAACATTTATCTTCCTTTCTCACATTTAAGAGGGACTATATTATTGGATATCATCATCCAATAGAATATGAGTTGTCCTGGCCAAGAAAATGGATTTTAGAAGAATTGAAAGCAGAGAAGCTCCTAGGGGTCCTCATTACTGAACAGATATATAAATGTCAATAAAAGTTGATTCTTCTGTTGGTAGTAGATAAAAACAAAGAGGAGACCCACTGTACACATGAACAAGTAGAAAGAATCAAGACTCCATGTGGTTGAGCTTAAATTTAAATATGGGTGGTATTCGTTCTTAAGAATAAAGAGATGGTTTTCCATTGTCTGAAGTCAAATGCTGCCTCAGACAACTAGGCATTGAGAAAGCACATTCCAACCCAGAGTTCTGGTCCCTCATTCCAGGACTTTGAAACAACCATAAAGCATTCTTGAAGGTGAGATATGGGACAAAAAGAAAGGTGAACCTTTCCCTCCACCATCTTGCCAATAATTTTTATTCACCGTTTCTCTCTGTTCTCTAATTCTCACCTTTTCCTATACCTTTAATTTTTTGCCAATTCTGTCCTTTCATTATGTCACAGATATAATTTTGTTGTAATTTTCTGTTTATTTCACTCTAGTGCAGAAGTATCTGGTAGCTACTCTACTGACCCAACAGTTTTACAGGTTGTGAAAATGTACATTTTCCCCCAGAAATTTTAGCTGAAGCTGTTCATTTCCACTCGAAGCTGCTCTCAACTCTAGCTTCCCTGTATAATGTTTTCTTTTGATATGCCTCAACTCAGATAAATTTCTCAATGTTTTCATGACTGACGTTGTGGGTCATATATTTCTTTTGGTGCAGGACTGTTTTGTTAATGTAGCATGTTTAGCATCATCTCTGGCTTCTATTCACTAAATGACAGTCATACCTCTCTTTTATCTTTTGACAACCAACAATCTAAACGTATTGTCAAATGTCCCCTGGCTAGCAAAATCATGATGTTTCAGAACCTCTGACTTAGATACAGACATATATCCTCTCTGCAATTCTCCCAAATGCTTTATTTACACAAAAATAATGTGAATTTTACCTTTAAACAATTCTAAAAGTGGCACACTCTGGACTGCTTTGTTTACTTCTGACTTTCATGCAGCATAGCCAATTAGACAGCCTGGGCTAAATATGTGAACTCAGGACCATAAAAGACCCAGTGAAAGGGTACTTCTGCTCTGAGGTCTCTTGAAACAAAGGTTTATTTCATAGATCTTGAAGATTCAACCTGGAGGAAAGCTAAAAGAGATACAAAGAGGAGGATTTTGAGAATAAATATGTGAAAATAGATATTGTAGTTTTCCACCTCCAAACCAGGTGACTAAAACTATGCTTATTTTCTGGTTTAAAAATTATTAATAGTAGTAGCAGCAGCAGCTGCAGAAACAGCTGTATTGATGATAGTAGTAAGAATAGAAATAAACTTCATTGGAAACTTCCCTGGTAGCTCAGCTGGTAAGGATTCCAATGAAGGAGACTCTGGTTTAATTCCTAGGTTGGGAAGATCTCCTGGAAAAGGGATAGGCTACCTACATCAGTATTCTTGGGTTTCCCTAGTGACTCAAATGGTAAAGAATCCACCTGCAATGGGGGAGATCTGGGTTTGATCCCTGGGTTGGGAAGATCCCCTGGAGGAGGACATGGCAACCAACTCCAGTATTCATGCTTGGAGAATCCCCATGGACAGAGGAGTCTGGCAGGCTACAGTCCACAGGATAGCGAAGAGTCCGACAAGACTGAGTGACTAAGCACACAGCACAGCAAGCTTTATTTTATTTTATTTTTTTATGTTCCATATAATTTAATCCTTACAACAGACTTATTAGATGTAACAGATATTAAAAGAACTTTAAAAATTTGCCTAAGTAGAAGAAAGAATCTAACAGAAATTCCAGACAGAATTAACTGAGAATGGGTACAGGATCAGGTTTTAGGCACCTGCATGAATCAAAGTTTTGATAGATAATTAGAGAGAATAAGAGATATAAAAATATAATTCCTCAACACTTTTTGTATGTTTTAAGCTTAGCTATTTAACTATATTATTCAGATATTTTTGGAACTGATATATAAAAGAGTAGATAATAACAAATTTATCTGAAACTTTGGAATTCTTTGACACATTAGGATTTCTCTTTAATAAGTATGGCTCAGGCAAAAGTTTAGAACCAGAAAATTAGTACAGTGAAATCTTTGCTAATTCTCATGTTCTCTTACTCTTCCCTAATCTATCAAGGCATCTTACAATCAAATTTCAAGAGTTTCTTTGGAAGGTTTTCTCTTCTTCTTCTTTTTTTTTAAATTTTACTTTATTTTACTTTACAATACTGTATGGGTTTTGCAATACATCAACATGAATCCACCATGATTTGGGAGAATGACATTGAAACATGTATAATATCATGGAAGGTTTTCAGTGCTGATACATTCTCTGCTGTGTTCTTGATACCTGGGAGGGTGGTGAATAAATTCATTTTTTATTGAATAAAATGAGGTGCTGACACCCACTGATCTGTTGAAAGAACCATCCTCAAATACAGACAATTACCATAAAGAAGCAGACTTCCCAGTTGGTGCTAGTGGTAAAGAACCCGTCTGCCACTGCAGGAGTCTTAAAAGATGGGGGTTCAATCCCTGGGTCAGGAAGATCCCCTGCAGAAGGGCATGTCAACCCACTCCAATATTCTAGCCTGGAGAATCCAATGGACAGAGGAGACTGGTGAGCTGCAGTCCATGGGGTCACAAAGAGTCAGACATAACTAGTGAGTAAGCACAGCACAGCACCATACAGAAACATAGAAATTGCACACTTGAATACTGTAACATAAGAGTGAAGAATGTGCGAATTCTATCTTAGGGAGTAAAAGTATTGTCAGAAGATTCTACCAGCTGAATATGATAGTTTGTTAATCACTAAGTCATGTCCAGCGCATGTGAGACTCCCATGGACTCTAGCCCATCAGATTCCTTTGTCTGTGGAGTTTCTAGGCAAGAATATTGAAGTGGGTTGCTGTTTCCTCCCACAGGAGGTCTTCCCAACTCAGGGACCAAACGTGTGTCTTCTGCATCGGCAGGCAGGTCCTTTTCTGCTGAGCCACCAGGGAAGCCTGAATATGACAGTTACCCTGTTTAAATTTACATTTGTACTCTTTGAAGATGGCAGGTATAAGAAAGGAATAACAAACTTGCACTCTAATTACTTTTAATAAATATATTTTCAATTCCCTCTAAGTATACTTATTTCTCATTCAAATATCTTTAGGATGTAGATGTGAGACTACGATACTTATTGATAAATTATAAAATTTGTGAAGGTCACTCAGTCATGTCTGACTCTTTGCGACCCCATGGACTATACAGTCCATGGAATTCTCCAGGCCAGAATACTGGAGTGGGAAGCCTTTCTCTTCTTCAGGGGATCTTCCCGATCTAGGGATCTAACCCAGGTCTCCCACATTGCAGGCAGATTCTTTACCAACTGAGCCACAAAGGAAGCCCAAGAATACTGGAGTGGGTAGCCTATCCCTTCTCCAGGGGATCTTCCCAACCATGGAACTGAAACAGGGTCTCCTGCATTGCAGGCAGATTCTTTACCAATTGAGCTATAAGGGAAGCCTTCTACAAGAAAGAGAAAACTGCCCTCATATGATTTATCAGCATAAAGGGCCCGATCTACCTTTCTGTCTATTATTTTGTCAGTGTCTTGATTTGCCTTCCCTTGTACTTTCTCCCCTACTACCACAAGCACCATTTTGAAAATAAAGAAATAAACAACATATAGAAGTCACAAATAGGGCAAGTTATGTAAAATATGTATTTCTTGTGAGGTTTCAAATCATTCTCTCTTAAGTAGGTGGCAGATGCCTCCCAAGGCTTGTGGCTTTTTCTTTTCATTGTCATCCTTAGCTGTGTGCCAAAATCTCTATAGTTTTAAATGGGAGAGGAAAGCTGTGGTACTCTCCTGGCCTTAACAGATTATTTATTTTTTTAATGATATTTCCTCTACATTCATTGTTATACATGGGAAGTATCCTTGAATCTTAACTAGTTTTTCCTTAAAATTGTATTTCCTACAATTGTCATTCCTTATAATCAAGTATTCAATGCATGCTTCAGAAAGGTGGTTTTAAGTAGGCAACCTTGAAGGCTCTTTCCAACCCCAACATTATTTAATTCCATATGATTTTCTCTGAAAAGGAAGAACTACAGGGGATTGGGTGGAGGGGTTGGTGGGTGGGAAAGCTTTTACACTTAATTCCCATTAATTTTCTCTGGGTAAGTGTAATGTCAGAAAATGATGACTGAACTAATCTGTATCCTAAAGGAAGGAAAAGGAAGTAATGCTTGCATACTTCAGTGAAAACTTATGACCTAGTTTTAAAATGGATATAGCAGAATGTTACCAAGATAATTACAGTGTTTACAATAAAATTTCTCTGTAAATATCTCATTTGCATATAGTTTTTTTTCCCCCAACATAGACTAATGTTAAATGCTTACATGCTTTATTGAATATCTCTAAATAATTTATCACTTAAGGGAAAGTATGACAATTTAGTATTTGACCTGCTTTTAATGTAGAAGCAAACCACTGACTGAGCTAAAGATTTGGTATTGGTTCATTTACTTTTGAGATCAAAGGTAAGCTATTTCTTTCCATCTACACTTTCTTCAATTGCCTAATTTTAAAGACATAGATAATAATTAGAATGTTTTTATTTCTCAGAAATGTTTGAAAGTTAGAGGGCTAGTTGTTATTTTCACATTCCATACACAAATACACATACAAATTACACACCTAAAAGGGTATATATTAGGGACACTTTTTAAAATTGCACAAAAGCATTAAAGAAACAGGGTACAATAAAATAGGAGGTCATGTTTTTAAATCATTTGCATTTGAAGGAATTTTAGGAGCAAGATAGAGTTCAGGTTTCCTGATAGTTCTTTAATAGTCTCTGTATCACCTAGAGACTTGCTACTAGAGACCTGCAGCCTAGGAACACATAGATGTAGATATATCCATCTGCAGTGTCTCAACACAACTTCTGATTAAGGTCTAGGAAACAAGTTACACTTTTTTTCACACTGTTGTAAGAATCACTGTTCTAATATCCTATTTTTTGGCTTCAAAGATTGTGCCCTCAGGAGTTTTGAGAGAAGTCTTACTAGTATAAGTGTTTTTCTGTGGAATATAGCTTTTGTCAGATCCTCAGGTCACTCTCAAAACTCCTATATATTTAAAAATTATCCTGCTAGTGAAAAGTATATGGAATGAAGATGATACTTAGCTGGATTTGGTTCCAGGGCCTGCCATTTACTACCTAGGCAAGTTTAGGAAAATTATTTAACACTCCTATGAGTCACAATTGCACTCATCTCACATGCTAGTAAAGTAATGTTCAAAATTCTCCAACCCAGGCATCAGCAATATGTACACTGTGAATTTCCAGATGTTCTAGCTGGTTTTAGAAAAAGCAGAGGAACCAGAGATCAAACTGCCAACATCCGCTGGATCATGGAAAAAGCAAGAGAGTTCCNTTCCAGATATTCTAGCTGGTTTTAGAAAAAGCAGAGGAACCAGAGATCAAACTGCCAACATCCGCTGGATCATGGAAAAAGCAAGAGAGTTCCAGAAAAACAGCTAATTCTGCTTTATTGACTATGCCAAAGCCTTTGACTGTGTGGATCACAATAAACTGTGGAAAATTCTGAAAGAGATGGGAATACCAGACCACCTGACCTGCCTCTTGAGAAACCTATATGCAGGTCAGGAAGCAACAGTTAGAACTGGACATGGAACAACAGACTGGTTCCAAATAGGAAAAGGA
>SJYQ01000709.1:141084-162696 GCA_006410935.1 Redunca redunca | reverse complement strand
TTTGTAAAAGGAAAAGTAAGTTAATTTGAAATTATAGAAATAGAAACTACCCAAATTAAAATTTAGAGGAAAAAAAGCTCCAACAGCAATAAAAATGAACTGAGTATCAGTGAGTCTTTTGTTGAACTGAGTATCAGTATCAGTCCTGAGCATTCACTGGAAGGACTGATGCTAAAGCTAAAGGTCCAATAGTTTGGCCACCTGACTTATTGGAAAAGACCTCGATGCTGGAAAAGACAGAGGACAGGAAGAGAAGGGGACAACAGAGGATGAGATGGTTAGATAGCATTACCTGTTGGATGGCCATGAGTTTGAGCAAGCTTCAGGAGTTGGTGATGGACATTCAAGTCTGGCATGCTGCAGTCCATGGGGTTGCAAAGAGTGGGACACGACTGAACAGCTGAACTGAACTAATCAGTGAGTTGTTGGACAATTTCAGAGTAGTATAAATGTTCTTGGAGTTTCTAAAAGGAGGAAAGAAGACAAAAATAAATTCAATAAGTGTTGAAAAACTTTACCCAGTTTTGAGTAAAACCATGAAAATACATCTACACAAAGGTCAAAATACTCCAACGTCAAGAAGCAGAAGATTATTTAAATTGTATTGTAAAAATTGTTCTAATATTAATGAGAATACTACTTCAAGCAATAAAAAGTCTCAAGAACTCATTATCAACAGCTCATTATCCTTTAATCTGTTGATGGACTTTTTTTTTTTCCTGTATTTTGCCTATTGTGAATAATGCTGTGATAAACTTGGAGGCACCTTTATATAATTGAAGTCCTGTTTTCCTTTGTTATTTCCCCAGAAGTAGAAATCTGGATGGTATCGTGAGTCTATTTTTAATATTTTGAGAAATCGCCATATTGCCTTCCATACTGGTCACACCAATTTGCATTTCTGACAATAATGCATAAAGCTTCTCTTTTCACCACATCCTTGATAACACCTGTTATCTCTTGTTTTCTTGATGGTAGCCATTCATCACGTGTGAAGTGGATGTCTCATTTCATTGCTGTCTTGATTTCCATTTTAGTTTAGTGTTTAGTGATGTTGAGCATCTTTTCATATCTCTTGGCCATTTCAAGTTCCTTTACGAAGAAATGTTTATTTAATTCTTGTTCTTGTTTAGTTGCTAAGTTGTGTCCAACATTTTGCGATCTCATGGAACATAGTCCATGGATCCTCAGTCCATGGCATTTCCAAGAATGCTGGAGTGTGTTGTCATTTCTTTCTTCTTTAGTTTAATTCTTATGTATGTTTTTTAATTCAATTGCTTTTTGGTGTTGTTATTGAGTTGACAGTTCTGTATATCAGTTCAGTTCTGTCACTCAGTCTTGTCTGACTCTATGTGACCCCATGAACCACAGCACGCAGGCCTCTCTGTCCATCACCAACTCTCGGAATCCACCCAAACCTATGCCCATTGTGTCGGTGATGCCATCCAACCATCTCATCCTCTGTCATCCACTTCTTCTGCTTTCAATCTTTCCCAGCATCAGGGTCTTTTCAAATGAGTCAGCTCTTCACATCAGGTGGCCAAAGTATTGGTTTCAGCTTCAGCATCAGTCCCTCCAGTGAACACCCATGACTGATCTCCTTTAGGATGGACTGGTTGGATCTCCTTGCAGTCCAAGGGACTCTCAAGAGTCTTCTCTAACACCACAGTTCAAAAACATCAATTCTTTGGGGCTCAGTTTTCTTTATAGTCCAATTCTCACGACTATTGGAAAAACCATAGCCTTGACTAGATGGACCTTTATTGGCAAAGTAATGTCTCTGCTTTTTAATATGCTGTCTAGGTTGGTCGTAACTTTCCTTCCAAGGAGTAAGCGTCTTTTAATTTCATGGCTGCAATCACCATCTGCAGTGATTTAGGAGCCCAGAAAGATAAAGCCAGCCACTGTTTCCACCGTTTCCCCATCTATTTGCCATGAAATGATGGGACCAGATATTTTGGATTATAATATCTTATCCAGTATATAATTTGCTAATTGTTCCATTTGCTGTACAGTTCTGAGTTTGAAGTAATCCTATTTTTAATTTTTTCTTTCACTATTTGTGTTTTTGACATGCTGCTGCTGCTATTGCTAAGTCGCTTTAGTCGTGTCCGACTCTGTGCGACCCCATAGACGGCAGCCCACAAGGCCCACTGTCCCTGGGATTCTCCAGGCAAGAACACTGAAGTGGGTTGCCATTTCCTTCTTCAATGCATGAAAGAGAACGGTGAAAGGGAAGTCACTCAGTCATGTCCGACTCTTTGTGACCCCATGGACTGCAGCCCACCAGGCTCCTCAGTCCATGGGATTTTCCAGGCAAGAGTACTGGAGTGAGGTGCCATCACCTTCTCCAGTGTTTTTGACATAGTGCCCCCAAAATTTATTGCCAAGACCAATAGTGATTAACTTCTCCCCTATGTTTTCTTCTAAGAACTTTGTGGTATCATATCTTTTATGCTTAAGTCTTTGATTTATTCCCAGTTAATTTTTGTGAGTAGCGTGAGATAGGGGCCCCATTTCATTGCTTGCAGATGTTTCTCCAGTTTTCTGAACACCATTCCTTGAAGAGATTATCTTTCTCCCATTGGCTGTTCTTGTTTCTTTTATCAAAGTGACTGTGTATGCCTGGATTTAATTGTGGGCTCTCTATTCTGCTCCAGTGGTTGATGCATCTATTTTTGTGCCAGAAACATATTATTTTTATTATTATGGCTTTGCAGTGTAGTTTGGTATCTAGAAAAGTGATGCCTCTAGCTTTGTTCTTTTTCCTCAGAATTGCTTTGGCTCTTCAGGATCTTTTGTGGTTTAATACAAATTTTAGAATTGTTTCTTCTATTTCTATGAATAATGCCTTTAGTATTTTTATAGGGCTGCCAGGGTCCTCTGTCCATGGACTATTCCAGGCAAGAATACTGGAGTGGGTTGTTATTTCCTACTCCAGAGGATTTTCTCACTCCTGACCCAGGGATTGGACCCTGTGTCTCTTGTGTCTCTTGCATTGGCAGGTAGATTCTTTACCACTGCACAACCTGGAAAGCCTCATTTTTAGTAATAAACTATTTTGAATTAAGGTAGGTACAGTGCTTTTGGGCTTCCAACGTGGCTCAGTGGTAAAGAATCCACCTGCAATGCAGGTTTGATCCCTGGTCAGGAAGATCCCCTAGAAAAGGGAATGGTAACCCACTCTGGTATTGCTTGGCAATGCCATGGACAGAGGGGCCTGGTGGGCTACAGTTCATGGGATCACAAAAGAACTGAACACTACTTAGTGACTAACCAACAACAGCAAAACAGTGCTTTTAGAAATAACACTATAGTATACTTAATAGGCTACAGTATAGTGTGAAAATAAATTTTATATGCACTGGGAATCAAAACATTTCTGACTTGCTTTATTGTGATATTTATTTTATTTTGGTGGTCTAGAACTAAAATCATAATATCTCCAAGACATACTTATGCTGAAATTAGGTGAATTAGTAACCCCACTGCAGCCTCAGTGTTTAAGTGAAAGGACTGTTGCTTTACGTCACTTATTTTAAGAATCTCACTGTAAGTCAAAATCCAGAAGTGATAAATTTAGTGATGAAAGTATTTTGAAAGACAAAATAGCCTAAAAGTTGGGCCTCTGGTACCAAACAGCCAAGTTTTGAATGCAAAGGAAAAGTTACTGAAGCAAATTAAAAGTGAAGCATCATATGTGCTGATTGGAGAAAGTAATGGTCTGAATAGAAGATCAAACCAACCACAACATTCCCTTAAGCCAGTGCCTAGTTCAGAGCAATTCCCTAACTTTCTTCAATTCTGTGAATGTTGAGTGAGGTGAGGAAGCTGCAGAAGAAAAGTTTGTAGCTAGCAGAGGCTGGTTCATGAGGTTTAAGGAAAGAGGCTGTCTCCATCATGTAAAAGTGCAATGAGAAGCAGCAAGTGCTGATGGAGAAGTTTAGCAAGTTATCCAGAACATCTAGCCAAGACAATCAAATGAGAGTGACTGCAGTAAATGAATTTTTAATGTAGATCAAGCAACCTTGTATTGAAAGAAGATGCCATTTAGGACTTTGATAGCAAGGGAGGAGAAGTTAATGCCTGGCTTTAAAGCTGCAAAAGAAGCTGATTCTTCTTTTAGAGGCTAATTCAGCTGATGATTTTTAGTTGAGGCCAACCAGGGACGGGGGAGCCTGGTGGGCTGCCATCTATGGGGTCGCATAGAGTGGGACACAACTGAAGCAACTTAGCAGCAGCAGCNAAGCGACTTAGCAGCAGCAGCAATGCTCGTGTACCATTCTGAAAATCCCAGGACCATTAAGAACACTATAGATACAATATATAAAATAGATAATTAATGAGAACCTACTGAATAGCACAGGAAACTCTACTCAATACTCTGTGGTGACCTAAATGGGAAGGAAATCCAAAAAGGAGAGCATATGTGTATATGTATAGCTAATTCACTTTGCTATACAGTAGAGACTAGCACAACCTTGTAAAGCAACTATATTCCATTAAAAATAAAAATATAAAAAAAAATAAAAGTTATGTTCACTTCTAACAAAATGGGATAAATTGCTTTAATTGAAGAAAAGCAAAACTATGCTAAATCTATTCTCCCTATGATCTATAAAAAGAACAACAAACCCTGGATGATAGCACATCTCTTGACAACATGGTTTGCCAAATATTTGAAGCCTGAAGTTGAGAATAACTGCTCAGAAAAAAAAAAAATCAAAATATTACTGTTCATTGACAGCACACCTGGTCACTTAAGAGCTGTGATGGAGACATACAGTAAGATCCATGTTGTTTTCATGCCTGATGATACAACATTCGTTTGGCAGTCCATTGTTCAAGGAGCAATTTTGGCTTTCAGCCTTATTAATTAATAAATATATTTTATAAAGATATAGCTGCCATAGATTGTAATTCCTCTGATGGATCTGGGGAAAGTCAACTGAAGATGTTATTGAAAGGATTCACCATTCTAGATGCCCATAAGTACAATCATGATTAATAGGAAAAAGTCAAAATATCAACACATACAGGAATTTGGAAGAAGTTGACTACTAGCCTCATGGATGACTTTGAAGAATTCAAAGTGGTTGAAATAGCAAAAGAACTCAAAAGTGGAGCCTAAATATGTGACTGAATTGCTACAATCTTATGAGAAAAATGAATGAGGAGTTGCTTCTTAATCATGAGCAAAGAAGGTGGTTACTTGAGATGGATTCTGTTCACAGTGGAGATGCTGTAAATATTGTTGAAATTATAGCAAAGGATTTAGAATATTACATAAACTTAGTTGATAAATCAGCTTTAGGTTTTGAGGGGACTAACTCCAATTTTGAAAGAAGTTCTACTGTGACTAACATACTATCAAATAGCTTCATATGCTATAAACAACATTTCATGAAGAGTCAATTGCTGGGGCAAACTTCATTGCTGTCTAATGTTATGAGATTTCTACAGCCACTCCAGCCTTCAACAACCACCATTCTGATCAGTCAGCAACAATCAATATCAAGACAAGACTCTCTACCAGCAAAAATATTATAGCTTTCTGAAGCTTCAGATGATCCTAAATCTGTTTTAGCAATAAAATATTTTAATGAAGGTATATACATACTATTAGACATAATGCTTTTATATACTTAGATTATAGAGTGGTGTAAGCATAATCTTTACATGCATGGGAAAATAGGGAAGGGATTCCAGGTGTGAGGTTTATGAGAACTTCCCGAATCATCTTTGTAATTTTTTTGTTTGTTTTTCTAAAACTATTTATTTTTAAATGGTCTTTATATAACTTCCATAATATCCAACCATTTTACTCCTAGATAAGAAGGAAATGGCAATGCACTCCAGTATACTTGCCTGGAAAATCTCATGGACAGAGGAGTCTGGTTGGCTGCAGTCCATGGGGTCACAAAGAGTTGGGCACAACTGAGCAACTAACAAAACTACTACTAAATATAAATTGAAGCATATACCAAAAACTGTATACATACCCCAAACTGTATACATATTTTAGCAACTTTATTTGAAATAGGCAAAAAGTGAAAGCTGTAAAAATATCCATTAATAAGTGAACAAATAAACAGAGTATGGTCTAGGTATACAATACAACTCAGCCACTCAAAAGAATGAACTATTAATACATACAACAATATTAATGAAAGTAATTATGCCAATGAACTATATTATATACTTTATGATTCTGTTTGGGGGAATTCTATAAAATGCAAACTTTGTCTAGAGACAAAGCAGATTAATAAATACCAAAGGACTATGCATAAGGATAGGAAGCAAGAGGAACAAATTGCAAAAGGATAAATGGAAGTTTTGGGAGATAGAAAATATGATGTTTTTAGTAATGGTTTAACATTTTTATAGACATATCAAACTTATCAAACTATATAATTTAAATATATGATATTTATTGTACGTGAACTATGGCCCCCAGTAAGTCTATAAAAAGTGAAACTAAGGAGCTGATAGAACTCAAAATCTGGGCTTAAAATACAATTGTATAAATAACTGATCATTTCACCTCAACTGCAAATCACTTGAAGTTTTATTCTCCCAAATTTTTGCTTACTGTATGTTATTTTACCTAGATTAAATGGAGAATTTTTGCCTAGGTTTTTGGAACATTTTTATTAAAATGACTACAAACAGGAATTAATTTCTCTAAACATATTTTTGAAATAATTGTCAGTAATGTTTCTCATTCAACAAACACAATCATATCTTCCCAGAGAACTTTGTTTAATGTACNAAACACAATCATATCTTTCCAGAGAACTTTGTTTAAAGTACATTAATATTCGTAATCTATTTGAAATCACAACAGTAGTCATTTCTTCTACTAAAACATTTTATTTTCCTTTTTAAATGCAAGTATATTATCTGAGAGGATGAGCACATTAAATCATTAGCAACATTAGAAATATGGTTTAATTAGCTCAGTAGTCTCCTTCCAGAAAGAATTAGGTGGACCTGATAGTATAAGGGTATTGGTAGTCAGAACAAGAAGTAATTAACTTAGAAGAATAAGCTTACCATAAGCATTTTGGTAAACAGCCGAATGGGAGACATCAGTGAACCTGATTATTTACCAGGGTGGGTACCAAAGAAATTAGGAACTAGTCAAAATCTTATATGAAACATCCTAGACCATGATCTTAATTTAGACATTCAGGTTGTTTCATGCTTAGCCTTTTAAAAAATATATACATTTCCTTTAAAGTGTAGAATTTTTAAACATTTGAAAGCATAGCTGTTATATCAAATCTGCAAAGTTTACACCAGTAACATTCTTCTTTGGTCCTCTACCTCTGAATAGTCAAGGCTATGGTTTTTCCTGTGGTCATGTATGGATGTGAGAGTTGGACTGTGAAGAAGGCTGAGTGCCGAAGAATTGATACTTTTGAACTGTGGTGTTGGAGAAGACTCTTGAGAGTCCCTTGGACTGCAAGGAGATCCAACCAGTCTATTCTGAAGGAGATCAACCCTTTCTTTGGAAGGAATGATGCTAAAACTGAAACTCCAGTACTTTGGCTACCTCATGCGAAGAGTTGATTCACTGGAAAAGACTCTGATGCTGGGAGGGATTGGGGGCAGGAGGAGAAGGGGACGACAGAGGATGAGATGGCTGGATGGCATCACGGACTCGATGAACGCGACTCTGAGTGAACTCCAGGGGTTGGTGATGGACAGGGAGGCCTGGTGTGCTGCGATTCATGGGGTTGCAAAGAGTCAGATATGACTGAGCAACTGAACTGAACTTCTGAATATAAATGCTTTAGTTGTCAGGCTAGAAACATTCAGAATTTTTATATTATAGAGCTTAAAAAATTCTCTCGTGCCATTTTAGGTTTGAGGCAATATCCTCATTCATGTTTTAGTCAATATATTTATAGAATTTCTCTTCTGCTCCAGGACTAGGGTAATAATGGNAAAAGCATCAATTCTTCAGCACTCAGCTTTCTTCACAGTCCAACTCTCACATCCATACACGACCACAGGAAAAACCATAGCCTTGACTAGATGGACCTTAGTCGGCAAAGTAATGTCTCTGCTTTTGAATATACTATCTAGGTTGGTCATAACTTTTCTTCCAAGGAGTAAGTGTCTTTTAATTTCATGGCTGCAATCACCATGTGCAGTGATTTTGGAGCCCCCAAAAATAAAGTCTGACACTGTTTCCCCATCTATTTCCCATGAAGTGATGGGACCAGATGCCATGATCTTCGTATTCTGAATGTTGAGCTTTAAGCCAACTTTTTCACTCTCCTGTTCACTTTCATCAAGAGGCTTTTTAGTTCTTCTTTGCTTTCTGCCATAAGGTTGGTGTCATCTGCATATCTGAGGGGATTGATATTTCCCCCAGCAATCTTGATGCCAGCTTGTGTTTCTTCCAGCCCAGCGTTTCTCATGATGTACTCTGCATAGAAGTTAAATAAGCAGGGTGACAATATACAGCCTTGACGTACTCCTTTTCCTATTTGGAACCAGTCTGTTGTTCCATGTCCCGTTCTAACTTCCTGACCTGCATACAGATTTCTCAAGAGGCAGGTTAGGTGGTCTGATATTCCCATCTCTTTCAGAATTTTCCACAGTTTATTTTGATCCACACAGTCAAAGGTTTTGGCATAGTCAATAATGCAGAAATAGGTGTTTTTCTGGAACTCTCTTGCTTTTTCCATGATCGAGCGTATGTTGGCAATTTGATCTCTGGTTCCCCTGCCTCTTCTCAAACCAGCTTGAACATCAGGGAGTTCAGAGCGTAGTGTGTGTGTGAATTTCAAATAACAGAAGCAAAAGAGTTTTGTTTTTTTTAAATCGAACTAAGATTTTCTTAAATTTATGAATATTTGTTTACAATAACAGGTGCCAGATATGTTTAGCAACTTGTTATGTAATTAATCTGAATTATGTACAGCAGCATATTTCATTTGAAGAAAAAAAATCTATATGCATGCCGATAATAGAAGATGAAATGTTATATACAAGAATAGTTAATCAAGCTGAAGAGTACACACACACACAGTTACATATATCATATATGCATATATATATACATGAAAGTGCATCTAAAACTACATATATGTAGATATGCACTTGGATTTTGGTAGGAACAAATATAAATTGAGTAAAAGACTTAATTCTGCCTGTTGCAAATAAATTCACTTAGTTTTATTTCATCATGTAGATTATTTTCACTGGATATAGAATTCCAGTTTGGTGGTTCTTTTCTTGAAGTATTTAAAACTTATTATGCCTCTTCTGGCCTCCATGGTTTCCTTTGATAAATTCTCTGTTTTTTAACTTGGTTTCAGGTTAGATATCAATTCTCTGCCTCCTTTCAAGGTATTTCTTTTGCCTTTCATTTTTCAAACTACAACTCTGATGTGCCTTGCAGAGAATCTTACTGTGTTTATTAAAAGTTTAGCTTCTTGAATCTGTAGATTTATGCCTTTTGCCAAATTTGGCAAGTTTAACCCCTTTATTTCTTCAAGTACCTTTTCAATTTCACCTTCTTTCTCTTGTTGTTGCTGGAATCCAATAAAGTAAGTCTTAGGTCTTTCGTTATACTTCCCACAGATTCCAAAACGCTGTTTACTCTTTTTTTTTTCTTTAAATTGATTGCCTGGCTCTTGTTCGGATTGGGTAATTCATTGTTCTCTTTTAATAGGTCTCTGATTTGTTCTTTGTGCACCATTCTGCTGTTAAAGCCAGCCTTTAATTTGTATGAGCATGTGTGGAGGAGTATTGTATTTTTAGTTTTAAATTTTCTGGTTTTAAACTGGTTCTTTATTAAGTATTATATTTCTGTGCTGACACTGTTTTTTTGTTGAAACATTAAATCATTTGTTTCATTTATGTTCACAATTGCTTGTTGAACACTTTTGTGATGGGTTTTTAAAAACAATGTTAGATAATTCAAAATTTATATTATCTAGGTTTTGGTTCTTTTTCATTCGTCAGTTCAGTTAGTCAGTTCAGTCACTCAGTCATGTCCGACTCTTTGAGATCCTATGAACTGCAGCACGCCAGGCCTCCATGTCCATCATGAAATCCCAGAGTCTACTCAAACTCATGTCCATCGAGTCAGTGATGCCATCTCATCCTCTGTCGTCCCCTTCTCCACCTGACTCCAATCCCTCCCAGCAACAGAGTCTTTGCCAATGAGTCAACTCTTCACATGAGGTGGCCAAAATATTGGAGATTCAGCTTTAGCATGTTTCCTTCCAAAGAAATCCCTGGACTGATCTCCTTTAGAATGGACTGGTTGGATCTCCTTGCATCCAAGGGACTCTCAAGAGTCTTGTCCAACACCACAGTTCAAAAGCATCAATTCTTCGGGACTCAGCTTTCTTCACAGTCCAACTCTCACATCCATACATGACCACTGGAAAAACCATAGCCTTGACTAGATGGACCTTTGTTGGCAAAGTAATGTCTCTGCTTTTGAATATGCTATCTAGGTTGGTCATAACTTTCCTTCCAAGGAGTAAGCGTCTTTTAATTTCATGGCTGCAAACACTAACTGCAGTGATTTTGGAGCCCCTCAAAGTTTAATCTGACACTGTTTCCACTGATTCCCCATCTATTTGCCATGAAGTTATGGGACCAGATGCCAATATCTTCGTTTTCTGAATGTTGAGCTTTAAGTCAACTTTTTCACTCTCCTCTTTCACTTTCATCAAGAGTTTTTTTTAGCTCCTCTTCACTTTCTGCCATAAGGGTGGTGTCATCTGTATATCTGAGGTTATTGATATTTCTCCCGGCAATCTTGATTCAAGTTGTAATTTTCCTTAATTTCAGTAATATGGGTGATTTTTTTCTCACTCTGGCTATTATAAGACTGGCATTTATTAAGTATTGCATTTAATCTATCTTTCTCTGGCAGCTTTGTTAGGGAAAGGGAATAGGAATTGAAGCCCAGGTTTCTTACTCTGCCTCTGTTGATTGTACTTGTCAAGAGTGATGGAATCCTCATTACTGCTGTGCTGGGTAAGGGTAGAAGTTCTGGCACATTCCTAGACTTTTGCAGATACTACCTGACTGGGAAGGTTAGGAATGTCTTGTTACTGCTCCCCTTATGGCCTCTTCTGACATCATAGGGACTTTTTGTTGCTTGGCAAGGATGAAAATCCTTACATTCCAGTAGGCCTCCTCCGAAGCCAAGTCCGCATGAAAGTGGAGGAGCATCTCCTTACTGCTGGGTGACAGTAGAAATCCAAGTTATCTTCATGGTATCAACTGATACAGGAGTGGGAAGAGGTATTATTGCCCAGTAACAATGAAAATTTCAGCTTCTTACTGGGCATTCTCTGATATTATTTCAGTTGGAACGTGGGTGGCTCATTATAGCCAGGCAAACATGGAAGTCTAGACCCCCTAGGTGGCCTTTTTTGGTACTGGTAGAGTGAGACTACATTTGATAACTGTATAGAAGTTATGGTCTAAACTTTCTTTGTCTTGCCAGATTATCTCGTTCCTAGTCTTTTAGCAGAAGAAAGACGATTTTTTACCATTTTATTTTTGCTGTTGTTTGCTCATTTGTTTTTGTCTCTGCCCATTGGTGTTTCTGGTTTGCATGCCAGTTTCTTCAAGTCAAAACCTAGGATAAATGAGGCAAAGTGAAAATTCAGAAAACTCACCATTGTATTGTTTCTTATGTCTTAAGGTCCTTAGGTTGTCTTCTTTCTCCTTTTTAACTTTCAGATCCTTATTATTATTGTTTTATATATAATACACAAGGGTTTTAGTTGAAGATAGCTTTAAAAATAGAAGAACAAGAATCAACTTCACCGTTTTGTCAGAGGAAATCGATTGTGTTCTTTTGAAATAGTATTTTTTACAGTGTTTGGTGCTTTATATATACTGGCAGTTATTTCAATGCAATGGACGTTTCACTCAATATGAAATTTTTCATAAAATTTAGACTCTTTGCCTGTGTGTACTGTTGAGAAAGAGAATAAAAATTTCTGACCAGATTACTTGCTGATATCTAGACTATTTGATTCATCCAGAAAATTTATTTTTTACTTCACTATAAATGCACTACCATTATCTCAACTTTCAAGATCATATTGAACTGATGTCTAGATAAATATCTTTTTGATCAGTATTTCTTTCAGACAACAAGTTGAGATTATCCAGATTAAACTTTCATTAGTTTAATTTTAAGTTTATTATCATACTTTTTCTATTCTTTTTGTTCTTTGTTGATACATTTGGAGTACCAGCTGCAGTGTAGAAACTCCATGATAGGGATTTGTTTTATTTGCTAGTGAAATAGAAGCCTCGGTTGGTACAATGTCATTCTCATTTTTTTTTTTAAGAATCAATATTTGGTTTATGGTGCTTTTAATAGAGAGCAAATACACTGAATGAGATTTTATATTTTACAAGGTTATAGTATCTTCAATATATTTAGATCAGAATATTTCATTGGTTATGTCTTTGAGCTATAACTCAAATAAATAAATGTTTTCTGGATTATTTTAAAAATTACTTGGGTAAAAAAAATACATATATAGAAACATTATTTGATAAAACTAGTCCACATCGGACATGACTGAGAGACTTCAATCTCACTTTTCACTTTCATGCATTGGAGAAGGAAATGGCAACCCACTCCAGTGTTCTTGCCTGGAGAATCCCAGGGATGGGGGAGTCTGGTGGGCTGCTGTCTATGGGGTCGCACGAGGTCGGACATGACTGAAGCGACTTAGCAGCAGCAGAAGCAGCACTTCTCCACAAGTGACATGCTTTTGCAGAGACCAAAAGTTTTCTCATTCAATCACTAGTTTATACAAAAAGGCATTTATTGATCACAAGGAATACACCCACTCTTAAGTTAAACATGGATAAACTATTGGAAATTACAAGATGATATTCTCACTATTCAAATAAGCAAACAGAATCATGCAATCTTAAACAAAATAGAGAACAGCATCCATCTAATACCAACTGCTGGTATTAGACTTGATATCCCTATCCTAAAGATGTACAAAAATCTCAAGTAAATGCTTGTTCTTGTGAATTTATTCTCAATTACATTCTGAAAATAAGAGATTTTCTTTTCTAACTTCTATCTTTCTCATTTAATAAAACTGTTGTACTCTGAACTTCATTTTGCATGATTTTGTAAAGAAATTTAAAGTACTCTTGTTGACTTTGTAGAAAGATGATTTTAAATAATTATTAAATGTGCTTAATGATTCTATGATTTGATAAAATATGGTCTGATTTAGTAATGCACATTTCTTGATTGTTTTTATATATCAGTCATTTCATAAATTATATTAGCTCAGTTAATTTTTATAATAATTCCATAATATAAGAACATGATTATCTCAGTTTTACAGAAAATAATCAGATTTCTATAAATTAAGTAACTTGCCCAATATTAAACAGCTAGTATTTAAAAAATCCCAACCCATGTTTGTATTGTCCCAGAGTTTAAATTTTTAAAATCCATAATACACTGCCTAAGAACCAATCCAAAGGAATTACCATAGGATTTTGTTAAGGCATTTTAAGGTATTCACTTTAAAGTGGGAAAATGAAGTTCTGGGGTATTAGACATAGTTACAATTTGTCCTTCAGCACAGGTTAGAGTGTAATTTACCATGGGTCATGTAAAATACCTAGAAATAAAAACCAACCTACAGCTATAAAATAAAAAGTGACCTTTAAAATCTGATATTACAGACAAACAACTTTTGCCTCTGGAGGCTGTTGAAGGACAAAATAGGGATAGGAAAATTCACTCATATGTCCTCATATACATGTCACTTTTTCTAGCCAGCCAGCAGCCACTAGAATTAAGAGGCTAGAGCTGCTGAAAATAGAATGCATTTTCTATATTTCTGAGACTTCAGAAAGCCACCTAAACTTCTATACATTGGAAAAGACTAACAGAAACCAAGTTTCTAATAGTGGTCTCACAATGAAGATAGTCAGTAGAAGATTCCAAGACACTCTTTATCCATTCTTTTTCCAGTCCTTTCACCCTCTGAAATAAAACACTAGGTTTCAAGAATAAAACCATTAACATTACAAGAGATCTAATTGGAATCACTATTGAAAACTACGTTAATTACAACGCAGAAAAGCTGCTGCCTGTACTTGAATCCTAATTTAATTAATGTAGTTAATAGCATTTCCCATATAATCATTGAAATAACAGAGGAACCAATATGAATTACCATAAGTTATCTCAGCATACTGACAAGAGTTCCAAATTGTCTTGCTCAGACCATCATATTCACGGGCATTTGGAAATTATTGTACATGCAAATTTCAGGCATATACTTTGGAAATTTTAGTTTCAGAAAGCTTGGGGTAAAACCCAAGAATGAGAATTTTCAACAAGTATAACAGCTGGTTCTTATGCAGATGTTAGAGAAGCATACACTGAGAAACATTTTCCTGGAGCTGGGTCTAGGCAGATAACTTTCCTTTGATTGGTTATGCACATCTAGATATATTTTCATAAATGTAACATTTAAATTTCTAAGTTAATAGTTTCTTACCAAGTATACAATGTTATATTATAATTATAAAACCACATCTAGAGACCATCAATATTGCTTTCACTGAAATGCTTACCTTACGTATCAGTCTGGTCGGACAAGTAAGTTAATCATAGACCCACTTGATAATTTCAAGTAATTGTGTATATGTTTACAGAATGTAGACAATAGAAAAGGGTTAGAGATTACTTCTTATACCCCTTATTAAAATGGAATACCAATATTACAGGCATGTTATTAATGTGTTCACCATTGGAAAAGACTAACAGAAACCAGCAGCTTCTAATAGTGGTTGCACAATGAAGACAGCAGATGATTCCAAGACAATCTTTATCCATTCTTTTTCCAGTCCTTTCACCCTCTGAAATAAAACACTAGGGTTCAAGAATGAAACCATTAACATTACAAAATCTAATTGCAATGACTATTGAAAACAACATTAATGATAACACAGAAAAGCTGTCACTTGAAATAAATGTATTAAAATATTTTACTGAAAGTGACCACCAAACTGAGAAGAAGCATAAAGGTGTGGAAACTGGGTCCAAACATGTTTGTGAAACATTTGAATATTCTACAATTACTCCTGAAATATGTTGAAACTCTGTTCTAAAACACCTGACCACAGCCAAGCTTTGATCATAAGATTTATTTGCACTGCGTCCTTCTGAAATAATGCCTGCTTAACAATTGTAACTGTAACCAGTTTTTCTATAAAACAATAATAAGTAATTTTATTGTCAAGAGGTTCTTTGGTTCCTCTTCAGTTTCTGCCATTAGGTGTCATCTGCATATCTGAGGTTGTTGATATTTCTCCTGGCCAGCTTGATTCCAGCTTGTGCTTCATCCAGGTTGACATTTTGCATGATGTACCCTGCATACAAGTTAAATAAGCAGTTCAGTTCAGTTGCTCAGTCGTGTCCAACGCTCTGCAAGCCCAAGAATCACAGCATGCCAGGCCTCCCTATCCATCACCAACCCCTGGAGGCCACTCAAACTCATGCCCATCGAGTCGATGATGCCATCCAGCCATCTCATCCTCCGTCGTCCCCTTCTCCTCCTGCCCCCAATCCCTCCCAGCATCAGGGTCTTTTCCAGTGAGTCAACTCTTCGCATGAGGTGGCCAAAGTACTGGAGTTGCAGATTTAGCATCATTCCTTCCAAAGAACACCCAGGACTGATCTCCTTTAGAATGAACTGGTTAGATCTCCTTGCATCCAAGGGACTCTCAAGAGTCTTGTCCAACTCCACAGTTCAAAAGCATCAATTCTTCGGCACTCGGCTTTCTTCACAGTCCAACTCTCACATCCATACATGACTACTGGAAAAACCATAGCCTTGGCTAGATGTATCTTTGTTGGCAAAGTAATGTCTCTGCTTTTGAATATGCTATCTAGGTTGGCCATAATTTTCCTTCCAAGGAGTAAGCGTCTTTTAATTTCATGGCTGCAGTCACCATCTGCAGTGATTTTGGAGCACACAAAAAATGAAACCTGACACTGTTTCCACTGTTTCCCCATCTATTTGCCATGAAGTGATGGGACCAGATGCCATGATCTTTGTTTTCTGGATGTTGAGCTTTAAACCAACTTTTTCACTCTCCTCTTTCACTGTCATCAAGAGGCATTTTTCATCTGCATATCTGAGGTTATTAATATTTCTCCCAGCAATCTTGATTCCAGCTTGTGTTTCTTCCAGCCCACTGTTTCTCATGAAGTACTCTGCATATAAGTTAAATAAGCAGGGTGACAATAGACAGCCTTGACATACTCCTTTTCCTATTTGGAACCAGTCTGCTGTTCCTTGTCCAGTTCTAACTGTTGCTTCCTGACCTGCATATAGGTTTCTCAAGAGGCAGGTTAGGTGGTCTGGCATTCCCATCTCTCTCAGAATTTTCCAGTTTATTTTGATCCACACAGTCAAAGTCTTTGGCATAGTCAATAAAGCAGAAATAGATGTTTTTTTCTGGAACTCTCTGGTTTTTTCCATGATCCAGCAGATGTTGGCAGTTTGATCTCTGGTTCCTCTGCCTTTTCTAAAGCCAGCTTGACATCAGGAAGTTCACAGTTCACGTATTGCTGAAGCCTGCTTGGAGAATTTTGAGCATTACTTTACTAGCGTGTGAGATGAGTGCAATTGTGCGGTAGTTTGAGCATTCTTTGGCATTGCCTTTCTTTGGGATTGGAATGAAAACTGACCTTTTCCAGTCCTGTGGCCACTGCTGAGTTTTCCAAATTTGTTGGCATATTGAGTGCAGCACTTTCACAGCATCATCTTTCAGGATTTGAGATAGCTCACTGGACTTCTAACACATCTACTGGCTTTGTTCATAGTGATGCTTTCTATGGCTCACTTGACTTCACATTCCAGGATGTCTGGCTATAGGCGAGTGATCACACCATTGTGATTATCTTGGTCGTGAAGATCTTTTTTATACAGTTCTTCTGTGTATTCTTACCTCCTCTTCTTAATATCTTCTGCTTCTGTTAGGTCCATACCATTTCTGTCCTTTATTGAGCCCACCTTTGCATGAAATGTTCCCTTGGTATCTCTAATTTTCTTGAAGAGATTTCCCATTCTATTGTTTTCCTCTATTTCTTTGCATTGATCGCTGAGGAAGGCTTTCTTATCCTTTCTTGCTGTTCTTTGGAACTCTGCATTCAGATGCTTATATGTTTCCTTTTCTCCGTTGCTTTTCACTGACAATATATGACTTTGATGTATTCCTTTCCAAATTTTGAACCAGTCTGTTGTTCTTTTTTTTTTTAATGTTTTGAAATTTTTATTTTAACTTTAGTTTACATTACTGTATTGCTTTTGCCAAACATTGACATGAATTCATCACGAGTGTACAAGCGTTCCCAAACATGATGTCTGGTTCTAACTGTTGCTTCTTGACCTGCATACTGGTTTTGGAGGATACAGATAATGTGGTCTGGTTTCCCATCTCGTTAAGGATTTTTCACATGTTATTATGATCCACACCATCAAATGAAGTCGATGAAGTCAATGAAGCAGTAGTGGATGTTTTTCTGAAATTCTCTTTCTTTTTCTATGGTCCAACAGATTTTGGCAATTGGACTTCAGATTCATCTGTCTTTTCTAAATGCAGCTTATACATCTGGAAGTTCTCAATTTATGTACTGTTGAAGCCTAGCTTAAAGGATTTTGAGCATTACTTTGCCAGTTTGTTGAAATGAGTACAACTGTAAAGTAGCTTGAACATTCTTTGGCATTGCACTTTTGGGGACTGGAATGAAAACTGACTTTTGTCAGTCCTTTGGCCATTGCTGAGTTTTCAAAATTTGCTGCCATGTTGAGTACAGCATTTTAACATTATCTTTTAGGATTTGAAATAGCTATCACCGCCACTGGCTTTGTTTGTAGGAATGTTTCTTTAAGGCCACTTACCTCAACACTCCAGAATGTCTGACTCTCAGTGAGTGACCACATTTTATAGAATAACTCTTCCTTCTCCAGTTAGTTTATAATGCTCTTTTTCATTAGGCTTAAAATACTTACATATATCTTAGAACTGTTTTTGTATTCTGTCTAGAACAATGTAGCCACTTATTTTAATATTTGTTTCACAATTTTTAATAGTGATCTTACTCTCACTATTCTTGTCCAATAAATCTCTTCTTAAGAAACATTTTCAAATTCACTTTTTACTATATTTGTATACCCCATCCTTAGTTCAGTTCAATTGCTCAGTCATGTCCAAATCTTTGTGACCCCATGGACTGCAGCATGCCTGGATTCCCTGTCTTACATCAACTCCCAAATCTTACTCAAACTCCTAGTCCATTGGTTTGGTGATACCCTCCAACCATCTCATCCTCTGTCATCCGCTTCTCCTCCTGTCCTCAATCTTTCCCTGCATCAGGGTCTTTTACAGTGAGTCAGTTCTTCATATCAGGTGGCCAAGGTATTGGAGTTTCAGCTTCAGCGTCAGTCCTTCCAATGAATATTCAGAACTGATTTCCTTTAGGATGGACTGGTTGGATCTCCTTGCAGTTCAAGGGACTCCCAAAAGTCTTCTCCAACACCACAGTTCAAAAGCATCAACTCTTCGGCACTCAGCTTTCTTTACAGTCCAAATCTCACATCCATACATGACTATTGGAAAAACCACAGCTTTGACAAGAATTTTTTTTGACAAAGTAATATCTCTGCTTTTTAATATGCTGTCTAGATTGGTCATAGCTTTTCTTCCAAGGATCAAGTGTTTTTTAATTTCATGGCTGCAGTCACCATCTGCAGTGACTTTGGAGCCCCAAATCATAAAGTCTTTCAGAGTTTCCATTGTTTCCCCACCTATGTGCCATGAAGTGATGGGACCAGGTGCCATGATCTTAGCTTTCTGAATGTTGAGTTTTAAGACAACTTTTCACTCTCCTATTTCACTTTCATCAAGAGGCTCTTCTTCATCAAGAAGATGAAGCTCTTCTTTGCTTTCTGCCCTAAGGTTGGTGTCATTTGCCTAGCTGAGGTTATGGATATTTCTCCCAGCAATATTGGTACCAGCTTGTGCTTCATCCAGCCTGGCATCTCTCATGATGTACTCTGCATATAAGTTAAATAAGCAGGATGACAATATACAGCCTTAACATACTCCTTTCCCCATTTGTACCTGTCTGTCGTTCCATGTCCAGTTCTAACTGTTGCTTCTTGACCTACATACAGGTTTCTCAGGAGGCAGGTCAGGTGGTCTGGTATTCCCATCTCTTTAAAAATTTTCCATAGTTTGCTGTGATCTACAGAGTCAAAGGCTTTGGTATAGTCAATAAAGCAGAAATAGATGTTTTTCAGGAACTCTCTCGCTTTTTCGATGATCCAGCAGTTGTTGGCAATTTGATCTCTGGTTCCTCTGCCTTTTCTAAAACCAGCTTGAACATCTGGAATTTCATGGTTCACATATTGTTGAAGCCTAACTTGAAGAATTTTGAGCATTACTTTACTAGCATGCTAGATGAGTGCAATTGTGCAGTAGTTTGAACACTCTTTGGCATTGCCTTTCTTTGGAATTGTAATGAAAACAAATCTTTTCCAGTTCTGTGTCCACTTCTGAGTCTTCCAAATTTACTGGCATATTGAATGCAGCACTTTCACAGCATTGTTTTTTAGGATTTGAAGTAACTCCACTGCAATTCCATCACCTCCACTAGCTTTGTTCGTAGTGATGCTTTCTAAGGCCCACTTGATGTCACATTCCAGGATCTATGGCTTTAGGTGAGTGATCATACCATCCTGATTATCTGGGTTGTGATCTTTTTTGTATAGTTCTTCTGTGTATTCTCGCCAACTCTTCTTAATATCTTCTGCCTCTCTTAGGTCCATACCATTTCTATCCTTTATTGTGCCCATCTTTGCATGAAACATTCCCTCCCTGGTATCTCTAATTTTCTGGAAGAGATCCTTAATCATTCTCATTCTATTGTTTTCCTCTATTTCTTTGCATTGATAACTGAAGAAGGCTTTCTTATATCTCCTTGCTATTTTTTTGGAAGTCTCCATTTAAATGGGTATATCTTTTTTTTTCTCTTTTGCCTTTTGCTTCTTTTCTTTTCTCAGATATTTGTAAGTCCTCCTCAGACAACCATTTTGCTTTTTGCATATCTTTCTCTTGTGTATATCTTGATCACTGCCTTCTGTGCAATGTCAGGAACCTCCATCCATAATTCTTAATGATACCATAGTTCTTGATGTTGATACCCCATCATAGAGATATTGTAATTTACAATACAAGATTTTATATTATGTAAAAATAAGAGAAAATATATCATCTAAATTATAACAGTCCACCATTTGTAAAGTGAAGTGATAGTCACTCAGCCATGTCCGACTCTTTGTGACCCTATGGACTATACAGTCCATGGAATTCTCCAGGACAGAATACTGGAGTGGGAAGCCTTTCCCTTTCCCAGGGGATCTTCCCAACCCAGGACTCAAACCCAGGTATCCTGAATTGCAGGGGATTCTTTACCAGATGAACCACAAAGCAAGCCCAAGGTTATTGTAGTGGGTAGCTTCTCCCTTCTCCAGGGGATCTTCCAAATCCAGCAATCGAACCACGGTCTCCTGCATTGCAGGAAAATTCTTTACCAACTGAGCCATCAGGAAAGCCCCATCAAGTATAAAACACATTCCAATGTTAGAGTTTTTAACATATGAAAATTTGTGCATCTTAAAATCAATATAATATTTTAAAATGGACTTTAGAGTAAATTTGTGAGCTATAATACGTGCATAAAACATAATTTTATCTTAGAAAAAAATAACAGCTTTTAGTCATCTTATCTTGAATTATATAGTGTGCAACTCAATATATTCTAGCCTTTTTTTATCTCACTAAAGTTTCTTAGAAGTTAATCTAGATTTAGCACCTTCTTATTAAGATTATTCCTATGTTTTATACAACTTTCACCTCATATTGTGTTTTCACTCTATTAAAAAAAATTCCCTGGTGTATACTATTGATTTTCTAATTTCATATTTTATCACACTCCAATTCCTTGAGGTGTTTTTTTAGTTCTGTTTCTCTTTATTCTCTTGACTTTTTTAAGAGTATGAAGCTATTACCTGAAAATATTGAGATTGTCTTTTCCCTACATTTAAGATCTTATTTTATTTTGTAATTTAGTGTATTTATTACCAGATAAATTCATTTATTTTTTTACTCTAAGTTATTCTCTGATGTTTATAAAATCCAGTGCTAGCACTTTCTGACACTTAGAGACAGACAGATTTAGAATTATCAACTAGAAGAGATGATATATTTTTCATTGATATGTTTGCATTCTCTTGTCCAGTTCTATAATGATAAAATGTGTTCTTTTGAAAAATATAGCCTATATTCTTTAAAAATGTATTTCTCAAAATTGTTAGAGGTTTGTAAGAATCCATAAAAAACCTTGTTATCATCTTTTTGTCACTATTACTAATTCACTCTAAATTTGGTTCTTTCTAATCACTCAAGAAATAATAAATACCTGCAAAATTGGGTAAAAATCAACAGCACAAAATCATAAAGTTTGGGTACTAACTTAATAGATTCCACTTTTCT
>SJYQ01000709.1:119176-132526 GCA_006410935.1 Redunca redunca | reverse complement strand
TATTTTAAAATGATATTTGAAAATTAATGATTTATTGTCTAAACTATGCAAATAGAATTCAAGCTGAGCTATTTAAAATCCTGAAAGATGATGCTGTTAAAATGCTGCACTCCATATGTCAGCAAATTTGGAAAACTCAACAGTGGCCACAGGACTGGAAAAGGTCAGTTTTCATTTCAATCCCAAAGAAGGGCAATGCCAAAGAATACTCAAACTATGGTGCAATTCTGTTCATTTTACATGTCAGCTAGTTATGTTGAAAGTCCTTTAAGTTAAGTTTCAGCAGTATGTGAAACAAGAAATTCCATATGTTCAATCTGGGTTTAGAAAAATCAGAGGAACCAGAGATTAAGTTGCCAGCATTGCTGAATGATAGAGAAAGCAAAGGAATTCCAGAAAAAAAACATCTACTTTTGCTTCATTAACTACACTAAAGCCTTTAACTGTGTGGATCACAGCAAACTGGAAAATTCTTAAAGAGATGGGAGTACCAGACCACTTCATCTGTCCCCTGTGGAACCTATATGTTGGTCAAGAAGAAACAGAACTGGAAATGGAGAAGTGGACTGGTTCAAAATTGGCAAAGGAGTATGTAAAGGCTGTATATTGTCACCAGGTTTATTTAACTAATATGCAGAATATATCATGCAAAATGAAAAGCTGGATGAATCACATACTGGAATCAAGATTGCCAGGAAAAATATCAACAGCCTCAGAGAAGCAGATGATATTACCCTAAAAACAGGAAGCAAAGAGCAACTAAAGAGCCTCTTGACAAAGATGAAACAGGAGAGTGAAAAAGCTGGCTTAAAACTCAACATTTAAAAAAATGAAGATCGTGGTATTTGGTACAATCACTTCATAGCAATAGATGGGGAAAAAATGGAAGCAGTGATAGATTATATTTTCTTGGGCTTAGGACTGCAGTCATGAAATCAAAAAAGTCATGTTCTTTGGAATGTAAATTATGACAAACATAGACAGCATTAAAACAAGTACTAAAAAGCAGAAACAACACTTTGCTGATAAAAATCCATAAAGTCAAAGCTATGATTTTTCCAGTAGTCATATACAGATGTGAGAGTTGGACCATAAAGAATACTGAGAGCCAAAGAATTCATGCTTTTGAACTATGATGCTGGAGAAGACTATATAGGCCATTGGATTCCAGGAGACAAAATCAGTCAAGCCTAAAGAAAATCAATCTTGATATTCCTTGAAAGGACTGATGCTGAAGCTGAAGTTCCAACACTTTGGCCAGCTGACAGGAAAAGCTGACTCAGTGGAAAAGATCTCAATGCTGGGAAAGTTCAATTCAGTTGCTCAGTCATGTCCGACTCTTGTGACCACATGGACTGCAGCACGCCAGGGATCCCTGTCCATCACCAATTCCCAGAGTTTGTTTAAACTCAAGTCCATTGAGTTGATGATGCCATCCAACCATCTAATCCTCTGTTGTCCCCTTCTCCTCCTGCCTTCAGTCTTTCTTAGCATCAGGATCTCTTTAAATGAGTCAGATCTACTCATTTGGTGGCCAAAGTATTGGAGTTTCAGCTTCAGAATCAGTCCTTTCAATGAATAGTCAGGACTGGTTTTACTTTGGGATGGGCTGGATGGATCTGCTTGAAAGTCCAAGGGACTCTCAAGAGTCTTCTCCAACACCAAAGTTTGAAAGCATCAATTCTTCAGTACTCAGCTTTCTTTATAGTCCAACTCTCACATGCATACATGAATACTGGAAAAACCATAGCTTTGACTAGATGGACCTTGTTGGCAAAGTAATGTCTCTGCTTTTTTATATGCTTTCTATGTTGGTCTTAACTTTTCTTTCAAGGAGTAAGCATCTTTTGATTTCATGGAAGCAGTCACCATCTGCAGTGATTTTGGAGCCCAAAAAGAATAAAATCTGTCACTGATTCCACTTTTTCCCCATCTGTTTGCCGTGAAGTGATGAGACCAGGTACCATGATCTTAGTTTTCTGAATGTTGAGTTAAGCCAACTTTTTCCTCACTCTCCTCTTTCACTTTCATCAAGAGACACTTTAGTTCTTCCAGCCCAGGATTTCTCATGATGTACTCTGCATATAAATTAAGTTAGCAGGGTGACAATATGCAGCCTTGACGTGCTCCTTTCCCAATTTGGAACAGATCTGTTGTTCCATGTCCAGTTATAATGGCTGCTTCCTGACCTGCATACAAATTTCTCAAGAGGCAGGTCCAGCGGTCTTCTATTCCCATCTCTTAAGCATTTTCCACAGTTTGTTGTGATCCACACAGTCAAAGGCTTTGACACAATCAATAAAGCAGAAGCAAATGTTTTTTTGGAGCTCTCTTGCTTTCTCCGTGATGCAACGGATGGCAATTTGATCTCTGTTTTCTCTGCCATTTCTAAATGCAGATCGAACATCTGGAAGTTCACAGTTCACGTACTATTGAAGAATTGGAGAATTTTGAGCATTGTTTACTAGCATGTGAGATGAGTGCAATTGTGTGGTAGTTTGAGCATTCTTTGGCATTGCCTTTCTTTGGGATTGGAATGAAAACTGACTTTTTCCAATCCTGTGGCCACTGCTGAGTTTTCCAAGTTTGCTGGCATATTGAGTGCAGCACTTTCACAGCATCATCTTTTAGGATTTGATAGAGCTCAACTGGAATTCCATCACCTCCACTAGCTTTGTTCGTAGTGATGCTTCTTAAAGCCCACTTGACTTCACATTCCAGGATATCTGGCACTAGGTATGTGATCACACCATCATGATTATCTGGGTTATGAAGATCTTTTTTGTATAGCTTTTCTGTATATTGTTGCCACCTCTTCTTTTTATATTCTGCTTCTGTTAGGTCCAAACTATTTATGTCCTTTATTGTACCCATTTTTATGTGAAATATTCCCTCCCTTGGCATCTCTAATTTTCTTGAAGGGATCTCTAGTCTTTCCCATTCTATTGTTTTCCTCTGTTTCCTTGNCCATTTTTATGTGAAATATTCCCTCCCTTGGCATCTCTAATTTTCTTGAAGGGA
Organism: Redunca redunca; assembly: GCA_006410935.1. Classification (NCBI taxonomy): domain Eukaryota; kingdom Metazoa; phylum Chordata; class Mammalia; order Artiodactyla; family Bovidae; genus Redunca; species Redunca redunca. The sequence goes on along the minus strand of SJYQ01000709.1, from coordinate 129,505 downwards.
TCTCTAGTCTTTCCCATTCTATTGTTTTCCTCTATTTCCTTGCACTGATCATTGAGTAAGGCTTTTTTATCTCTCTTGGTTACTATTTAGAACTCTGCATTCAGATGGGTACATCTTTCCTTTGCTCCTTTGCCTTTAGCTTCTCTTTTTTCTTGGCTATTTGTAAGGTCTTCTCATACAACCATTTTTCTTTTTCCATTTCTTTTTCTTGGATATGGTCTTGATCACAATCTCCTGTACAATATCACATCCTCTGTCCATAGTTCATCAGGAACTCTGCCTATCAGATCTAATCCCTTGACTCTATTTCTCACTTTCACTATATAATCATAAGGGATTTGATTTAGGTAATGGTCTAGTGGTTTCCCTCACTTTCTTCAATTTAAGTCTGAATTTGGCAATAAGGTGTTCATGATCTGAGCCACAGTCAGCTCCAGGTCTTGTTTTTGCTGACTGTATAGAGCTTTTCCATCTTTGGCTTCAAATAATATAATAAATCTGATTTCAGTATTGACCACCTGGAGATGTCCATGTGTAGAGGTTTCTTTTATATTGTTATAACAGGGTTGCTATGACCAGCGTGTTCTCTTGGCAAACCCTGTTAACGTTTTCCTTGCTTCATTGTGTACTTCAAGACCAAACTTGCCTCTTACCCCAGATATCTCCTGACTTCTTACTTTTGCATTTCAGACCCCTATGCTGAAATGGACATCCTTTTCTGGTGTTACTTGCACAAATCTTATAGGTCATCATAGAACAGTTCAACGTCAGCTTCTTCAACATTAGTGGTTGGGGCATAGACTTGGATTACTGTAATATTTAATGTTTTCCTTTAGAAATGAACATATCATTCTGTCATTTTTGAGAGTGTACCCAAGTACTTCATTTCAGACTCTCTTGTTCACTATGAGTGCTACTCCATTTCTTCTAAGGGATTCTTGCTCTCAGTAGTAGAGATAATGGTCATCTGAATTAAATTCACTCATTCCAGTCCATTTTAATTCATTGATTCATAAAATGTCAATGTTCCCTCTTTCCATCTTCTGTTTGACCACTTCCAATGTACCTTTCATGGACTTAACATTCCAGGTTTCTATGCTGTGTTGTTCTATACGACATTGGACTTTTCTCCATCACCAGTCACAGCCACATCTAGGTGTTGTTTTTCTTTTGGTTCCATCTCTTCACTCTTTCTGGAGTTATTTTCCACTCTTCTCCAGCAGCATATTGGTCACTTACCAACCTGGGGAATTCATGTTTCAGTGTTATATCTTTTTGCTTTTTCATACTGTTCATGGGGTTCTCAAGGCAAACATACTGAAGTGGTTTGCCATTCTCTTCTCCAGTGGACCACGTTTTGCCAGAACTCTCTACCATGTCCTGTCAGTCTTAAGTGGTCCTATATGGCATGGCTCATAGTTTCATTGAGTTAGACAAGGCTGTGATCCATGTGATCAGTTTGGTTAGTTTTCTGTGATTGTGGTTTTCATTATGTCTGCTCTCTGATGGATAAGGATAAGAGGCTTGTGGAAACTTCCTTATGGGAGACACTGACTCTGGGGGAATCTGGTTCTTGTTCTGATGGGTGGAGCCATCCTCAGTAAATCTTTAATCCAATTTTCTGTTGATGGGTGCCTCTGTTCCCTTTACAGCAACCGGTTGTTCCCTCTCTGTTGTTTGGCCTGAGACCAAAGTATGGTAGAGGTAATGTGCAACTTATGCACTCACTCACTGTTGTGTTTGAGCCGCTGACCCCGCAGCAGGCCACTGTCAAGCCACACCTCTGCCAGAGACTCCAGGACACTCACAGACAAGTCTGGCTCAGTCTCTCGTGTGACATTGCTCTTTCTCCTGGATGCTAGTGCATACAAGTTTTGTTTGTGCCTTCCAAGAGTCTTTTTCCCCAGTCCTGTGGATGTTCTGTAATCAAATCCCACTACCCTCCAAAGTCAAATTCCCTGAGGATCTCAGTCCTTTTGCCAGATCCTCAGGTTGGAAGAGTGACTGATGAACTATGGAATGACGTTCATGCCATTGTACAGGAGACAGTGATCAAGACCATCCCCATGGAAAAGAAATGCAAGAAAGCAAGATGGCTGTCTGGGGAGGCCTTACAAATAGCTGTGAAAAGAAGAGAGCAAAAAGCAAAGCAGAAAAGGAAAGATATAAGCGAATGAAGAGTTCCAAAGAATAGCAAGAAGAGATAAGAAAGCCTTCTTCAGCGATCAATGCAAAGAAAGAGGAAAAGAACAGAATGGGAAAGACTAGAGATCTCTGCAAGAAAATTAGAGATACCAAGGGAACATTTCATGCAAAGATGGGCTCAATAAAGGACAGAAATGGTATGGACCTAACAGAATCAGAAGATACTAAGAAGAGGTGGCAAGAATACACAGAAGAACTGTACAAAAAAGATCTTCATGACCTGGATAATCACGATGGTGTGATCACACATTTAGAGTCAGAGATCCTGGAATGTGAAGTCAAGTGGGCTTTAGAAAGCATCACTATGAACACAAGTAGTGGAGGCGATAGAATTCCAGTAGAGTTATTTCAAATCCTGAAAGATGATGCTGTGAAAGTGCTCCACTCAATATGCCAGAAAATTTGGAAAACACAGCAGTGGCCACAGGACTGGAAAAGGTCAGTTTTCTTTCCAAAGGCAATGCCAAAGAATGCTCAAACTACCGCACAATTGCACTCATCTCACATGCTAGCAATGTAATGCTCAAAATTCTCCACGCCAGGCTTCAGCAATACATGAATCATGAACTCCCTGATGTTCAAGCTGGTTTTAGAAAAGGCAGAGGAACCAGAGTTCAAATTGCCAACATCCGCTCACTCATGGAAAAAGCAAGAGAGTTCCAGAAAAACATCTATTTCTTCTTTATTGACTATGCCAAAGCCTTTGACTGTGTGGATCACAACAAACTGTGGAAAATTCTGAGAGAGATGGGAATACTAGACCACCTGACCTGCCTCTTGAGAAATCTGTATGCAGGTCAGGAAGCAACAGTTAGAACTGGACATGGAACAACAGACTGGTTCCAAATAGGAAAAGGAGTACGTCAAGGCTGTATATTGTCACCCTGCTTATTTAACTTATATGCAGAGTACATCATGAGAAATGCTGGGTTGGAAGAAACACAAGCTGGAATCAAGATTGCTGGGAGAAATCTCAATAACCTCAGATATGCAGATGACACCACCCTTATGGCAGAAAGTGAAGAGGAACTAAAAAGCTTCGTGATGAAAGTGAAAGAAGAGAGTGAAAAAGTTGGCTTAAAGCTCAACATTCAGAAAACAAAGATCATGGCATTCGGCCCCATTACTTCATGGGAAATAGATGGGGAAACAGTGGAAACACACTTTTTTTTGGGGGGGGGGCTCCAAAATCTTTGCAGATGGTGACTTCAGCCATGAAATTAAAAGACACTTACTCCTTGGAAGGAAAGTTATGACCAACCTAGATAGCATATTCAAAAGCTGAGACATTACTTTGCCAACTAACGTCCGTCTAGTCAAGGCTATGGTTTTTCCCGTGGTCATGTATGGATGTGAGATTTGGACTGTGAAGAAGGCTGAACGCTGAAGAATTGATGCTTTTGAACTGTAGTGTTGGAGAAGACTCTTGAGAGTCGCTTGGACTGCAAGGAGATCCAACCAGTCCGTTCTGAAGGAGATCAGCCCTGGGATTTCTTTGAAAGGAATGATGCTAAAGCTGAAGCTCCAGTACTTTGGCCACCTCATGCAAAGAGTTGACTCACTGGAAAAGACTCTATGCTGGGAGGGAATGGGGGCAGGAGGAGAAGGGGACGATCGAGGATGAGATGGCTGGATGGCATCATAGACTCGATGGACGTGAGTCTGAGTGAGCTCCGGGAGATGGTGATGGACAGGGAGGCCTGGCATGCTGCGATTCATGGGATCACAAAGAGTTGGACACAACTGAGCAAGTGAACTGAACTGAAGTGAACAGGTTGGAAAATCTGTTGTGGGTCCTAGAACTTTGCAAGAATTTCTTCGAAATAATTGTTTTGCAGTTTGTGGGTTGTCTGCTTGGTGGCTCTGTGGTGGGGCTAATAGTGAGCTCCTCGAAGAGGGCTTATGCCACACACTGCATGTCCCAGGTCTGCTGCAGGCAGGCCATTGCTGACCTGTACCTCTGCAGGAGACACTTAAGCACTCAAAAGTAGGTCTGGCTAAGTCTCTGTGGGTCTCTGGGTCCTTGTGCACATAAAATTTTGTTTGAGCCCTCCAAGCATCTCTGGTGAGTATGTGGTTTGATTCTAAATGCTATTTCACTCCTCCTATTGTCTTATTGGGGCTTTTTCTTTGCCCTTGGACATGAGGTTAAGAAGCAAAAAATGTAGTCAGAGATGTTAAACCTAAACACATAAAGAATAAAATAAACATTATTTAGCAAAACAATTTAATTTTTCATAGACAGAAGGAAATTCTTACTGCATAAATCATAACTTTTTTTGTTTGTTCTGTATTTTTGTCTCACTTCCCATTCTATTTAACCATGTGTTAGGATATCTTAAGACAGAAGAACCAAAAGGATATGTAGACATCCTAATGTCTTGGATGGATTTTCATTTCTTTATTTCATTGGACTGATTCATACTATAACTATCCAGTTTGTGTTTTCCTGCCTTTGAGCCTTCATCAGATCATGGCCTTTATACAATTTTTAGAGATTTCATTTCCCATTTCCAATTTCTGCTTTAGTCCCTTTATGATGTCAGCACTTTTCTCAACATTGATGATAGGTGCATAGATCCAGATGTCATTTAAGTCCATATTCCTATGATCTACTTAATAATTGCTGAACATAACAAGAGCATTGGGAATATTTTACCAGAACAAAAGGTAAAGGTGGGCTTATTTACTTCACCTTATCTGATCAGTGTTCCTTTTCTTCTTCCTTCTGATGCTCATCCCTCCCTACATCCATTCATCCTACTTCCTCTCTGGTAAAGAGATGTAGATAATTTGAGGAAGCATTATGAGGGAGATAAAATTGGCTTTCAAAAGTCTGTAGTCTGAAAAAGGTTTTATGAGATAAAGACATAAAATACAAGTTTTGTTACTAGTTTAAGATATTATTTGTAACCCCATAACCCCATAGTAACCCCCAAGAAAATAGCTAAAAAGATAGACTATAAAAGAAATGACACGGAATCAAAAGTATACACTGAAAATTAGACAAAGAAGAAAACAATAGAAGTGAGTAACAAAACTAATGTAAGATATATAGAAAAACCAAAAACAAAATGGCAGAAGAAAATTTAAGAGTATATAGAGTGACTTGGAAAAGACCCTGATGCTGGGAAGGATTGGGGGCAGGAAGAGAAGGGGACGACAGAGGATGAGATGGCTGGATGGCACCACCAACTCAGTGGACATGAGTTTGAGTAGACTCTGGGAGTTGGTGAGAACAGGGAGGCCTGGAGTGCTGCGACTCATGGGGTCTCAAAGAGTTGGACACGACTGAGCAACTGAACTGAACTGAACTGAACAGTGACTTGGGACAGAGAATGGAGTATAAAGACGTTTTACCTTCAATTCCCTTTAATGTTTTATTTGTATGTTTTTATAATGAGCAAGATTCTATTCATTTTCAGAATAGCATAGATTTATATAAATAAATAAAAATGTTGGTAGGCTAAATACTAGTCTTAGTATCATGTATAGATCTAAGTGAGCAAAGTATTAAATTGTTTATTCCTTCTCCAACCATTAGAAGACAACACCCAGTATAATTTTCTTTCTTTGTTTCTTTCTTTTTTTTTTTCTAATTACAGTTGACCATTGAACAACATGTATTGAAATTGTACAGGTCCACTTAAGTGCAGAATTTTTTCTTTTTCAATAAACACTTACTATTGCTGTAGTATTAGTCACTCAGTCGTGTCTGACTCTTTGTGACCACATGGATCATATCCTGCCATGCTTCTCAGTCTTCTCTAGGCAAGAACACTAGATTGGTTAGCTACTCCCTTCTCCAGGGGCTCTTCCCAGCCCAGGGATCAAACCTGGTCTCCTACATTGCAGGCAGATTTTTTACCTTCTCAGCCACAAGTGAAGACCTAATACTATAGTACTACTCAATATGAGATTGGTTGAATCTGTGAACGGGGAGCCAAAGATATGGAAGATTGTGAGTTATACGTGGAATTTTTTTTGTTTACTACAGAGTAATAATTTCTATCCTAACCCCTATAATGTCCAAGGATTAGCTGTACTAAGTAAAAATAAATCTTTGTATAGAAATGAAATTGTACACAAAGAGGCAAAACTAAAGCACACTAATATATCTTCTAATAAAGGAAACTAAATCAGTTAGGTCTCAAAATACAAAGCTATTATTTTTCCAATGAAGACAGATTTAAGAAGCTGATCACACTAAAACTGTATCAGTTGTTTATTGCTTTTACAAATTCTAAAACATTAGTGACATCTCTAATCATCTAAGAAAATTTGTAAATAAAATTTAAATAATGCTTAGAACATAATGTACAAAACTCTTACTACAATAGTGACTACAGTGTATGGTATTTGTTTGCTGCTGCTTGCTGTTTGCTAATAAGAAATATAATCATTTTCCAAACTTTGAATATCCATTATTAGGAAAGATTGAGATTCTGTTAAAATGAGAGAACTAACCAATATGTTTACATATCAAAATGAATTTGCTGAGATCCAACAGTATAGAGTGAGCTTCTCTTATCTGCTTTAGAGGTAAGCAGTACTGTGCTTATCTCATTCATAGATATGTTTTTTATCTGTGTACTTGTAGTTCCCTGTATTCAACAAATCAGACAAATATAAGTCAGTGTATAGTTTTCTTCCCATTCTCAACTTAGACAAGTGGAAGAAAAATGTTCTCAAACTGGTTTGCATAATTCTCTCAAGCCATTCTTTTATTGTTGATAGTACTTCTAATGTTTATTTACTTGGCCATATGTTAGTAACTGAGATGTGTAATTCCTATGACTAAATATTCTGTGATTCGGAATCTAGCCCTTTACACTTGTCATCCCTTGTCTTCTCTGAGTCCCAGTCTTACATCTGACTTTATAGTATCGACTGACCCTAATAAAGTCAGTGAGATGATTATTTGATAAAGACTTCTGAAATTGCATTCCTTTTTTACTACGATTTCTTAAAATTGTGGTAATAATGCTAATATGAGATCTGCACTCTTAACACATTTTTAAGTATATAATAGAGCTTTCTTAACAATGGGTATAGTGTTGCACCGAAAACCTCTAGAAGTTATTTATCATGTATAACTGAACATTTATACCTGTTGTATACAATATACAGCCTTGACATACTCCTTTTCCTATTTGGAACCAGTCTGTTGTTCCATGTCCAGTTCTAACTGTTGCTTCCTGACCTGCATACAGATTTCTCAAGAGGCAGGTCAGGTGGTCTAGTATTCCCATCTCTCTCAGAATTTTCCACAGTTTGTTGTGATCCACACAGTCAAAGGCTTTGGCATAGTCAATAAAGCAGAAAGAGATGTTTTTCTGGAACTTTCTGGCTTTTTCCATGATCCAGCAGATGTTGGCAATTTGAACTCTGGTTCCTCTGCCTTTTCTAAAACCAGCTTGAACATCAGGGAGTTCATGATTCACGTATTGCTGAAGCCTGGCTTGGAGAATTTTGATCATTACTTTACTAGAGTGTGAGATGAGTGCAATTGTGCAGTAGTTTGAGCATTGTTTGTCATTGCCTTTCTTTGGGATTGGAATGAAAACTGACCTTTTCCAGTCCTGTGGCCACTGCTGAGTTTTCCAAACTTGCTGGCATACTGACTGCAGCACTTTCATAGCATCATCTTTTAGCATTTGAAATAGCTCCACTAGAATTCCATCACCTCCACTACCTTTGTTCATAGTGATGCTTTCTAAGGCCCACTTGACTTCACATTCCAGGATGTCTCACTCTAGATGAGTGATCACACCATCATGATCATCCAGGTCGTGAAGATCTTTTTTGTACAGTTCTTCTGTGTATTCTTGCCACCTCTTCTTAATATCTTCTGCTTCTGTTAGGTCCATACCATCCTTTATTGAGCCCATCTTTGCATGAAATATTCCCTTGGTATCTGTAATTTCTTGAAGAGATCTCTAGTCTTTCCCATTCTGTTATTTTCCTCTGTTTCTTTACAATGATCGCTGAAGAAGGCTTTCTTATCTCTGTTATTCTTTGGAATTCTGCATTCAGATGCTTATATCTTTCCTTTTCTCCTTTGCTTTTTGCTTCTCTTCTTTTCTCCGCTATTTGTAAGGCTTCCTCAGACAGCCATGTTGCTTTTTTCCATTTCTTTTTCTTGATGGTCTTGATCCCTGTCTCTTGTGCAATGTCACAAACCTCTGTCCATAGTTCATCAGCAAGTCTATCTATCAGATCTAGTCCCTTAAATCTATTTCTCACTTCCACTGTATAACCATAAGGGATTTTGATTTAGGTCTAGGGTTTTCCCTACTTTCTTCAATTCAAGTCTGAAGTTGGCAATAAGGAGTTCATGATCTGAGCCACAGTCAGCTCCTGGTCCTGTTTTTGCTGATGGTATAGACCTTCTCCATCTTTGGCTGCAAAGAATATAATCAATCTGAGTCGGTGTTGACCATCTGGTGATGTCCATGTGTAGAGTCTTCTCTTGTGTTTTTGGAAGAGGGTGTTTGCTATGATCAGTGCGTTCTCCTGCCAAAACTCTATTAGCCTTTGCCCTGCTTCATTCTGTACTCCAAGGCCAAATTTGCCTGTTACTCCAGGTGTTTCTTGACTTCCTACTTTTGCATTCCTGTACCCTATAATGAAAAGCACATCTGTTTTTGGGTGTTAGTTCTAAAAGGTCTTGTAGGTTTTCATAGAACCGTTCAACTTCAGCTTCTTCACATTACTGGTTGGGGCATAGGCTTGGATTACCATGATATTGAGTGGTTTGCCTTGGAAAGGAGCAGAGGCTGCACTTTGCTGGAGCAGCCATGAAGAGATACCCCACATCCAAGGTAAGAGAAACCCAAATAAGATGGGAGGTGTTGCAAGACAGCATCAGAGGGCAGATACACTGAAACCATAATCACAGAAAACTAGCCAATTGGATCACATGGACCACAGCTTTGTCTAACTCACTGAAACAGAGATCATTCTGTCATTGTTGAGATTGCATCCAAATACTGCATTTCAGACTCTTGTTGACCATGATGACTACTCCATTTCTTCTAACAGATTCCTGCCCACAATAGTAGATAGTCCATTTTAGTTCGCTGACTCCTAGAATGTCAATGTTCACTCTTGCCATATCCTGTTTGACTACTTCCAATTTGCCTTGATTCATGGAACTAACATTCCAGGTTCCTATGCAATATTGTTCGTTGCAAAATCCGACCTTGTTTCTATCACCAGTCACATCCACAGCTGGGTATTGTTTTTGCTTTGGCTCTATCCCTTCTTTCTTCCTGGAGTTATTTATCCACTGATCTCCAGTAGCATATTGGGCACCTACAGACCTGAGGAGTTCCTCTTTCAGTATCCTATCATTTTACCTTTTCATACTGTTCATTCGGTTCTCAAGGCATGAATACTGAAGTGTTTTGCTATTTCTTCTCCAGTGGACCACATTCTGTCAGACCTCTCCACGATGACCGGTTCGTCTTGGGTGGCCCCACACTGCATGGCTTAGTTTAATTGAGTTAGACAAGGCTGTGGTCCGTGTGATCCAATTGGCTAGTTTTCTGTGAGTATGGTTTCAGTGTGTCTGCCCTCTGATGCTGTCTTGCAACACCTCCCGTCTTACTTGGGTTTCTCTTACCTTGGATGTGGGGTATCTCTTCACGGCTGCTCCAGCAAAGTGCAGCCTCTGCTCCTTATCTTTGCATAATAGGTGTTGAGTACCGCTTCGAGTTTCAAGAGGGAACACGGGATTTCTCTTGAGATGCTACAGTGGGAAAAGGCCTCATCTCGCGTTGAGGGGAGACTCCCGTGGTTTTCCTTGAGGCTTGGCGGGAGGTTTGGGGATGAGGGGTATCTCCTCAGGGCCGCCCCTCCTGACCTTGAACATGGAGTATCTCCTCTCTGCCCTCCTGCGCCCGTGCAGCCACTGCTCTTTGAATGTGGGGATATAGTAGTATACTCCCCCAGGTATAGTGCTGCTACTGCTGCTGCTAAGTCGCTGCAGTTGTGTCCGACTCTGTGTGACTCCACAGATGGCAGCCCACCAGGCTCCCCAGGTATAGTAGTCCTATGTAAACAGTTTCAGTGTGTCTTTCCTCATTGATTTTTACTATAAGTTGATTTTTAAAGTCTATT
>SJYQ01000709.1:68526-89657 GCA_006410935.1 Redunca redunca | reverse complement strand
AGAAAAAAAAAAAAATATATATATATATATAATCAGTGGCTGTGGAGTGACTTTACCCCTCTTTCTCTTGTTTAATTTTAAATGTTGAACTGTGTGAGTGGTAGTGTGAGAAGGAGCTTCACTTACCTCAGAATAATTGGTATGGAGTGGTTCTTTGCTCATTCATTGGAGGCATTCATTGTAATTCATTGGAGGCATGATTTACTACATAACGTGAGGGACCCAAGCAAAAAGAAAAAAAAGGAAGGCTCTGGCTGGGGGCAAGACATCAGTTTCCTTTTCCCTAGACTCCGCCACCCTGACACTTTCAGTCTCCCAAATGGATTGCAACATCCATGAGGGATGTACTAAGTGTCTGGATAGGGATTAGGTGAGTAGTCCTCATTAAGTCCCCCTTGAAAGCACCATGGAGCTGCCTGGATGAGTCAGGGATGGACAGCAACTTACCTAGGCCCTGATGCTACAGGGTTCTCATTTAAATTTGACCCTTCCCACTCCCATTCTGCATTTTTTGATAGGATTCATTTATAAAACACACAAAGATAAAATTTCAAAACAATGACTACAGAACATTCAACTCCAAGTACAACACACAATTTTGAGTGCTAAACCCTATGCAAGTTCACTGGTCCATGAAGCCAAATTTGATGAGAAGAATTTATGGAGTTAAACACTGTTCTTTTGGACCACTTATACTGCTATCCATAACTTATCCTGATTTCTGCTTATGAAAATAAAGAGAGCTCAACATTTCTCTAGTATACACCCACATGGGGCCTTAAGCTCAGATTATAGGACTGGAAACTTGTTGTGAAGATAACTGCTTAAATAGGAACACTGGAGGATATTAAGAAAAAAAGACAGAAACAGTGAAAAAATATATTCTAGGTCAAGTAAACACCAAGAAAAGAAATATAAACCATATTTTTTGGGAAAAAAGAACATTGACATATATTGTTGAATTAAGGAAGAGAGGTAAAATAATAGTGGGAATCAGATTGAAAAAATAAATTTCTTTGATTATAATTCATTTTCACTCAACTTAAAGACTATTTGAAACTCAAAAGTGATCTACTAAAGGAAATTATATGGCCTGATATTAATTGGTTGATATAGATTTCAGTTTTATTGATAAGATTTTGTGTTTTGTTTTGCTTTCTCTCTTAGCCTATTAATAACTACCATTGTGGCTGGACTGACCTTATAGTTCTTATTATGATTTCAAGACACCCTTCAGTAACATCATCAAGAAACTGACAAAATAAATGTTGATTAATTATAATGAAAGTGAAAGTCATTCAGTTGTGTCTGACTCTGCAACATGAGCCCACAAGACTCCTGTCCATGGAATTCTCCAGGCAAGAATACTGGAGTATGTAGGCCATTTTCTTCTCCAAGGGATCTTCCCAACCTAGGGATTGAACTCAGGTTTCCCACATTTCAGGTAGATTCTTTACCACTGAGCCACCAGGGAAGCACAAAGTGTTAGTCAGTCAATCGTGTCCAGCTCTTTGAAACCCCTTGGACTGTGGCCCACCAGGCTCCTCTATCCATGGAATTCTTCAGGAAAGAATAATAGAGTGGGTAGCCCTTCCCTTCTCCAGGAATCTTCCTGACCCCGGAATCAAACTCAGGTCTCCCACATTGCAGGCAGACTCTTTACCACTGAGGCACCAAGGAAACCCTGATTAATTATCAGACCTAGAAATTACGCAGTGCAACTGGAGTCACACAGCAGGGAGTTGGGAATGGGAAATGCGGAGAGTGAAGGAGAACCAGAGCTAGAGCAAGTAAAAGAGTGCACTAGTCTGAGGTTCTGCTTTTACTGAGGATGAAGGTAATAGTCTAGAAGTTTTGTGGGCTCACTATTGCTGAATTTAAAACAAAAGTGGTAATTTAAAGTGTGGGGAAAAAATAAAAAGTGGCCCAAATGATCAGTTATTGAAATCAACCAGGATTTATAAAAAAAAAATAAGCCTCAGTGCTGAGAGATGGCCTGGTACTTTATTTAGTCAAGTTTCTGGGGATGTAGATATTTATTCTAGATAGATGACTTTGGAGTAGATAGCCCTTAAAGTGGTTGTCTCAGCAATCAAAGTTTAAGCTAGGCCCTTGCATCAAAAGAAAAGAAAAGAAAAGAAAAGAAAATGCTCGTTTTGGGAGCACATATACTAAAATTGGAATGATACAGAGATTAGCATGGCCCCTGTTCTAGAATGAAGCACAAATTCATGAATCATTTCATATTTTTTCAAGTCAAGATCCTCTATGACCCACCTCCTAGAGTTACACAAATAAAAACAAAAGTAAATGAGTGGAACCAGAATTAAACACTTTTGCACAGCAAAGGAAACTATAATGAAGTCACTCAGTCATGTCCAACTATGTGCGATCTCATGGACTATAGTCTACCAGGCTTCTCTGTCCATGGGATTTTCCAGGCAAGAGTACTGGAGTGGGCTGCCATTTCCTTCTCCAGAGGATCTTCCTGACCCAGAGATTGAATCCAAGTCTCCTGCATTGCAGGCAGATGCTTTGCCCTCTGAGCCACCAGGGAAGCAAGGTGAAAAGACAACCCTCAGAATGGGAGAAAATAATAGTAAATGAAACAGCTGGCAAAGGATTAATTTCCAAACTATATAAGCAGCTCATACAACTCATTACCAGAAAAACAAACAACCCAATCAAAAAGTGGGAAAAAGACCTAAACAGACATTTCTCTAAAGAAGACATTCAGATGGCTAACAAACACCTGAAAGGATGGTCAACATCACTCATTATTAGAGAAATGCAAATCAAAACTATAATGAGATATCACCTCACAATGGTCAGAATGGCCATCATCAAAAAGCTTAAAACAATAAATGCTGAAGAAAGTGTGGAGAAAAGGGAACACTCTTGTGCTGTTGATGAGAATGTAAATTGATACAGCCACTATAGAAGAAGGTATTGAGATTCCTTAAAAAACTAGGAATAAAACTACCACGTGACCCAGCAATCGAACTCTTAGGCATATGCTCTGAAGAGACCAAAACTGAAAAAGACACATGTATCCCTTTGTTCACTGCAGCACTATTTACAATAGATAGAACATGGAAGCAACCTAGATGTCCATTAATAGATGAATGGATAAAGAAGTGGTGGCATATATACCCAATGGAATATTACTCAGTAATAAGAAGAAAGAACACATTTGAGTCAGTTCTAATGAGGTGGATGAACCTAGAACCTATTATACAGAGTGAAGTGAGTCAGAAATAGAAAGATAAATACCGTATTATAACACATATATATGGAATCTAGAAAAATGGTACTGAAGAATTTATTTACAGGGCAGAAATGGAGAAACAGCCATAAAGAATAGACTTATGAACATGGGGAGAGGGGAGGAGAGGGTGAAATGTATGAAAAGGGTAACATGGAAATTTATATTACCATATATAAAATAGATAGCCAATGGGAATTTTCTGTATGGCTTAGGAAACTCAAATAGGCACTCTATATCAACCTAGAGGGGTGGGATGAGGAGGGAGATAGGAGGGACATTCAGGAAGGAGGGTATATATGTATACCTATGGCTGATTCACGTTGAGGTTTGACAGCAAAGAACAAAATTCTGTAAAGCAATTATCCTTCAATAAAAAATAAATTAATTTTAAAAATACATGATTTACATTCTACTAATAATGGTTTGAGACTTCCCTGGTGGCTCAGATGATAAAGAATCTGCCTGTACTGCAGGAGATGTGGGTTTGATCCTTGGATTGGCAAGATCCCCTGGATAAGGGAATGGCAACCTACTCTAGTATTCTTGTCTGGGAAATCATATAGATATGTCCATGTGATCACAAGGGATCAGACATGACTTAGCAACTAACACGACAACAAATAATAATTTTGAGTTAACTCTGAAAGGTTACATGTCACAAAACTCATTAACTAAATTTCAAACTGTAAGTTATGTGTTAGAGGTGGGTAAACTAGAAATTAAGAACCTGAGTACTAGCATTTTGAGAAGGTGAGAATCCCTAAATTCCTAACTAGAAATAAGCCTTGTTGGATGGGAATTTTGTGAAAGAATAAAAGTGTAAATTTTCAAATTTATGGGAACCAACACAAATTACATGAGAAAAAAAATGAAAAATTCAGTGTTGAAAATAGAGAATGTGTTGAGAATAAAGTCAAGCACATAACTGCAAAATTTGAAGGACATTTTGAAATTTCTGACACAGGAATCATATGGTGAAGGAGATCAGGATCCATTCATATCTCAGTCTTTATGAGCAAATGCTGAAGGCAAAGTCAAGGTAGACCAGTAGGGGAAAAAAAAAAAAAACACAGGGAGAGATAATTTTAAGACTGGTTTAATAGTTTGGCAAAACAGAAGCCACATGAAGCTGTGTGTGAAGTGTGGTAAGTTTCATCAGAACACACAGGGAAATAGGGAAATAGACACACATAGTACAGACAGTAGATTTTTTTTTTTAATTGATATTTTCACCATCGTGGTCAGTGTGTTCTTTCAAAATTAGAGATGGCAAATCACCAAATGAGTGGGGTATTAAACTCTTCCAGTGTGGTAGAACTTTCAATACATCTTCATGGAAGTCCTGAAATATAAGACCAGAATCTAGTAAGATACTAAAGTTTATCTCCAGGGGCAACAATTTATACCAAAAGAATAAGTACAAATTCCTCTACTGCAGTTGTAAGTTCCAAACCTACTACCTTATTGATTTGAGTGATTAAAACTATAAAATGAGTTAGTCTTATATATCCACTTTCATGGGCCAAGCTATGTCTTCCAAACCTCATGTTTTGAAATCCCTATTCCCAGTACTTCAGAATGTGATTTGGAGATAGAGGACATTAAATAGGTGATTATGGTTATATGAGGTCGTTAAGGTGGCCCCAATCCAATATGAATGATATTCCTATAAAAGGAGGTTAGGACACACACATACACAGAGGAAAGACCATATGAAGAAAGTGGGAGAACAAGAATATCTACAAGCTAAAGAGAGATGACTCAGAAGAAATCAACTATGCAGACAACTTGCTCTCAGACTTCTAGCTTCCAGAACTGTAGGAACATAAATTGATGTTGACTAGGCTACCCAGTCTGTGGTTCTTTACTATGGAAGCCCTAAAGACAGATATATCCTTCCTATATAAATTCTAAGAAAGATTTATCAATCATAGCTAGAAAAGTTAAAGGAGTGTCCAACTGATATTTGGTCATGCCAGTTTAGAAAAATACGTTTTGAATATATTTCAGTTCAGTTCAGTTCACTTCAGTTCAGTCACTTAGTACGACTCTTTGCAACCAAATGAACTGTAGCACGCCAGGCCTCCCTGTCCATCACCAACTCCTGGAGTCCACCCAAACCATCAAGTTGGTGATGCCATCCAGCCATCTCATCTTCTGTCGTCCCCTTCTCCTCTTGCTCCCAATCCTTTCCAACATTAGGGTTTTTCCAATGAGTTGACTCTTCCCATGTGGTGGCCAAAGTATTGGAGTTTCAGCTTCAACATCAGCCTGTCCAATAAACACCCAGGACTGACTTCCTGTAGGATGGACTGGTTGGATCTCCTTGCAGTCCATGGGACTCTCAAGAGTCTTCTCCAACACCACAGTTCAAAAGCATCAATTCTTCAGCACTCAGCTTTCTTCACCGTTCAACACTCACATCTATACATGGCTACTGGAAAAACCATAGCCTTGACTAGATGGACCTTTGTTGGCAAAGTAATGTCTCTGCTTTTCAATATGCTATTTAGGTTGGTCATAATTTTCCTTCCAAGGAGCAACTGTCTTTTAATTTCATGGCTTCAGTCACCATCTGCAGTGATTTTGGAGCCCCAAAAATAAAGTCTGACACTGTTTCCACTGTTTCCCCATCTATTTCACATGAAGTGATGGGACCAGATGCCATGATCTTAGTTTTCTGAATGCTGAGCTTTAAGCCAACTTTTTCACTCTCCTCTTTCACTTTCATCAAGAGGCTTTTTAGTTCTTCACTTTCTGCCATAAGGGTGGTGTCATCTGCATATCTGAGGTTATTGAGATTTCTCCAGGCAATCTTGATTCCAGCTTGTGCTTCTTCCAGCCTAGCGTTTCTCATGATGTACTCTGCATAGAAGTTAAATAAGCAGGGTGACAATATACAGCCTTGACGTACTCCTTTTCCTATTTGGAACCAGTCTGTTGTTCCATGTCCAGTTCTAACTATTGCTTCCTGACATGCATACAGGTTTCTCAAGAGACAGGTCAGATATTCCCATCTCTTTCAGAATTTTCCACAGTTTATTGTGATCCACACAGTCAAAGTCTTTGGCATAGGCAATAAAGCAGAAATAGATGTTTTTCTGGAACTCTCTTGCTTTTCCAAATATACTTACTTACATTCAAATATGTATAAATAGAGGAAAATGCCATGAAAGAGAAGTTTCTGAATAGATAAACAGAATATATAATTGATGACTACATTTTTTTCAGATCAACTCAGTTAAATTAGAGGCAACAGCTAAAGAATGCTTTCCTTGAAAATTAAATAACTCTTTATGAAATAAATATATTTCTGATGACACCAAACCTTAGGCAATCTGTCTATATCCTTTATGTCGAAATAAGAAACCTATAACTATAATCACATGAACCCTAAGATTTTCTAACTCTTTAATATTAGTTTGACTTTTAGGAGTTTTTCAGTATTAATAGGATGTATTTTAATAGTTAGTTCATTTTTAAACTTGTTTCACAGCTGCTGTCCACTTTACATTTCATTAAAAAAATCTTTCTCTGTTCTCCTTATTATTTCCTAACATTTCATTTATTCTCCATAAATATTATTAAAATAAGTATAATGGTAGAAATGATTTTTATTGCAGATATGGGACAGCAGATGATGACAATATATATGGCAAGAAAAAATAACGTATATTAACATGATTGTCTTAAAATTAGATCTTCATTACACATAAAGGGTAATTTAATATTTTTCCTGGCTTTCTTATGTCCTCTTTTGCTACTTTACTCGTGCCACTTAGGATAACTTTAGCATTAGCTGCCAGCTTCCCTCCCTCCATCTCAAACAACAACAAGAACAATAATTTCCTTTTTATTTCTTATGTAGAGGAATTGACTTTTCTAATGTAAATATCTTTTATCTGGGCTATGCTTAGAAGACCTCATCTCTCATGTTTAATTATCTTATTATTCTATTTCAAGGTATTTTATTTAAGATAAAGAAAACTTTTCCTGTTAATTCAACTAAATCAATCAGCATGCAGCTTTTTTCACTTGATCACAAGAAAATTATTTATAATCAATCATTAATGAGAAGCTGGGTGCATGCCAAGTTGCTTCAGTCAGGTCTTTAACTGGAGACTGAAAAGATAACAGAATAATCTAAACCAAAAAAAGAAAGTCTTAAACTGCAATGCAATGTCCTTAGAAGTAGTAAAAGCAGAAAGTATAACAATAATGGGGTGACTGGGTAGCACATACAAAAATTCTATTAAAATTCTGAAGGGAAGGATAAATGAATAGCATGAATAAGAATAATATAATTGATAAGTAAGAACGCACTGATTTAAGATTTAATACACTTCACCCAGTTCATGATAGGGCTCCCGATGTGTGGAGACTTTTCACACAGTCATAGTATTGATTACCCTCTTTTGCGTCACTCCCATTATGTGG
Organism: Redunca redunca; assembly: GCA_006410935.1. NCBI lineage: Eukaryota > Metazoa > Chordata > Mammalia > Artiodactyla > Bovidae > Redunca > Redunca redunca. The sequence continues at coordinate 81,952 of SJYQ01000709.1, read as the reverse complement.
TTCAGGGAACCATACTCATTAAGAGCTGTTCTCCTTAGCTGGCTTTACAATCCTCAAGGGATTAAAGGACAGAAGAAGAAGAATCATCCTACACTGATGCTACTGACACCTCACAGTAACTATGACATTGTTTTGCACCATTTTTCTGCCCAGAGGGAGCAGCAGCATGCAATGATCTTCCCATAGCAAAGTGCTCAAGAGAAAAGCTGTCCCATTGTCTGAACTATTTTCTACCCATGATGATGAATTTCTGCTTCCAGAGATTGCTGCTTTCCCTCAATCTTAGGCCACTCTCTTTGCTCAGTTTTGAGTTCTTTATCAGTTTTCATTTGATTTCCACTCACTCAGTCATTCACTTCTGTCTCCAAAACTGAGCTTGGACGGGGCCTGAGCAATTGAGATTTGTCTCTATCTTTCCATTTTGTCTGGTTTAACGCATACTTAAATTTGAATGAATACAGTTATTTGGGGCAGAGCAACGAGTGAAACTAGGTTAGAATCTGCATAGGGACAGTGTATAGCCAGATGTAGGGAGAACGTCTTCTACAAGCCATAGATAGTCAGAGACAGAAATGCTCTATTCTGAAATCTAGTAATCCATATCACTTGACATGCTCACATAGATGCTCCAAGGAATACTTAAGAGATACATTTTAGAGATATTCATGTTGAAAATATCTCAAGGATTATTATTCTAGATTTATCCTTAGATTTCCAAACATATTACATGATACTTAATCTTGGTATCAATAAAATTACATCTTTATTTCTTTCTCTAAAAAATATATTTCCAATGTTTATGTATGTTTTTGATTGAACATTCTTTATCCCAAGACTGTGTTGCACAATTCAGTGTTCAGTCACTATTACCCACTCAGCACACTCTGAAACTTATTTTATTTCTAACTGTAAGAACTGCAAGTATAATTACCATGTATGCTATTTGCTTTTGAATTCAAGAACTTAGAAGATGTAAAAATTATCACCTGTATTATAACTTTCTGAGAACCATAAAATTAATTCTTGAACAGATTCAGCACTCCAAGTAGATTTTCTATTATTTGTCTCCTACTACTTCAATCTGGTAAGAAAACTAGAAGTCACTATCCAGATACCCTCCTCTTACATTTACTCATAGTAATATTTTTCATTCATAACATGCTATACTTGTTTCATATACTTGTTCCGTAATTGCCTATGGAAGCACTTTTTTTATAGGCAATTTCATTTTTATAATACACTAGGCTCCAGTTTAGGCTGAGCGCAGTTCTGTTTGAATCATTTAAAAAGGAGAGTCTTGAAATCAGAGCTATGTTTTCTTAGAAATTGTTAGATTTCTCCAGATACCATGTTCAGTGATGACCAAAACCCAGAATTCTTCCATCTGGTGTACCTGGAAGTGAAAGTGAAAGTCACTCAGTCGTGTCCGACTCTTTACGATCCCATGCCAGAATACTGGAGTGGGTAGCCTTTCCCTTCTCTAGGGGTCTTCCCAACCCAGGGATCAAACCCAGGTCTCCCACATTGTGGGTGGATTCTTTACAAGCTGAGCCACCAGGGAAGCCCAATAATTACTAGAGTGGGTAGCCTACCCCTTTTCCAGCGGATCTTCCTGACCCAGAAATCAAACCGGGGTCTCCTGCATTGCAGGCGGATTCTTTACCAACTGAACTATCAGGGAAGCCGATCTGGTGTACTTACTAGTGAATTGTTGTCCAATGAATAAATAAAATTGAAATAACAAGGCACGATGTAAAAATACTAACGTAACTGAAAGCAGACCATAGAGATAGATGGCAGACAGGTAGGCAGGTAGGTGTATAAGTAGATACGTACGGCAGTGGGTGGATGGATGGGTAGATAGATAAATATATAGGTGGAAAGATATTCCTCACTAGTGACCTTTAGAGAAATTTGTTATAACAATGATTACCCCTCTCTCATTTTTACAGAGATTGATCCAGATTTTAGCAAGTTATTCCTTTCCTACCTGAGAAAGGTACACATTGCAAAGGGAATTTGAATAATACCTTATTCAAAATTGCTTTCATATTTTCCCTGAACTGTCACTTTCTTGATGAGGCCAAATTTTGTGTAAAAAAATTCATGCATGCCCACAAAATCTTCATGTAAGTTTTGGATACTTATAGGCTTTATACTAATATCTCCTTCCTTGGAGGTAAACCTTACATTTATACTTCATGAAGAAAATTTAGAGACTTTATTGTTTTGTTCTTCTGGATGCTTGTCTTTACTCAGGGTGTGCTGGCCATTATCTCTTTGACAGAGGGTGTAGTTGGTATTGGTTTATCTGAAGCCTGTGCAGGATATGAGTCAGGGCTTCCTCTCTGTTATATCTGCCAATGTCCTGTTGGGTGTGAAGTCTGCCCTCTAGTTGTTGGATAATAAGCTCTGAGGGTCAAATTCCACCAGGTTTTGTTACCCATGAGTGTGCACCTTGCCCCAAATGAGGGATTGGTAATGCAGGTAAGGCCTGTGTGGTCACCCAGGACCTATCACTCATTTCTGTATGTGTCCATGGTTCTGCTCAGAAGCAGTCCCCATCACAAACCTTTCTCTCTTATATTCATCACAGATCTAGTTAGTGCAAAGCTGTTATGTTTCGTAGTCTGGGCCTAGAGCTGGTGGTTTGGAGTGGTGGCTATGCAAGAATTGAGGCGACTGCACTGCTGCCTGAGATCTTGGCTGCCTCTCTGGCAGTCTTTTCCCAGGACCTGTATGCCCCAGATTTAGCAAGCTTCAGTGTGGAGTGGGCAGAACTGGAGTATTCTCACTGGGAGACAAACCACTGTGTACTTCTGAGTATGCTGACAATGACTGCCACCTTCTCACTATAACCACAGCCCAGATCCTCCAGGCTGCCTCTGTGTAGCTAAATGAGTCCTATGCCGGGGCTCTCTGCCCCTATTCAGTAGTTAGCCTTTCCATACTCTTGGGTCACCAACTCTCTCTGCACACACTGACAAAGGCCAGTTTTGACTGTGTTAGAGCTCTTCTGCCAGTTTCCAGTTAGTTTTCCACGAGAATTATTCCACATGTGTGTGCATCATATATGTGTGTGTGTATATATACATATATTTCTATTGCTACATTGTGATGAAGCTAAATACAGATACATTAACAGTAGTGGTTTGGACAGGACCTGATGCTAGTTTTTACTCGTATGCATTATTGGAGATGAGATTTGAGGGCTACTTAGGAATAACTAGGACTTCCCTGGTGGCTCAGATGATAAAGTGTCTGCCTACATTGCGGGAGACCGGGTTCGATCCCTGGGTCGGGAAGATGCTCTGGAGAAGGAAATGGCACCCCACTTCAGTATTCTTCTCTGGAAAATCCCTTGGATGGAGGAATCTGGTAGGCTACAGTCCACATTTGTTAACACTGTATTGTTTAATGAAAATTACTAAGAGAACTGACATATTAACACCCCTCCTTGTTCCAACATTGATGACTATGACCAAGCACTGACACTATTAAACACTGTCTTTCTTTAATACGTTTTGTATCTTCTGGTTAATATCATGACTGATTTTGTATATAAATGAGAAAAAAATATCATGTTTACTTGAAACATGTGGCAGAATAACAAAGCTAGTGCCTATAACTTCTGTGCTTTTGAAGTTATCCCAGTTTTATTCATAACTTTAATTGGAGAATTTGCCTGTTAGCTGAAGATACCTCACATGCTGTGCATTTTGAAAGATCAAATCTGTGGAAGAATTTATGAAAGAAATCACATTCAGTGATGCTATTAATAAAAATAGTCTCTACTTAAAAGAGGATGGCACATACATGGCCCACATGCTGTCCCTCTGTTCTTCCATTTCCATGTTTTGGTTGCTAATTGATAATGATACAATTTCCTACTGAGCCTTTTGAGAATCCTTCTCAACACAGCACTGTTCAACCAGTTAATCAGAGATGGTATGAGAGTTGTAATTCATTTGTCATCCCCATTTTGTGCATACTTGTTCAGTTGCTTCAGTTGGGTCTGACTCTTTGCTATCCCATGGACAGTAACCCACCAGTCTCCTCAGTCCATGAGATTGTCCTGATGAGTAGGTTGCCATTTCCTCCTCCAGGGGGATCTTCCGAACCCAGGAATTGAACCCACAGTTTCCAGTGGTTCCAGCAGTGCAGGCAGATTCTTTACTACTGAGGGAAGCCCATTCCCATTTTAATAGTAAGTAAATCCTTTGTTCCCCCCAATTAATCACTTTAAGTTTGGATCATCTAGGTTTTTCTCCCACCACAGTATAGTTTTCTGGTTTTTGTCAACAAGATCTGCGGTGCCTTATCTTCTCAGCTCATCTGAGCTCACAGACAGCTGTGGATGTCTCTAGCAAACTCACAGTCCTACCTTAAACACCAGAATCTCTTAGTCTCTGCTTCAGAACTTTCTCTGGCACTACAGGTTTCTCTTGATTAGGGACAATGCTGAGTTGTGGGAAAGTGCAGTCTGGGAGACCAATACTCAGTGAGGATCAATCTATTTCCCCAAGTAGGAGAGAAGAATCAGAGGATAAATGTTCTGGCCTTGCCATTCCCTCATGGCTCAGCTGGTAAAGAATCCCACCGCAGTGTGGGAGACCTGAGTGTGATCCCTGGGTTGGGAAGATCCCCTGGTGAAGGGAACAGCTACCCATTCCAGTATTCTGGCCTGGAGAATTCCATGGACTGCATAGTCCATGGGGTCACAAAGAGTCTGCCACCGAGTGTCTTTCACTTTCATTTTCACTTGCCATTCCACAGTAGGAAGGTCCCAGTATGTGTTCTCCATGGCTTATCAGAAGTTCCAGAGGGGGACTGAGTGATTAGTGTTTCATTTCCCTGATTTTCTTTCTTCATTCTTCATTTGTGTTTCCTAGCATCACCCAAGTCCTTAAGTCAGGGTCTGCTCTTAGAACTAAAGCTAAAATGGTGTCTTTTGTCTTCATGTTGTATAGAACATTTATTCACAAACCTCAGTCAGTGAAGTTCCTGCTGATGATCCATAGACTGAGAGGCAAGCTCTAACTCACCACTCCATAGACGATCCAGTAAAAACATCTTTCTTTCCTCTATGGAAAGTCCCACAGGAGAATTATCTGATAGCACTATAGGTCAGAAATCCAACAGGGTTCTCACTGGCAAAAATCAACATGTCAGCACAGTAGCTTTCTTTTTTGGAGCCTCTAGAGGATACTCTGTTTCCTTGCCTTTTCTAGTTTGTGAAACTGCACATTTGCCATCTCTGTCTCCATAGATGTATTTTTGATGTTGCATGTTATGGGGAGATGAGCTCTATGTCTTCCTACCCTGTCATCTTAATCCCTCTCCTTTTTACTATTGATTTTTATTCCTGTATTAGAATTATTGATAATAGTGATTTTACTGAAATTGGAGGAAACTGGTAATATCTAAAATCTATTATTTCAGAAAATCAGTGGGTATTTTATATTGGGCATACTGTGATGTTTGTTTTCTCTACATAAAACAAACAATTAAAGTCAATCAGTTATTTCATCTTTAACGATATTCAGTTCAGTTCAGTTTAGTTCAGTCGCTCAGTCGTGTCCGACTCTTTGCGACCCCATGAATTGCAGCTCGCCAGGCCTCCCTGTTCATCACCATCTCCAGGAGTTCACTCAGACTCACGTCCATTGAGTCGGTGATGCCATCCAGCTATCTCATCCTCGGTCGTCCCCTTCTCCTCCTGCCCCCAATCCCTCCCAGAATCAGAGTCTTTTCCAGTGAGTCGACTCTTTGCATGAGGTGGCCAAAGTACTGGAGTTTCAGCTTTAGCATCATTCCTTCCAAAGAAATCCCAGGGTTGATCTCCTTCAGAATGGACTGGTTGGATCTCCTTGCAGTCCAAGGGACTCTCAAGAGTCTTCTCCAACACCACAGTTCAAAAACATCAATTCTTTGGTGCTCAGCCTTCTTCACAGTCCAACTCTCACATCCATATGTGACCACAGGAAAAACCATAGCCTTGACTAGATGGACCTTAGTCGGCAAAGTAATATCTCTGCTTTTGAATATACTATAGGTTGGTCATAACTTTTCTTCCAAGGAGTAAGCGTCTTTTAATTTCATGGCTTCAGTCACCATCTGCAGTGATTTTGGAGCCCCCCAAAATAAAGTCTGACACTGTTTCTGTTTCCCCATCTATTTCCCATGAAGTGATGGGACCGGATGCCATGATCTTCGTTTTCTGAATGTTGAGCTTTAATTATATTCACTTTTAACATTTTTTTATTTGCTCTCTAACATTGACAAATTTACATAAACACAGACAGACACACATATACACACAGAGAAAAAAACAATCTTCAAATCAGGAATGCCTTGGAAATATTCATACCATTGCATATGTGGAGTATCTATAGAATTCTATAATATCAAACATGACTAAAGAATGATTTATTGTACTACCTTAATTTTCCACACAAGGAGGCCAGAGNTAATATCAAACATGACTAAAGAATGATTTATTGTACTACCTTAATTTTCCACACAAGGAAGCCAGAGGAATTACATTTTTTTTTTCCAGACATATCCATTGCTAAAGATGAATTTCCTTTTTCTTTAAACAGTTAACTCCTAATCTGATTTTAGTCATACTGAAAATCTTTAGCCATCACTGCAAGTCATCCCGATGATTTAATCATATATCCACTGATCACAAGCTTACAAAAGTAACAATTCTTTAATATCTGGATTTCAATTTTACAGCTCTAAACTTTACTCAAGAAAAATTAACCAGTAAGAGAAGAAGACAATCTTCCACATGCCAACTGTGTGATGAAAAATCAAACTGAGAATTGAATCATATGTCAAGATTATTGAGACGAATGTTGTCCTACACCTGGAGTTCTCCCTTTGGATTGATATCCCATTCTGTTTCACTTCCTGTTTGGCCTTAGTAGGAGACCAGGTCAATAAGGGTTAGAGAAACAACCTATAGTTAAACAATCAATCATCTTTGCTGCTTATTGTTAGAAATAAAGAAAAAGCAAATGACTAAAAGTTAGAAAAATGGATATATCTTAGAGACAGGTATAATCCTCATTGATTGGAGAGTTTTCTTAATATATATTATATTTATTATGTTAATGGCCAACAGCCTTTTTTGTATATGAATTACAGGTTTATCTTTTTATCATTTCCATATATTTCTAACAGAACTCATAGTCCACATTTGGCTCATAAAATATAGCATTAGGAAAAAACCAAGAGCCTCTGCTATCAGATTCTAGATTGATAAGTAAAGTTGTTTTTAGGTGATACTAATAGCCCTTATGGAAGAATTAAGTATATAGGTTAGAAATCAAAGCTATAAGTAATGACTCAAAAAACTGAGCCTGTACTTTTTCTTCATACTAGATTTGGAGGGGATATTATCCTTAATTGTTTCTATGTAGTGAAAACCTTTTTTTTTTTTTTAAATTCTAATCTATTATGCCAGACCATAAATAGGAAGGTTGCAAAACTAGGTAACATTAACTTCTAAGTTGAGCTAACAATTTGAGAGTGAATATAGTCACATTGAGAGGAATATTATCAAATGAGATTAGGCCATATCCTTGTGAGCTAAATAGCAATTGGATAATTAGTTTGATTTTTCTAAGTCATATGTTTCAGTTTAGGATCTTGGAGATGCCTACCCCAAGTAAGTAATTTCAAGTAGATACTCCAACTGACACATTCATCTACCAGACATATAGTTTGAGTGTATATTTCATGTGCAGTGTAGTATACACTGTATACTAGAGACAGCAGTAAATAAGTCCCATAATTTTCCTTCCCTGGTGAAGTTTTTATTCTTATCAAGAAAACAGGCAGACTGCAATAAATGATTTTGCCTAGAGAGAGAAGTAGATAGATTAAAGATAAATTAGATTGGAAAACAAATAAAATAGATTGATATAGACAGACAACAGGTGGTTATATATGTTATACAGAAGAATATAGCATGTTAGAGGAGAGAAGTAGCTGGGTGACAGGGAAGTGAAGGACAAAAAGATGTACAGAGAAACATGTCTGGATCAAATGGATCACAGATCTAAATAGAAAATGTAAAATTCTAAAAGTCTTAGGATATAAGAGAAAAACTAAATAATCTTGGGTTTGGTAATAACTTTTTAGATACAAAACCAAAGAAATTCATAAAAGAAAGAATTGATAAGCTAGACGTCATTAAAACAAATTTAAAAACTGTGCTTTATGTAAACATTGACTGGAGAATAGAAAGATAAACCACAGAGTGGGAGAAAATATTTGAAAAAGATATACCTGATAAGTAATGTCTATCAAAAATATTCACAGAATTCTTGAAAATCAACAATAAGTAAACAGACAATCTGGTTAAAAAATGAGTCAAAACCTTGACCTCATCAAAGAAGATAGATTGCAAATAGCATATGAAAGGGTTCTCACCTGTGTGTCTTGGAAGATATGCAAATCAAAACAATGAGGTACCACAGCAATTAGAATGGCCAAAATCCAAAACACTGATGCTGCCAAATGCTAAGAAGTGTGTAGAGCAAGAGTAACTCTCATTCATTGCTGGTGGGAATGCAGAACTGTGAAGCTCACTATAAAAAGTAGTTTTCAAATTTCTTTTGTGTATTTGTGTATATGAGCATGTGTAATAAGTAAAGTACACATACATGTATGTGTGTCCAGCTCAGTCACTCAGCTGTGTCCAACTCTTTGCAACCTCATGGACTGTAGCTCGCCAGGCCCCTCTGTCTGTGGGATTTTACAAGCAAGAATACTGGAGTAGGTTGTCATTTCCTTCTCTGGGAGAGCTTCCCAACCCAGGGATTGAACCTGTACATGTATATATCTATATGTATGTACATATATGCATACACACATACCTTTTTGACTTACAAAGAGCTATAGATATTTAATGTAGACACCTTGATGACTTTATGAGTTTGGAGATAAATATATATCTTAGAAACCATCACACCAGTCTTTACCATAAACATATTCATAACCTCCAAAATTTCCTTTCACCTTCTTTATATATTGTTACCACTTTTAATATGATAAAACAGACCTAACCTTTTAGCAAATTTCTAAGTATATAATATAGTATTGTTACAAAACTAAACATTCTTACCATACAATCCATTAATTTGCTCCATGGTTTTTACCCAAAGGGGTTGAAAACGTATGCCTATGAAAATATCTACATATGCATGTTTATAGTAGCTTTATACATAAATGCTGATGTTTAGGACCAAATAATATATTTTTCAGTAGGTGGTGGTGGTGGTGATTTAGTCGCTAAGCTGTGTCTGACTCTTGCGACCCCATGGACTGTAGCCTGCCAGGCTTCTCTGTCCATGGGATCCTCCAGGCAAGAATCCTGGAGTGGGTTGTCATTTCTTTCTCCATTTCAGTAGGTAAATAGATAAACTGTGGTATCTCTAGGTAATAGAATATTATTTAGCACTACGAATAAATGAGCTATTAAGCCATCCAAAGACATGGAGGAATCTTAAATGCATATTGCTAGATGAAAGAAGCCAGTCTAATAAAGGCTATTAATAGTCCAACAATATGATATTCTTGAAGAGGAAAAACTCTGAAGACAGTGAAAAGATCATTGGTTGCTAGGGGTAGGGAGCAACAGTGAGATGAATCAACAGAGCACAGAAGAGTTTTAGGACAGTGGAACTATTGTGTCATTATGCATTGTTTAAAACCCATAAAATGTACACCAGCAATGGTAAACTATTGGTTTTATGTGAAAATGATATGTAAATGTAGGTTCATCAGTAGTAACATGTATTACTCTGGTGAGGGATGTTGACAATGGGGAAACCTATGCATGTGTCGGTACAGGGCATGCATTGGGAAATCTCTGTACTCAGAGATTAATTTTTTTGTAAACCTAAAACTGTTCTAAAAGTAAAATCTATTTTAAAACACTCAGGTAAAATTTAAGCTGAAGACAATTAATTTGAAGATGGCAACAGTGTGAAGGGGGTGGAGATTTGTGTTATAAGCAGAGGGAACAAGTGTGAAGCCTAAAAACCTTGCTGGTCTGTATAGTTAAATATAGAAAGAAATCCAGTGTGACAAGACCATTGTAGGCAATTTTGATACGAGGGCAGAGAAGTAGTGAGCAGTCAGATTATTAAAGACTTTATAAGCTAGAGCAGAAGGAAAGTTTATGCTTAATGTGATGGTAATACACTGGGAAATTTGAGTAATGGAGGAACATCATGACTTTTTGTTAAGAATGATTTACAGCATAGTGGTGAGACATGATAGAGGGGGCTTCCCCTACATTTAGATGGAATTTGGGAGGTATCCAACAGAGATATAATAGCTAATTGGACTTCTAATGTGAAAGTGATAGAAATGCAGTGAAAAAGACCAATTCAATTATCTTGGAGGTAATCAGAAAGAATTTGTTAATTAATAAGTAGGATAAAAGGAAAAATTAATTATGAATGTCCCATCAAATTTTGGATTGAGTCAGCAGGTTATATACTACTGTCATTTACTGATTTGGTGAAATTTTGGAGAACCACAGGAGGGGTATCAAGAGTTCTATGTGGGAAATGTTAATTTGAGAAAATGAAGAGCTTCTTGGAATAATAGTTATGACAAACCACCTAGACAATGTATTAAAAAGCAGAAATATCAACTTGCCGACAAAGGTCCATATAGTCAAAGCTGTAGTTTTTCCAGTAGTCATGTATGAATGTGGAAGTTGGGCCATAAAGAAGGCTGAGCACTGAAGAACTGACATTTTCAAATGTGGTGCTGGACAAGACTCTTGAGAGTTCCTTGGACAGCAAGGAGATCAAAGCAATTAATCCTAAAGGAAATCAACCCTGAATATTCATTGGGAGGACTGATACTGAAGCTGAAACTCCAATATTTTGACCACCTGATGCGAAGAAGAGTCGCATTAGGGGCGATGCTGGGGAAGATTGAGGGCAAGAGGAGAAGGGGGCTAGGATTTCATCTCAACCATTGAGGATGAGATGTTTGGGTGGCATCACTGACTCAATGGACATGAGTTTGAGCAAACTTAGGGAGATAATGAAGGACAGAGAAACCTGGCATGCTGCAGTTCACAGTGTCACAAAGAGTCAGATACAACCTAGCGAATGAACAACAAAAAAATTGAGAGAGGCTTCCTTTACCATTCAGTGATAAAGAATCTGCCTGTCAGGGGAGAATGTGCATGTTCAGTCCTGGGTTGGGAAGATCCCCTGGGGAAGGAAATGGCACCCACTCTAGTATTCTTGCCTGGGAAATCCCATGGACAGAAGAGCCTGGTGGGCTACAATCAGTTTGCTGCAAAAAATCTGACATAAGTCGGACACGACTGAGCGACTGAACTGAACTGAACTGAAACAAAACAATTTTGAGTTGCCTGGAAGAGAGTGATGTAGATGCTTTAACTTAATATTTGGATATATGAATTTGGAGTTGAGTGGAGAAATCAATATTATGTTTAAAATGCAGGATTCAACAGCGTAAGAATGATCTATAAATCCCTTTGAATGGATGGGATAACTCACGGAAATATAGATAGAAAAGAGACAAGCTGTCAGGATAAAAATATACTGCTGTTTGATTTGGTTATATGGAGGTTTCCTGATGACCTTGGTGCAGTTCAGTAGAATGATAAAGGCAAATGTTCAGATGTTCTTTTACTAGATATTAAATTTGAATCTAAAATTTGACTTTTGAATATTATGTTAGAAAAAGTTAAGGGTATTTTTAGAGGTAAATGGGGGAGTTTAAATGATTTCCTAAACTAACACAACATTGTAAATTAACTACACTTCAATAAATTTTGCTTTTGAAATGTTTTCCTAAATTTTCAGACTGATGCTAATATTTTCAGAAAAGGTTGAATATCTGAACACAGAATTTTACTATAAGCAGAAGGAGAATGAGGAGTTTCCTGGAAGGGGGAAAGGAGACCAATGGGGCAGGATTCAGCTGTTTGTCACCACAGTTATTTCAGATCAGCAAGGTAAGACCACCTGGAAGACCATGAGCTACAATAGCCATTAACCCCTGAGTAGTTGATATATGGAGACAGGGGCCAATATTTTAAGAACAGGCAAAGAAACTACACTTCACTCTTAATAGAAAGCTAGCTTTTGAGTGCATGTGGAATAGGAGACCCTTCCTTTAATATTAAAGGGGAAGCTTTATCTTAGATCTAGAGTTTATATTGGGAATAAAAAAAGGGAGAGAAAATCACTTAGCAAGTTCTGCAACATTTTTGAGTTCATCTGAAAGAGTATGTTTTAAATCAAAAAAAAAAGACTTAATTGACACTAACTGGCAAGTCCAAGGTTTTGACTTTTGTTTTATATAGCTTTTTAATTTTTTCACATTAATAAGACTCATGGGATAGAAGAGAGTTTAATATAGTTATAAAGTTAACTATTTTCACATGAAAATAATATCATGGCAGTATTTTCACTGTGCTAGTGAGTGAGTGAGTGAAGGTCACTCATTCATGTCTGACTCTTTGCGACCCCATGGACTATACAGTCTGTGGAATTCTCCAGGCCAGAATACTGGAGTGGGTAGACTTTCCCTTCTCCAGGAGATCTTCCTGACCCAGGGATCAAACCCAGGTCTCCCACATTGCAAGAAGATTCTTTACTAGCTGAGCCACAATGGAAGCCCAATAATACTGGGGTGGGTAGCCTATCACTTCACCAGCAAGTCTTCCCTACCCAAGAATCGAATCGGGGTCTCCTGCATTACAGGCAGATTCTTTACCAACTGAGCTATGAGGGAAGCCCCTGCTAAACTCTGTTTAATTCTGGTTCATTTGCTTTTATATATGTGTTTATCAGATTATCAAGAATCAATATGTCTCATTTAAATTTACTCACATTTGTAATTTGGACAATTCTGATTTACATCATTCCTTAAATGGAGAGAAGTTGGCCACCATTTTCTGTTAAAACAATCAAATACATAAAATTTTTGGTAAGTTATTATGCTATATATCATAAACCAGTCTCTTCTCCCTCACCTTAAATAATTCTGCTTCCTTAACCTTTCTACTGGCACTTTAAAAACCTTCATTCATGTGGTGTCCCCACCACATTCTTAAATATTTCTTATGAAAATGTTCAAACCTGATGAAAATCTAGTAAAAATCTGATCAGATTACAGAGATTTTATAAGAATGATAAATTTTAATTCAGACCTTTAAGCTAGTTCAATTGATTTTTAATCTTATTTTATTTAAAAGGAAGCAAAACTAACTTACCAAGTATGTTTATCTTGTCTTGGAAGCAGAGTATTCAATATCCATCAACTTGTTTTTGGCTGGTTATTCTTCAGAGATGGTATAGGCTCACAAAAAAGCAGTAATTTTTTTTTCTTTTTCCTTTTTTTTTTTTTTTTT
>SJYQ01000709.1:57971-68513 GCA_006410935.1 Redunca redunca | reverse complement strand
GGAATGCTACTTTTAATTTGTATTTGTGCTTATTTGAAAGTAGATTTTATGAAATTTGTTTGACTTCTCCTTATGACTTTTACAATTCTTTATTTAAATCTGCGGGTATTAACTTCCAGTTGTTTAAATCTATGGATTCAACATCTGTATCCATGAATTTTTTGACTCCTTTGTTGATTTTGTTTCTTCTTTGTATCTATAGATTCAACATCATTAACTTCTACATTCTTATTTGAATATTCTTTTTGAATCTTTCTGGGAGTCTTTTGTTGAATCCTCATCTCCCCCAAATTTGTGTAATTAACCACCAAGCCTTTCTAATGTTTTTCCTTATTTTTTTTAAATGAAGCTTTTCCGAGTCCATCTTTTGAATTCTTCTTTCCCCCACTTTACAAATTATGTCATTAGTTCTTTGGATATCGCTTCCACTCATAGATGCAGTTTCAAACTACTAAACTTGTTTCATCAAATATGCTTTTGAATTATCATCCAAGGCCTACTTTCCCTTTTTGGCATCTTTCTTGCCATCCTTCTTGGCGTCCTTCTTAGCATCCTTNCCATCCTTCTTGGCATCCTTCTTAGCATCCTTCTTGGCTGTGTCCTTTGGTTCACTTTCTGCCTCACCAGGATTCTTCTCATCTTTCTTTTCTTTTTTACTATCCTTCTTCTTTGAATCTTTTTTGTCCTTTGATTCATCACCTTTCTCACCTGCTTTCTTATCTTTTTTCCCTTCCTTATTCTTCTTTGAATCTTTCTTTTCACCTTCTGATTCTGCAGGAGACTCCTTGCCCTTCTTTGATGCTCTCTTATCTTTTTTGGCATCTTTCTTTGCATCTCCTTTTTCACCTTCTGATTCTGTAGCAGACTCCTTGCCCTTCTTTGAATCTTTCTTATCTTTTTTGGAACCTTTCTTTGCATCTCCTTTTTCACTTTCTGATTCTGTAGCAGACTCCTTGCCCTTCTTTGATGCTTTCTTACCTTTATCTTTTTTGTCATCTTTCTTTGCATCTCCTTTTTCACCTCCTGAATCTGAAGGAGACTCCTTGCCCTTCTTTGATGCTTTCTTACCTTTATCTTTTTTGTCATCTTTCTTTGCATCTCCTTTTTCACCTCCTGAATCTGAAGGAGACTCCTTGCCCTTCTTTGAGCCCTTCTTATCTTTTTTAGCACCTTTCTCTCCACCTGCTTTTTCATCTTCAGATTCTGTCGCTGATTCCTTGCCCTTCTTTGAATCTTTTCTCTCTTTTTTTAAATCTTTCTTTTCATCTGGTTTCTCTTCTTTAGCTTTTGAAACTGTGGACTCTGCTTCTGAATCTGATTTGTCCTTGTCTTCTTTACTTTTCTTAACCATCAAAGATGAAGGTTTAGCTGCCTTTTTAGCATCCTCCTTGGAGGGAGGAGTTGCTTTCTGGGGATGCTGACTCCTGGCAGCTAAATAAGCAGATGGTCTCTCAGAAATTCTCATTAAAGAACGATGCATCCATAAAGGTCGTTTACGATCTCCCCTTAACTTCTCTGCATCATAATTCTGAAATATCGGTTAGAATAATGATGAATAACGTGTGTGAATTAAACAGCTCTTTTTACCAGATATTGAATGCATTCAACTTTGACCATGAAAAGATTTTAGATTTTGATAAACAGAGGATAAATGGTAGTTTACATAGTTTATTGTGCTTTTTTTAAAAAAATTGTTCCTTGTTGTACTAAAGGACAGCCATACCTCATTTTGGGGCTAATTTTAATGTAGAGGACCTTCATAATTCCCTCAAGATTTATGTTAAAATTCTCAGAAATCTCTACTTTCTAATGATATATCATAAGCTCTTTACACAATCATGAGAGACTTTATTTTTTTTTTAAACTCTGTGTTCTTGAAGCTTGTTGGAATATCTTACCCACTTGCCATTTCTATGCTAACTCAGAACTAATTATTCTCTAATATCTAGAGTTTCATATTCAAGCATATCCTGGTCTCTATTGTTAGGTTCAAGGTCTCTGGAAGTTTGAATGCTACCTGTGGCTAAATTAAAAGCCTGGTACTCTTCTCCTTGACAAGATATAATTTGAACATCAGCTAAGAAGCTGCAATAATGAAAGCAGTAACCTTTCATTGACAACTAGTTTCTGCAGAATGGTGTATTCTGTTTTCAACTCCTAGTCAAATATTTTTTAAAAGTTAATTGCAAAAATAACAAATTTTGGAAAGAATGTTAATGAATGGTAAAACAAACAAGAAAGAAAAAAAAAGAACATAAAAAACAGAAGAAATTTGGTTACATCAACAAGAGTTGAAGATATATCATTTGGTGAAAATTTTTCTTGAAATTTTTCATATTCCATGATGATACCAGAAACATTGGGAAATATTAATCTTCTAATGCTCAGAATTCTGAATTATGTATTTCTGGAAATGAGAGAGCATTGAAACTTTCTCAGTGTATGATGTAACTCCATGATTCTAAGGGGATATCTCCAGCTGAGGAATATTTTCTGAATGTTCATACTAACTGTAACATTAGGATATCCAGATTTCTGTTTCTTGGATACATATTTTCTGTAATGTGGTATTGCTGAACTAATATTTGATAGAAAATATGGGAATAATTTTTATACAGTGAAATGCAAAGAAAATATATCTACTGTCTCCAAGTAGTAGAATTGAATTACCTTTAACTGTACTATTCATGGACTTCCCAGGTGGCACTTGTGGTAAATAAGCTGCCTCCTAATTTAAGAGGCATAAGAGATGGGGGTTAGATCCCTGTGTTGGGAATATCCTCTGGAGAAGGGCATGGAAATCCACTCCAGTATTCTTGTCTGAAGAATCTCATGGATAGAGGAGTCCAGTGGGTTATAGTCCATAAGGTCGCAAAGAGTTAGAAACTACTAAAGTGACTTAACACACATGTATGGTCCAGTATGCTAGTTAAAAGCCTCATGTGAACTGAATCCAATTGAATTATAAGATCCAATTGCTCAGTTGCACTAGTCTCATTTCAAATGTTCGGTAGCAATATTGGAATTAGAATGTAAAGATATAAAATACTTCCATCATCACAGAAATCCCATTGGTCAGCCCTTATCCATAACATATATAAATATTCATGATTTTAAGATTATTATGAGTAACATTATATAACTTTTTCAATACTCACAGGTCTTATATCTTCTCGTAGTTGGGAAGGTTTTGATCTCCTTTTTTTTCCTGGCCTTGGTGGTTTGGGAAATATCAGGGCAAAGTGTTGCTGATTCCATGATTTTTTGCTTAATTCACTGACTGAAATAAAAAACAAAAAATAAGTATACATCTCAGAGTAAATAGAATTTTATCAGGTCTAAAATGGCAGTAAGGTAATTGCATGTAAATGAATAAATAAATGATTCAAATTATGGTTTCATGTATTTGGTAATATTTGAAAATTTTTATCATTAATATGAGGAAATTAAATTTGATCATTTTAAAATTTTGACCAGCTTTATGGTTAGCTATATAGTCACTGTGAAACTAATATAGTCTGTAATATAAATAGAAAGAAGCAGTTTTACTGTTTCCTCTTAATCCTTCTGTTTCTCCATTCTAGTTTTTTTTTTTTTTTTAATACTCTTTTGGTTGGAATACAATTCTGCTGAGAACAGATGTGGTTACTACTTCTGTAGCTTCCAACGCACTTAGCCCATTTCTTGTTTAAAATAATCAATAAATATATGATTGAGTCTAAGATATTCTTAATTATTAATCATTTTCTAAGCTACAAGAGTGCCCAAGAACTTCACTATTATATGATATACTAATGAACAAAATTGATAAGGAGTACCTACAGAATTATGATTATGATGGTTGAGTTATATAGAAACTATAATATAAACAGTTAAAAAAATTAAGGTTACCAATGAGACCAGTGAAAGAGATATGTTCACTCCGTTTAAATATGTACAAAACATGCTATATATGAGACTTGTCATTCTAAAGACAGAATCAGGATCAATGAGAAAATATGCAAAATGAAAGATGTGTTTAAGTTAAATATATGAGTTAAAATTGATTACTTGATATCAGAGAAGGAGAAGGAAATGGCAACCCACTCCAGTACCCTTGCCAGGAAAATCTCATGGACAGAGGAGCATGGTGGGCTGCAGTCCATGGGGTCACAAAGAGTCGGGCACGACTAAGCAACTAACACTTACTTACACTTCAACATCAGATTGACTGGCCTTGTCAAGTAATGAATTGTCAGTTATAAGTCTGGAACAGAGTATCAGGAATGTAGCAGAAGACATTTCT
Organism: Redunca redunca; assembly: GCA_006410935.1. Taxonomy (NCBI): domain Eukaryota; kingdom Metazoa; phylum Chordata; class Mammalia; order Artiodactyla; family Bovidae; genus Redunca; species Redunca redunca. Next base: position 64,228 of record SJYQ01000709.1, on the reverse strand, counting down.
GACACAGATGAGAAGTTGTTTATTTTTTACACTGCTTTTCATGTAAGATTTTCTGATTGTTTTGAGTTCTAACATGTAAACATGTTCTTATTTATGTTGCTAAACATATTTACTTAATTTTCTTTGAATTAAAGACCAAAATATCTTTAGAAGGCATTTACTGAACCCATCATAAAAGTGCTTGAAAAATTAAAAGTTGATTTTTAATAATGCTCCATAACAGCTGTTGTTATATTACTTATCCCTAAAATTACTTACACATTTTTTTTTAAATGAACTCTTTCTTACCTGGAACGTAATTATCATATGCTCCAAAGTTTATTTTTTGGCTATTAAAATAAGAGGGAAAAGTTTTAATCAATTTATATAAAATCACTCTATTTAATGATCATTATTACACATAAACACTTGCCACTGCAAGCTAGAGAAATATTTTGCATTCTTAGATCTGTTTATTATGTAAGATTACTTCAACACAGAAAAATGGAGAGCAGTAAATACGTGTTTTTAGCACAAACTTCAATATAATTAAAATAAGGTGGGTAAAGATTTTTCAGAAAAAACTCAATTGACATATCTTAAATATTGACATTTATGATTTATTTTTAATGTGAAACCATGAGTGAAATTTTCCCCACTTTGTGTTCCAAAGACTCTCAAAATTGAACTGTAAGACACTGTAATAATTATAAGATATAGTCTTAAAAAGACTATGCCTAGGTAAGGCCAGATCCTCAAAATAATCTAGAATTTAACCAAATCCAAATTAAAAAATAGTTTTTCCATGAAAGGCGAATGTGTGTATGTGTGTGTTGGTCAGTGGTTACCACAATTATTGATATGAACTTTGATGTTTTCAAGATAAATAAAACTGGTGTTATAAAGTAATTTCTATTTATCTTAGCAGTATAAACACATGTTTATACTGACAATGAAACATTTTACACCTAATTCTTATTTATTTTAACTAAGGCACATAATAAGATTTGTTAAAGGAATATATTTATACATTAGCCCATTATATTATAAAAATAAAGTCACTGATGATCATGAGTTTCAGTTTTACACACACACACACACACACACACACACACACACATGCCTATGCCTAAAAACACACATGCCCACAAAGCATTTTACTTTTTTGACATTGCATAAATAATACTAATAAATTATAGTAAAAAAAAAAAAAGTATCTTGGTAGCTTCATTACAGTTTTAGTTCCCAGCAAAAAACATACACTGGTGAATTTTTTTTTTTTCAACCATGGTTATAAACCTTTTTTTCCCTAAGTGTTCTGAAACAGGAAACACATTATTATATATGAAATTTTAAAGTGGTACATAAGCATGGTCCATGAAATTGTATGTAATCTCTGAGGAATATTCTTTGATCATAAAGAAATTTAATTAAAAATCAATAACAAAATTACAGCTGACCCTTGAACAACAAGGATTTGAACTCATCAGTTCAGTTGCTCAGTCATGTCCAACTCTTTGTGACCCTATTGATTCCAACACACCAGGCTTCTCTGTCCATCACCAATTCCCAGCTTGCTCAAACTCATGTCCATTTAGTCAGTGATGCCATCAAACCATCTCATCCTCTGTCATCCACTTATCCTCCTGCCTTCAGTCTTTCCCAGCATCAAGGTCTTTTCTAATGAGTCACATCTTCTCTCAGGTGGCCAAAGTATTGGAACTTCAGTTTCAGCATCAGTCCTTCCACTGAATATTCAGGACTGATTTCCTTTAGGATGGACTGTGTTGGTCTCCTTGCACTCCAAGGGACTCTGAAGTGTTTTCCAGCATCACAATTCAAAAGAATCAATTCTTCAGCCTTCTTTATGGTCCAACTCTCATATCATTACATGACTACTGGCTAGATAGACCTTTCTGGCAATGTCTCTGCTTGTTAATATGCTGTCTAGGTTGGAAATAGGTTTTCTTTCAAGGAGCAAGTGTCTTTTAATTTCATGGCTGCAGTCACCATCTGCAGATTTTTGGAGCCCAAGAAAACAAAAGTCTGTCACTGTTTCCATTGTTTCCCCATCTATTTGCCATGAAGTGATGGGACCAGATGCCATGATCTTTGTTTTCTGAATGTTGAGCTTTAAGCCAACTTTTTCACTCTCCTCTTTCACTTTCATCAAGAGGCCCTTTAGTTCCTCTTTGCTTTTAACCATAAGGGTGATGTCATCTGTGTATTTGAGGTTACTGATATTTCTCCTGGCAATCTTGATTCCGACTTGGGTTTCCTCCAGCCCGGAATTTCACATGATGTACTCTGCATATAAGTTAAATAAGCAGGGTGACAATATACACCTTTGATGTACTCCTTTCCCAAGGTGAAACCAGTCCTGTTGTTCAGTGTCCAGGTCTAACTGTTGCTTCTTGACCTGCATACAACTTTCACATGAGGCAGGTAAGGTGGTCTGGAATTCCTGTCTCTTGAAGAATTTCCCACAGTTTTCTGTGATCCACACAGTTAAAAGCTTTAGTGTAGTGTCAATGAAGCAGAAATAGATGTTTTTCTGCAATTATCTTGCTTTTTCTATAATCCAACAGATGTTGGCAATTTAATATGTGCTTCCTCTGTCTTTTATAATCCAGCTTGAACATCTGAAAGTTCACGGTTCATGTATTGCAGAAGCCTGGCTTGGATAATTTTGAGCATTACTTTGCTAGCATGTGAGATGGATGCAATTGTGCAGTAGTTTGAACAGTATTTAGAATTGCCTTTATTTGGAATTGGAATCAAAACTGACATTTTCCAGTCCTGTGGCCATTGCTGAGTTTTCCAAATTTGCTGACATATTGAGCACAGCACTTTCACCACGTCAGGATTTGAAATAACTCAGCTGGAATTCCATTACTTCCACTACTTTTGTTCATAGTGATGCTTCCTAAATCCCACTTGACTTTGCGCTCCAGGATGTCTGACTCTAGGTGAGTGATCACACCATCATTGTTATCTGGGTCATTAAGATCTTTTTCTGTATAGTTCTTCTTTGTATTCTTACCACCTCTAATATTTTCTGCTTCTGTTAGGTCCATACTGTTTCTGTCCTTTATTGAGCCCATCTTTGCATGAAATGTTCCCTTGGTGTGTCTAATTTTTGAAGAGATCTCTAGTCTTTCCCATTCTATTGTTTTCCTCTATTTCTTTGTACTGATCACTGAGGAAGGTTTTTTTATTTCTCCTTGCTATTCTTTGGAACTCTGCATTCAGATGGTATATATTTGCTTTTCTCCTTTGCCTTGGGCTTTCCTGGTGGCTCAGAGGTTAAAGCGTCTGCCTACGATGCGGTAGACCTAGGTTCAATCCCTGGGTCGGGAAGATCCCCTGGAGAAGGAAATGGCAAGCCACTCCAGTACTCTTGTCTGGAGAATCCCATGGACGGGGAGCCTGGTGGGCTACAGTCCATGGGGTCGCAAGAGTCGGACACGATTGAGCGACTTCACTTCACTTCTCTTCTTTTCTTAGCTATTTGTAAGGCCTCCTTAGACAACCATCTTGAATTTTTGCGTTTCTTTTCTTAGGGATGGACTCCATCACTGCCTGCTGTACTTTTAGAATTTGAAGAAAGTGTTCCCATAATTATTTGATACTTAATTGATATTTGTAGGACATTCCATCATAAGCACAAAAATGCATTTTTTTTTCAAATGTACATGGAACATTCCTCAGGATTGATCATTTTCTGGATGTCAAAATGAGCCTTGGTTAATTTAAGAAAGTTGAAATCATATCAAGCATATTTTCTGAACACAAGACTATGACATTAGTAATCAATTTTTTAAAAAAGCCTAAAAAAAAAAACATGTAGAGACTAAAAAAACAAAACAAAAACCAAACTTCTACTAAACAATCAATTGGTCATTGAAGAAATCAAAGAGGAAATTAAAAAATACCTAGAGACAAATGACAATGAGAGTATCACAATTCAAAACCTATGAGACAGAGAAAAAGTAGTTCTCAGAGGAAAGTTTATAGCAATACAATCTTACATGAGGCAACAAGAAAAATCTCTAATAAACCATTTAACCTTACCCTAAAGTAACAAAAGAAGTAACTAAACCCAAAATTAGTAGGACAAAAATCATAAAGATAACAGCATAAATAAATGAAATAGAGATGAAAATACAATAGAAAACATTAATGAAGCTAAAAGCTGGTTCTTTGAAAAGATAAACAAAATTGATAAACTGTTAGTGAGACTCATCAAGAGAAAAAGGAAGAGGGCCCAAATCAATAAAATAGCAAATGAAAAAGAAGTTAGAGCTGACATTAAAGAAATATACAATATCATAATAGATTACTCATGGCATTATATACCAATAAAATGGACAATCTAGAAGAAATGGACAAATTCTTAGACAATTACAATCTCCCAAGACTGAACTAAGAAGAAATAGAAAATATGAACAAACCAATCACAAGTACTGAATTTGAAACTGTGATTTATAAATTCCCAACAAACAAAAGTTCAAAACCAGATGGTTTCACAGGCAAAGTCTCTCAAATATTTAGAGAAGAGTTGGTGGGCTGTCATTTCCTTCTTCAGGGGGTCTTTCTGAACCAGGGATTGAACCCATATCACCTGCATTGGCAGGTGGATTCTTTGCCACTGAGTCACCAGGGAAGCCATCCTTCTGAAACTATTCCAAAACAAAACAGAGAAAGGAACATTCCAAAGTTCATTCAGTGAGGCCACCATCACCATGATGCCAAAACCAAAGACACTACAAAAAATAGAAAATTACAGGCCAATAAACTGATGACTATAGATGCAAACATTCTCAACAAAATACTAGCAAATGAAATCCCTTCAGTACATTAAAGGATCATCAGTTCAGTTCAGTTCAGTTGCTCAGTTGTGTCCGAGTCTTTGCGACCCCATGAATTGCAGCATGCCAGACTCCCTGTCCATCACCAACTCCCGGAGTTCACTCAAACTCACATCCATAGAGTTGGTGATGCCATCCAGCCATCTCATCCTCTGTCATCCCCTTCTCCTCCTGCCCCCAATCCCTCCCAGCATCAGAGTATTTTCCAATGAGTCAACTCTTCACATGAGGTGAAGTACTGGAGTTTCAGCTTTAGCATCACTCCTTCCAAAGAACACCCAGGGCTGATCTGCTCAGAATGGACTGGTTGGATCTCCTTGCAGTCCAAAGGACTCTCAAGAGTCTTCTCCAACACCACAGTTCAAAAGCATCAAATCTTTGGTGCTCAGCTTTCTTCACAGTCCAGCTCTCACATTCATACACCACTGGATAAACCATAGCCTTGTCTAGACGGGCTTTTGTTGGCAAAGTAATGTCTCTGCTTAAAGGATCATACACCACTATAAGTGGGATTTATCCCGAGAATACAAGCAGTTTTCTATATCCACAAATCAATTAGTGTGTTACACCACAATAACACATTGAAGACTAAGAACCATATGATCATCTCAATAGATGATAAAAAGCTTTTGACAAAATTCAACAAACATTTATGATAAAAACTCTCCAGAAAGTGGGCAATGAGGGCACATGCCTCAACATAATACAGGCTACATATTTCAAAACTACAATTAACATCATACTCAATGTTGAAAAGCTTGAAAGCATTTCCTCTAATCTGTGATGAAGAATCACGAATATACAATGGAGAAGACACAGTCTTTTCAATAAATGATTCTGGAGAACTGGACTGCTACATGTAAAAAAATTAAATTAAAACATCTAATCACACCATACACAAGAACAACTCAGAGTGGATTAAAGACCTAAATCTGAGACCGGATACTATAAAACTCTTAAAAAAAAACATAAGTGCACAGTATATTACAATGCTTTTTGACATATTGCAGCAATATATTTTTGATCCATCTCCTAGAATAATGGAAATAAAAAGAAACAAATGTCACCTAATTATGCTCAAGTATTTTTCATAGCAAAAGAAATCATAAACAAAAAGAAAAGAAAATCCACAGAATGGAAGAAAATATTTGCAAACATTGCATCCAAGAAGGGATTAATCTCCAAAATTTACAAACAGAACACTCAGCTCAATGCCAAAAGAATGAATAACTCAATCAAAAAGTGAGCAGAAGACCTAAATAGACATTTCTCTAAAGAAGACATCAGTTCAGTTCAGTTCAGCTCAGTTGCTCAGTCGTGTCCGACTCTTTGTGATCCCATGAATCATAGCACGCCAGCCCTTCCTGTCCATCACCATCTCCGGAGTTCACTCAGACTCACATCCAT
>SJYQ01000709.1:21038-49643 GCA_006410935.1 Redunca redunca | reverse complement strand
TTTGTTGGCAAAGTAATGTCTCTGCTTTTGAATATGCTATCTAGGTTGGTCATAACTTTCCTTCCAAGGAGTAAGCGTCTTTTAATTTCATGGCTGCAGTCACCATCTGCAGTGATTTTGGAGCCCCCCAAAAGAAAGTCTAATACTGTTTCCACTGTTTCCCCATCTATTTCCCATGAAGTGGTGGGACTGGATGCCATGATCTTTGTTTTCTGAATGTTGAGCTTTAAGCCAACTTTCTCACTCTCCTCTTTTACTTTCATCAAGAGGCTTTTTAGTTCCTCTTCACTTTCTGCCATAAGGGTGGTGATATCTGCATATCTAGGTTATTGATATTTCTCCCGGCAATCTTGATTCCAGCTTGTGCTTCTTCCAGCCCAGCATTTCTCATGAAGTGCTTTGCATATAAGTTAAATAAGCAGGGTGACAATATACAGCTTTGATGTACTCCTTTTCCAATTTGGAACCAGTCTCTTGTTCCATGTCCAGTTCTAACTGTTGTTTCCTGACCCTCAGATAGGTTTCTCAAGAGGCGGGTCAGGTGGTCTGGTATTCCCATCTCTCAGAATTTTCCACAGTTTATTGTGATCCACACAGTCAAAGGCTTTGGCATAATCAATAAAGCAGAAATAGATGTTTTTTCTGGAACACTCTTGCTTTTTCCATGATCCAGAGGAAGTTGGCAATTTGATCTCTGGTTCCTCTGCCTTTTCTAAAACCAGCTTGAACAACTAGAAGTTCACAGTTCACGTATTGCTGAAGTCTGAGTTGGAGAATTTGAACATTTCTTTACTAGCATGTGAGATGAGTGCAATTGTGCGAATAATTGATGATAAAGTTTCCCGACTGACTGCAGTCAAGGCATCCTCACCAGTTGCCAGTGCCCAGGAGTTGAGTGGTTTGGACTGTGACCCGTAAAAAAAAAAAAAAAAAAAAAGGAAAGAAAAAAATCTTCATTACCCAGATAACCACAACGGTGTTGTCTATCACCTAGAACCAGACATCCTGGAATGTGAAGTCAAGCGGGGCTTAAGAAGCATCACTGTGAGTAAGGCTAGTGAAAGTGACGGAATTCCAGTTGAGCTATTTCAAATCCTAGAAGATGATGCTGTGAAAGTGCCACACTCAATATGCCAGCAAATTTGGAAGACTCAGCAGTGGCCATAGGACTGGAAAAAGTCAATTTTTATTTGCATCCCAAGAACAGCATTGCCAAAAAATTTTCAAATCACTGTACAATTGCACTCATCCCACATGCTAGCAAAGTAATACTCAAAATTCTCCAAGCCAGGCTTCAACAGTATGTGAACCACAAACTTTCAGATGTTCAAGCTGTATTTAGAAAAGGCAGAGGAACCAGAGATCAAAGTGCCAACATCCATTGGGTCATCGAAAAAGTGAGAAAGTTCCAGAAAAAAAAATCTGCTTTATTGATTATGCCAAAGCATTTGATTGTGTGGATCACAACAAACTGTGGAAAATTCTTAAATGATGGGAATACTGGGTGACTTGCCTCCTGAGAAATTTGTTTGCAGGTCAAGAAGCAACAGTTAGAACTGGGCATGGAACAACAGACTGGATCCAAATTGGGAAAAGAATATGTCAAGGCTGTATATTGTCACCCTGCTTATTTAACTTATATGCAGAGTACATCATGAGAAATGCCAAGCTGGATATAGAACAAGCCTGCTGTGCTACAGCCCATTGGGTTGTAAAGAGCTGGACATGACTGAAGTGATTGAGTACACACACACACACACACACACACACACACACACCAACTCTACATTTAAGAAGCAAGGATATACAACACCCTTTGACAAAATACTGTCTCATCGACTGTATGGATCACAGAAATTCAAGAAGTGGGCCTCACTGTAGTTCTCAAGAATTTCCTTTTTAAAGCTGAAGTCATCTCTTTATGAAGCATCAGGAGAGATCTGCCCCTTACCTAGTTACTGGGTTAAATTAAATATTCAGTAAACATTCGTTGAGTAAATTAATAAACTTGAAATTGACTACACAGTTGAATAAGAAATCAAATCAGAGTCAGAGTTTCCACCCACTGTCTTCCTGGAAACACAACATGGAATTTGAAAGAGGCAGTTAGTTTGGGCTTTACTACCCCCTTGTCCAAAGGTTTACAAATTTAAGTGTTAAACTAGTCTCATAAAGCTGATGTTTTAATAACAACATTAGATTGTTTTCAAGCATTGAAAAATTTGACATATTGAAGAAACAAAAATGTTGCTGCATAACAAGCTATTTCCGAAGTGTTGATTAACTTAAATCAGTATATAATAGATCTAACCATTCTTGCCCTTGAATTTTTATGTGTAAATATAGACAAAATTAGTTATCTCTAAGAACTTTAGATGTTTAAAACAGTGATTTAATGGGCCTCGTTTACTCCGGTTTTTCCATATGTCCCATATATCTACTGGAGAAGGCAATGGCACCCCACTCCAGTACTCTTGCCTGGAAAATCCCATGGACAGAGGAGCCTGGTAGGCTGCAGTCCATGGAGTCGCTAAGAGTCGGACACGACTGAGCGACTTCACTTTTCACTTTCATGCATTGGAGAAGGAAATGGCAACCCGCTCCAGTGTTCTTGCCTGGAAAATCCCAGGGTCGGTGGAACCTGATGGGTTGCCCTCTACAGGGTCTCACAGAGTCAGACACGACTGAAGCGACTTAGCAGCAGCAGCAGCAGCAGCATATATCTACTCCCTTCCATTCAATTCTAGTATCAATATGCATCTTTTTATTAGGGAATATGTCTTTTGTGTGTGTCAAATTCATCTGGAGGACCCATTAAATATTGACTGTTGGGACCTAGTGCTAAGAGTCTCTGATTTAATATTTCTCTGGTAGGGCTTGTGAATTTGCATATCTAACAAGGTCCCAGGTGAACTAATAAGTTCGCTGGTCAAGGGACCACACATTAAAAATTATTGCTTTAGGCCTGTTGCTATAATTTGATAAGTGTTTAAATAATTATTTAAATAATTATTTAATTATTATCTCTATAAGAGATAGATGGAGGAAACAGAGTCCTTTCAGTCCTACCAACTATGAGATAGATGGAGGAAAGGAAAAAAATACATATTTTTTAATTTATGTAAAGATATATCAGTAATGACAAATAACAGTGTCTTTTTAAAATTAAAAAAAAAAAAGTTATACAGTTTTTCAAGGAAGAACTCCATCCATAGTTACTACAAAATATTGGCTACTTTCCCATGCTGTATGATGTATCCAGGAGTTGGTGATGGACAGGGAGGCTTGGCGTGCTGTGATTCATGGGGTCGAAAAGAGTCGGAAATGACTGAGTGACTGAACTGAACTGAGCTGAACTGATGATGTATCCCTTTAGCTTATACATTCCAGAGTTTGAACCTCCCACTCCTCCAACCCTGTGGATCCCATCTTATACTCCCCACTGGTAACCACTACTTTTTTTTCTATATTTGTTTTAGGATTATTCAAGTGTAAATACATATCAAATCCAAGTATCTTTTGTACTAATAAATGTCAAAACATTGTACTCTGAATATGGTATTCTAAAAAATCCCAGCTGCTTGATTTCCCAGATGCCCCTCAAGTGCACTGTCTCAGTTGTGCCCTGTGTCTCCTCTCGAGAGCTGATCTCAGGCTGTGACCCTCCTGGCAGATGTCAACCGTCCAGGATCACAGGAAAATGTGGTTAGCAGTTGGGAGCCTGCTAACATTTTGGTGGAAGATGCAATATCTGGGGCCAAGATCGCAGCCAGCCTCTTGTCTTCCAGCTTTAGCTGTTGCAAACCTGCCTCTATACCTCCAGTGGCGGGGGTGGGGCCTGTACGCAGCCAACTAGCTCTCCTTTGGTAATTGTTCAATCCTTTGTTCTGTGCACAGGCCAGGCTGTGCATTAGAGCCTTTCATGGGAGCATTCTCTCTCTCTCTCTCTTTTTTTTTTTTGCCCCTCTGGTGATCCCACAGTTTGGGTTGTCTTGTGTTAGCTCCCTCAGGTTGTCCTCATGGCATTCAGGCCCAGTCCTTTCCCTAAGCAATGATTATGCAGCCTGTGCCTCCCTGTTCAGCCCCTTCTCACTGGTAGCAGACATGAGCATCTGGGCTACTTTCTGCTGGCAGTTGCAGTTAGGCGCACTTAATCTGTGTGTGTGTGTGTGTGTGTGTGTGTTTTCTCCCCATTATGTTGTCCTCTGAGATTCCAAAACTCCCCACAGACCCGCCTGTGAGAGGGTTTCCTACTGTTTGGAAACTTCTCTTTCACAACTGCTTCCCCAGGATGGGTTTCCATCCCTAACTCTTTTGTCTCTCTTTTGTCTTTTATATTTTGTCCTACCTCCTTTTGGAGAGAATGGGCTGCCTTTCTGGGTGCCTGGCGTCCTCTGCCAGCATTCAGAAGTTGTTTTATGGAAGTTGCTCAGCATTCAAATGATTTTTTGATGAATCGTGGGGGAGAAACTGATCTCCTCTTCCTGTTCCTCTGCCATCTTGGGACTGCCTTCCAAGGATTAGGTTTTAAAAGCTACAAGGAGGTTAGGAAATAGGCCATACTAAGTGACAGAAAATAAATATCTGCATGAAGAAAGAAAACTCAAATGGATGAATCATAAGTGTAAGAATTTTATGGGTGAAGGGAAGAAACCTGCTTTAATAGGAAAACATAAAGCATACCTATTGGCAAAAATTATTTGTTCTAACTTGTATGGAAGCTATCTGAAGGACTTACATACAGCACTTGTCTTTGACCCACACACAGTCAAAAAATGCAGACAACTTTATTATCAGCCTTCCATAGCTGCATTTCTGGCATTCACAGATCCAATCAAGAACAGATCACGTAGCACTGCAGTATTTATTGGGAAAAAAAATCCATGTATAAGTCGAGCTGTGTATCTCAAACTCTTGTTGTTCAAGGATCAACTGGACATCCTATTGGTTCTCTTTCTCTGAAGACCCCTAATACGCCTGTGCTGTGCTGCGCTTCCTTGCTCAGTTGGCGTCTTACTCTTTGTGACCCCATGGACTGTAGCTTGCCAGGTTCCTCTGTCCACGGATCCTCCAGGTAAGAATACTGGAGTGGGTTGCCTGTGTCCTCCTCAACTAATAAACCTACAGCCTATTAAACAAAGCAGTAGCCTGATAAGCCAGAAATAGAAGACTCTAGCTAACCCCACTTCCCCCTAGTTGAGCTTAACCCTTCAACTGAGTGGTAGTTGAGCCATGTTTAAGGATGTGAGGTTTGGTGCCAGAATGTCTGGGTTCACAGCCTGGCTCTACTAACTAATCATAAAACCTTGGGTAAGTTATGAAACCACTCTGCTTTGGTTTTTTCATCTGTAAAATAGGAATAATATGATATTAGTACCTGTATCACAGGGTTGATATGAGACAAATTATTTAATTCATATAGAACATTTAGAGTAGTGTTAAACTTACTAAAAGCTCTCAATAGTTATTAGCTATTATTATCTCCTGGTTACAGATTGAATTTCACAGGATATTTTAATGGAAATTTGAAACTCTGAAGATTGCCTTATCTGGAAATAGGGTCTTTGTAGATGTCATTAAAGTAAAACTTAACATGAGATCATACTGGACTACAATGAGTCCTAAATCAAATGATAAAGTGCCCTTATAAGAGACAAAATAGAGTATACAGAAACACAAGGGAGAAGATGATGTGAAAACGGTGCCAGAGACTGGCACCAAGAAAAGGTATGCAGGGAAGCCAGGAAAGCTACAAGAAAGGTATGAAACTCACTCTCTGAGCCTCCAGAAGGAACACACTCTTTTGACACATTGATTTCAAGCATCTGACTGTCAGAACTAAGATAGAATGCAGTTCTGTTGTTATGAACCACCAAATCTGTACTATTTTTTTTTTTTTATGGCAACCATTGGAAACTAGCATAGAATTGATTCCATAAACATTTACAGAATTGTTACCTTCCAAACACTGATGTGTTAACTGAGCATGTTATATTCAATAAGACCCAGGCATAGAAACCAATTTGTTAAGTTTAATTACAATAAATTTGAGGAATAACAGCAATATAAATAGATACAAATTGCTAAGTGATGGAGTTCAAGAAGTAGAGTAGTAAACAAGTTGCATTTTTTTCTCTTTACATTTTACTACTTATTGCTTTGTTGCGTTTACATTTTTTTTGCATTTCAGTGACACTTCAGACCATTAAAATAGTGTCAGCTTCTTCTACAAATAACTGAAACCCCACTGTTCTCTCTATTGAAGGGTGAATGTAATACCTTGTGAGAATAGATCTGCAGCTTCAAATAAAACAAAATTGTATTCTTTCATTAGAGAATATAATGGCATGTAAGCAGTTACGAATAGAATAGAATAATGTAATCTGGTTGTGAAGGAAAATATATGTTTTTCCCTGTTAATTCAGTGTCAGCCAAGTAGAAAAAAAACATATAAAAATACAAACAAATTGCTGGACCTCAAAGATTTAACAGTGCTTCACAGCTTTGTAAGCTCAAGTGACATATGAAACATAAAACAAGTTTTTCAATTTCTGGGAATATCAGACATAAAATTGATTATCTCACATTTCATATATATCTATATCTATATATATCTATATCTACCTATATATAGGTAGATATAGATATATATGATATATGCACACACACACACGTACATATATATGTACATATCTCAACTTTTAAAATAATATAACATTTTTTAAAATTGTATTAAGCATCAGTAGCATATGGTTTCTTTTGTGTTTATACTTTCAGAAAAAACGCAAATTTTTTAACACAGTCAATTTGAGTTTTCCAGGTTAGAATTCAAGTTTAGTTCTCTGTTAATCCCTTGTGCTCTAAGCATGAAATCAAGTAAGTCAATATATTACCCCTATAGTGTCCTATCACTATTTTTTTCCAGCATCTATAAATTTCTATTAAAAAAATATAACATAAACTTTGGAATTAATCTGATGTAGGAAGAATAAAAATGTTCCTTATTATTGGAATATAAAAGGTGGGATTGAAAAGAAATGTGCTTAAAAACTAAAGGGAGGTCTTGCAGTAACATCCATTTGGATTGTAGATACCCTGGAGAAAGGCATGGCAACCCACTCCAGTATTCTTGGCTGGAAAATCCCATGGACAAAGGTGTCTGACAGGTTACAATCCATAGGGTCACAAAGAGTGAAACACAACTGAAGCGACTTAGAACAGCACAGCACAGCTTTCTCTAAAGAGAGATATTGGTCATTTTTAAATGAACAATTTGAATATTCACAATTAGGATAAAAATCTAGGAGAAGGGCACCGTGGCATGGACAAAGAGATTGATAGTGAGGATGGACTGGATACAATCCTTTGAAAAAGAGACAAGGAAAACCTAGCTGGACTCAAAGTCACCGATGAATGGCAAATGGGGAAAGCCTCATTTGTTCTTTTCTTATCATTGAATTGTTATGGAGGAGCATTTGTTTTGATGAAAGTGACCTCAGGAGAGTCATAGAAGTAACATCAATGAGGTTTGCTAAATATTTGGGCAATGAGAAAAGCAATTCAGTCATCACTGAATTATTCAGGAGATGATTATCTAAGTAATGGACTTTTTCAGAATTTTTTCCCCTGTTTTCCATCTGTTGCTTACAATGGGTCATTTCACTGCTCATTAGTCTCCTTATCAGAGGAAAGGGAATTATTGTGAAATTCCAATGTCTTTCACTGCTGCATCTTGTTTGCATCATGATGAAGATTGTCTTTGCTTTTGTGTCGCTGGTTCCAGTAATCCATTTCCTGGCATCAAGGAGCATTTGAGAGCAAGAATAGCTCTTGAAAATAATTTATTCCAATACTACCAGAGATGTTACATGAGTTGTCCTAAGTCACATAGCTGGAAGGGAAGTAAAGAAATGGGGCAAACCCTTTTCCTTCCACTGAGGTCACTATCTGCCTTTGCTACATTATGATAATATTGAAAGTTAGCTTTAAAAAAATAGGGGCGTTAGGGATTCTGTAGATATATCTATTGATATTTACTGCTTGGATCAATGTATTCCTCTCACAAAAGCTGCTTCACATCTGTTTATGTTATAATGCTGGCTTTGGGTGTCTCCTACTAGATTTTATGTACCTTTTAAGCTTGGCTTTGGATTTCCAAGCAAATTTTCACATTTCTTTCTCTTCTTTAGTTCCATCAAAGTAAATATACAAGTCCTTTACTTTGAAGATTATTTTTAATTGTTTATGAATCATTACTACAGGAAGATAAGAAATTAGGGAAAATAACATATTTAGAGATAAGATCTTTCTTGAGATGGTGGCTGGAGGTTTCTAAACTGGAGATTTCACTGAACTTTTATGCTCTCCATTTAGTTCTACACTTGAGACTCTCATTTGGTTCTCTTCTTTCTAGCCACACCATTTTCATTACTCCAGGATTCACTTGGGAAAAATGGCAGGTGTCCTTTGCTTCTAGCACAACTGTCACATTGGGTGGCATATACTTATCTGGGAAAGTAAAGACTTAAATTTTAAAAAGTGGCAGAAATGGGCAAGAAGATAACAGTAGCGCTGTCATAAGCATTATATTTTCTTTGAAGGACATTGCTGCACGATATGTGTATGTCTGTGGTTGTGGGTCTGTGTGTTTATAACCCAGTTGCTATTTTGCAATTGAAATTAAATTAGTCCGGCCAGGAAAGTAGAGTCACCTATGTAGCATTTTACTAGACTGACATTCAGTAATTTGCCTACCTCATTGCACTAACATAAACATTTTGCAAAGAATAGAACCTGCTGCCATCTCAATAGTAGTAACTGACACAATGATCTAGGGTAGAAATATATATATCAAAATGCATTCTTCAAACATTTATTGAAGTGTAACTATATTCCATTAATTTTTCTAATCACAATAATGTGACATTTCATTACACTTTCTTTTCAATTAACCCGTATCTTTTCACAACCCCCCCCCTTTTTTTTTAAGCCACTCAGTCATGTCTGACTGTTTGTGACCCCATGGACTGTACAGTCCATGGAATTCTCTAGTGTAGAATACTGGAGTGGTTAGCCTTTCCCTTCTCCAGGGGATCTTCCCAACCCAGGGATCAAACCCATGTCTCCTGAATTGCAGGTGGATTCTTTACCATCTGAGCCACAAGGGAAGTCCTTCACAAAACTAGCCAGTCTTATATCCTACTTCACTATTTCACAAACATGTCCAGATCGAAAAGCCTGCCCTGTATTCTCAAAAGTCTTACCTTCACACATTTTTGGCTTCCAGGAATGAAATGTTTCTGCCTATAAAAGCTGTATCTATTTTAAAATTTGATTTTTATTAACATCCTTTTCCTTGGAAACACTCTTTCTTCCATGCCCCTAGATACATTCAAAGTAGAAAAGTGAACCCATCTTAATCAAAGGCCAACCAAATGCCAAACTTCTGACATGTGCCATCATTATTAATCTCAACTGAAATGGGTACATATAAATAATAACTTAAATTTTCTTCCTTAATTACAATTCATTTTTTACATACTCTTTTTTTTTAATTTTATTGGAGTATGTTTCATTTACAAAGCTGTATTAGTCTCTGCTGTATAGCAGAGTGAGTCAGTTATACATATGCATATAT
Source organism: Redunca redunca (assembly GCA_006410935.1). NCBI lineage: Eukaryota > Metazoa > Chordata > Mammalia > Artiodactyla > Bovidae > Redunca > Redunca redunca. Next base: position 40,006 of record SJYQ01000709.1, on the reverse strand, counting down.
ATATATATATGTATATCACACTCTTTTTTAGATTCTATTTCTATATTGGTCATTACAGAGTATTGAATAGAGTTCCCATGCTATACAGTAAGTTCCCATCAGTCATCCATTTTTTATATAGTAGTGTGCACCTTCAATCCCAATCTCCTAATTTGTCCTTCCTCCTTGATAACCAAAAGTTTGTGCTTGAAATCTGTGACTCAATTTCTGTTTGTCAATAGGTTAATTTAGACAATTATTTTTAGTTTTAGCATAAAAGAAATACCATATGATATTTGTCTTTGTCTGACTTAATTTCAGTCAGTACAACAAACTCTAGATCCACCCATGTTGCTGCAAATGGCATTATTTTATTCTTTTTAGGACTAATATTCCATTGCGTATATGCACCACATCCTCTCTATCCATTCCTTCCTCAATGGACATTTAAGTTGCATCCATGTTCTGGCTTGGAGAAGGCAATGGCAACCCACTCCAGTACTCTTCCCTGGAACATCCTATCATCCCATGGATGGAGGAGCCTGGTAGGCTGCAGTCCATGGGGTCTCACAGAGTTGGACATGACTGAAGCGACTTAACAGCAACACCACCAGCAGCAGCAGCATGTACTGGCTATCATAAATAGTGCTACAGTGAACACGGGAGTGCCTGTATGCTTTCAAATAATGCTGTCCACCACCTCCCCACCCCAACCCGGCCACCAGATATATGTCCAGTATGGGACTGCTTGATTATATGATAGCTGTAATTTTTATTTTTTTTAGGACTCTCCATATTGTTTTCCATAGTGGCTATACTATTTTACATTCCCACCAGTGTAGGAGGGTTACCTTTTCTCCACACCAGAGTTTACTGTTTGTAGATTTTTTGGTGACAACTAGTCTAAGTGGCAGAGAAGGCAATGGTACCCCACTCCAGTACTCTTGCCTGGAGAATCCCAGGGATGGGGAAGCCTGGTGGGCTGCCATCTATGGGGTCGCACAGAGTTGGACACGACTGAAGCGATTTAGTAGCAGCAGCAGTCTAAGTGGTGTGATCTGATACCTCTTATAGTTCTGATTTGTATTCATCTAATAGTTAGTGATGCTGAGCATCTTTTTATGTGCTTTTTGGCCATCTATAGTCTTCTTTGGAGAAATGTCTGTCTTTCACTTTTTTTTTTTTTTGGTTGGCTTGTTCATTTATTTGATATTGAGTTGCATGAGCTCTTTGTATATTTTTGAGATCAATCCCTTGTGGATCTCTTCATTTGCAAATATGCTCTCCCATTCTGAGTTTTCTTTATATTTTGTTTATGGTCTCCTTTCCTTGGTGGCTCAAATGGTAAAGTGTCTGCCTGCAATGTGGGAGACCCAGGTTTGATCCCTGGGTTGGGAAGATCCCCTGGAGAAGGAAATGGCAACCCATTCCAGTACCCTTGCCTGGAAAATCCCATGGATGGAGGAGACTGGTAAACTACAGTACATGGGTCGCAAAGAGTCAGACATGACTGAGCAACTTCACTTTCCTTTCCTTGCTGTACAATATCTTTTAAGTTTAAGTAAGTCTCATTTGTTTATTTTTGTTTTTATTTTCACTACTTATAGAGTTATTTCAAAAAATTTCTGTGATTTATGTCAGACAGTGTTCTGCCTATATATTTTTCTGAGCATTTTACAGTATCCAATCTTATGCTTAGGTCTTTAATCCCTTTTGAGTTTAACAAGTAAGTGTAAGTGTTAGTCACTCAGTCGTGTCTGACTCTTCGTGATCTCATAGACTATAGCCCACCAGGCTTCTCTGTCATGAAATTCTTTAGGCAAGAACACTGGAGTGGGTTGCCATTTCCTTCCCAGGAATGAATGGGAAATGAAATATTTCCCATTTTAATTAGCTATATAACACCAAAACAAAAGAAACACAGACAAATTCCGACAAGAACGGCACAGATTCCAACACTGATGCATACAAATGAACAGATTCCCTGATAGGTTATTTACCCTATAAAACAAATGAACTAGTTCCACAAAAACTAGCTCCCAAATGAACTGGTTCCAACTGGACCAGTTGCTAAATCAGGTAAATACATTTACCCTACAAATGAGCTAATTCCCACTAGGGTGGGCTTGCCCCACAAGACTAGTTCCCAATGAACTGGTTCAGGATAGAGACCAACAATACCTCCCCTCTGCAAATGGGTAGGTAGGTGAGTAGGTGAAGTCGCTCAGTCGTGTCCGACTCTTTGCATCCTCATGGACTGTGGCCCACCAGGCTCCTCAGTCCATGGAATTTTCCAGGCAAGAAGAATACTGGAGTGGGTTGCTATTTCCTTCTCCAGAGGACCTTCCCAACCCAGGGATTGAACCCGGATCTCCCGCACTGCAGGCAATGCTTTACCATCGGAGCCACCAAGGAATTGGCTTGTCCCGTAAAGGAAAAGTCCAGATTGAGAGGAAAAAAATGTTCCCCATGTGCACATTGGAGTGACTTATCTACCAAAATTGAGCCCTTCAGCTAGTTTATTTTTGTTTATAGTGTTAGAGAATGTTCTAGTTTCATTCTTTTACATGTAGCTGTCATACTTTTTCAGTACCACTTACTGAAGTAATGGTACGAGATGCCATGATCTTAGTTATTTCTTTGTTTGTTTTAATGTTAAATTTTAAGCCAGCTTTCCCACTCTCTTCTTTCACTCTCAACAAGAGGTCTTATCACTTCATGGCAAATATATGGGGGGAAAGTGGAAGCAGTGACAAATTTTATTGTCTTGGGCTCCAAAATCACTGCAGACAGTGACTGCAGCTCTGATATTAACAGATGCTTGCTTCTTGGAAGGAAAGCTAAGAAAAAACCTAGAGAGCAGAGACATCACTTTGCCAACAAAGGTCCATCTAGTCAAAGCTATGATTTTTACAGTAGTTATATACAGATGTGAGAGCTGGACAATTAAAAAGGTTGAGCACTGAAGAATTGATGTTTTCAAATTGTCGTGCTGGAGAAGACTCTTGAGAATCCCTTGGACTATAAGGAGATAAAACCAAGTCAATCCTAAAGGGAATCAACCCTGAATATTCATTGGAAGGACTGTTGCTGAGGCTGAAGCTTCAGTATTTTGGCCAGCTGATCTGAAGAGCCAACTTACTGTAAAGACCCTGTTGCTGGGAAAGATTGAAGGCAGAAGGAGAAGAGGGCATCAGAAGATGTGATGGTTAGGTAGCATCACCAACTCAATGGACATGAATTTGAGCAAAATCCAAATGATGGTGAAGGACAGGGAAGCCTGGTGTGCTGAAGTTCATGGAGTTGCAAAGAGCTGGACATAACATAACGACTGAACAACAACACATATACAAGGGTGTTTTAAATTGCTTGTCTTTTTTCCACCTTGGGAGCTTCCTTTAGCATTTATTATAAAGCTGATTTGGTGGTGCTGAATTCTTTTAGTGATTGCTTGTCTGTAAATCTTTTGATTTTTCTGTCAAATTTGAATGAGAGTCTTTCTAAGTAGAATATTCTTGGTTGTAGGTTTTCCCCTTTCATTACTTAAAATATATTGAGTTTTCCCTTCAGGCACATTGAGAAATCAGCTGATAACCATGAAGGGATTTCTTTATATGTTATTTGTTGCTCTATCCTTGTTGCTTTAAATATTATTTTCATTAATTTTTGTCAGTTTGATTAATATGGCATATTCCTTGGCATATTCCTCCCTGGGTACATCATGTATTGCATTGTCTACATTTTTGGACATGAGTTAGTATTTCTTATGTTATGGAAGTTTTCAACTGTAATATCTTCAAATATTTTCTCAGTTCCTTTCTCTCTCTCTCTCTTTTTTTTTTTTTTGTATTTGTGAGATGCATATAATGTAAATGTTGGTGCATGTAGTATTTACCCAGTGGTCTCAGAGACCATATTAATTTATTTACATTCTTTCTCTCTCTCTCTTTCTTTTTTCTTTATTCTGTTCAGTAGTAGTGGTTTCCACCACTCTGTCTTACAGATCACTTACTAATTCTTCTGCCTCATATACTCTACTATTGATTCCTTCTAATGTATGAAAAGTAGGAAATCAAGAGATACCTGAAATAATAGGAAATTTGGGCTTGGAATTCAAAATGAAGCAGGGCAAAGGCTAATAGTTTTGCCAAGAGAATACACTGGTCATAGCAAACACCCTCTTCCAACAACGCATGTGTAGAGACACATGGACCTCACCAGATGGCCAATATCAACATGAGATTGATTATATTGTTGCAACCAAAGATGGGGAAGCTCTATACAGTCAGCAAAAACAAGAAGAAGAGCTGCCTGTGGCTCAGACTTGGATTGAAGAAAGTAGGGAAAACTGCTAGATCATTAAGATACAACCTAAATCCAATCAAAGGAGATGACAGAGGATGAGATTGGTGGATAGCATCACTGACTCAAAGGACATGAGTTTGAGTAAGCATTGGGAGTTGGTGATGGACAGGGAAGCTTGGCATGCTGCAGTCCATGGGGTCACAAAGAATTGGACATGACTAAGCGACTGAACTAAACTGACCTACGATTATACAGTGGAAGTGACAAATAGATTCAAAGGACTAGACCTGATAGACTGAGAGCCTGAAGAATTATGGATGGAGGTTTGTGACATCGTACAGGAGACAGTGATTAAGACCATTCCCAAGAAAAAGAAATGGAAAAAGGCAAAATTGTTGTTTGAGGAAGCCTTACAAATAGCTGAAAAAAGAAGACAAGTGAAAGGAAAAAAGGAAAGATATACCCATATAAATGTAGAGTTCCAAAGAGTAACAGGAGGGATAAGAAAGCCTTCCTCAGTGATCAACAAAAAGTAATGGAGGAAAACAATAGAATGGAAAAGACTAGAGATCTCTTCCAGAAAATTAGAGATACCAAGGGAACATTTCATGCAAAGATGGGTACAATAAAGGATATAAATGGTATGGACCTAACAGAGGCAGAAGATATCAAGAAGATGTGGCAAGAATACACAGATAACTATACAGAAAAGATATTCATGACCCAGATGATCACGATGGTGTGATCACTGGACTAAAGCCAGATATCCTGGAAAGTGAAGTAAAGTGGGTCTTAGGAAGCATCGAACAAAGCTAGGGGAGATGATGGAATTCCAGTTGAGCTATTTCAAATCCTAAAAGATGATGCTGAGAAGTATTGTACTCAATATACAAGCAAATTTGGAAAACTCAACAGAGGGCACAGGGCTGGAGGGGCAATTTTCATTCCAATCCCAAAGAAAGCAATGCCAAAGAATGCTCTACTACCATACAATTGAATTCATCTCACATGCTAGCAAAGTAATGCTCAAAATTCTCCAAGACAGGCTTTAACAGTTCATGAACTGAGAACTTCCAGATGTTCAAGCTTGATTTAGAAGTGGCAGAGGAACCAGACAGCAAATTGTCAACATTTGTTGGATCATCAAAAAAGCAAGTGAGTTCCAGAAAAAACACCTATTTCTGCTTTAGTGGCTACACCAAAGACTTTGACTGCGTGAATCATAACAAACTGTGGAAAATAAAGATATGGGTATGCCAGAACACCTTGCCTGCCTCCTGAGAAATCTGCATGCAGGTCAAGAAGCAACAGTTTGAACTGGACATGGAGCAATGGAATGGCTCCAAATTGGGAAATTAGTATGTCAAGGTTGCATATTGTCACCCTGCTTATTTAACTCATATGCAGTATACATCATGCAAAATGCTGGGCTGGAAGAAGCACAAGCTCGAATTAAGATTGGTGGAAGAAATATCAATAACCTCAGTTTAGTAGATGACACCTTCCTTATGGCAGAAAGCAAAGAGGACTAAAGAGCCTCTTGATGAAATTGAAAGAGGAGAGGAAAAATGTTGGCTTACATCTCAACAGTCAAAAACCTAAGACCATAGCATTTGACCCCACCACTTCAAGGCAAATAAATTGGGAAACCATGGACACAGTGACAGACTTTCTTTCTTTGTGCCCCAAAATCACTGCAGATGGTGACTACAGATATGAAATTAAAAGACAGTTGCTCCTTGGAAGAAAAGCTATTTCCAACCTAGACAGCATATTAAAAAGCAGCCACACTACTTTGCTGACAAAGGCCCATCATGTTCAAGCTTTCGTTTTTCAAATAGTCATGTATGTATGTGAGAGTTGGACGATATGGAAAGCTGAGCACTGAAGAACTGTGGTGCTGAACACTCTTGAGAGTTCCTTGGACTGCAAGGAGATCAAACCAGTCATTCCTAAAGGAAATAAATCCTGAATATTCATTAGAAGTACTTATGCTGAAGGTACTGCTCCAATACTTTGGCCACCTGATGCGAAGAAGTGATTTATTGTAAGAGACCCTGATGTTAAGAAAGATTGAAGGCAGGACAAGAAGGGGATGACAGAGAAGGAAATCGTTAGATGGTATCACCAACTCAATGGACATGACTTTGAACAAGCTCTTGGAGTTGGTTATGGACAGGGAAGCCTGCCATGCTATAGTCCAAGGGGTCAAAAAAGCTGGACACCACTGAGCAACTGAACTGAATGTATTTTTTCATTTCAGTTATTTTAATGTTTACTTATGTTTGTTCTTCAAATTTTCTGTGTGCTCTGCTTAGTCACTCAGTCATGTCTAACTCTTTGCCATCCTATGGACTGTATCCTGCTAGGCTCCTGTGTCCATGAGGATCCTCCAGGCTGGAATACTGGAATGGGTTGCCCTTCCCTCTTTTAACTATATAGTTATATATATATATATAAAACATTGCATTTTTATCTATATGAGAGGAGAAACCATGAGTAATTTAAACCTATATCTGAAAATGACAGAATATTTTGACATATGTTGAACAAAATAAATGCTTATTGTATCAAGTTAAATTGACTTGGGTTTGATCCTTCAGTCAGGAAGATCCCCTGGAGAAGGGAAGGGCAACCCACTCCAATATTCCTGCCTGGAGAATTCCATAGACAGAGAAGCCTGTCTTCCCTGGTGGCTCAGATGGTAAAGCATCTGTCTACAATGCAGGAGACCTGGGTTCGAGCCCTGGGTTGTGAAGATCCCCTGGAGAAGGAAATGGCAACCCACTCCAGTACTATTGCCTGTAAAATCCCATGGACAGAAGAGCCTGGTAGGCTACAGTCTATGGGGTCGCAAAGAGTCGGACACAACTGAGCGACTTCCCTTTCCAAATTTCATTAAAGAGCTAAGCCTCAACTTAAGTGCTTACGTAGTTTAATGAGAAATGCCATAATGTCTGGAAATATTTCAGACAAAGTCTGATTTTAGTTTAAAAGTAGTATTGTAATGACTGATAGACTCATTTTAATCAACCTGGAAAGTTTTGCATTCAAAATCAGAGCATGGCAATAGGAACATATATAGCAATAATTACTTTAAATGTCAATAGATTAAATGCTCCAAGCAAAAGACAAAGACTGGCTGAATGGATAAAAAAATAAGACCCATATACATGCTGTCTACAAGAAACCCACGTCAAACCTCAAGACACATATAGAATGAAAGTGAGAAAATGGAAAAATATATTCCATGCAAATGGGAAGCAAAAGAAAGCTGAAGTAGCAATCTTCATACCAGAAAAATATACCTTAAAATAAAGATTACAAGAAATAAGGAAGGACACTACATAATGATCAAGGGATAAATCCAAAAGGAAGACATAACAATTGTGAATACTTATGCACCCAACATAGGAGCACCCCAACACATAAGGCAAACACGGGCACAAAAGGAGAAATTGACAGTAACACAATAATAGAAGGAGATTTTAACACCCCACCAACACCAATGGACAGATAATCAAAACAAAATTAATAAGCAAACACAAGTCTTGAATGATACATTAGATGAGATAGATCTCATTGATATCTTCAGGACATTCCATCCAAATGCAGAGGAATGCACTTTTTTTCTCAAGTGATCATGGAACATTCTCCAGGATAGACCAAACTTTGGTCACAAATCAAACCTCAGTAAATTTTAAAAAATTGAAATCATATCAAGCATCATCTCCGACTACATTGCTATGAGACTAGATATTAATTACAAGGAGAAAAAAAAAAAAACTGTGAGAAACACAAACACAAGGAAATTAAACAACACGGTTCCAAATGACCAATAGGTTACTGAAGAAATCAAAAAGGAAATTTAAAAAAAAATCTGGAAACAAATGACAATGAAAACACAACATCTCAGAACTTATGGGATGCAGTGAAAGCAGTTGTAAGAGGGAAATTTATAGCAATACACTCCTATCTCAAGAAACAAAAAAAAAATCGAATAGACAGCCTAACTTTACATCTAAAGCAACTGGAAAAGAAGAAGAAGAAGAAGAAAAAATAGTAGAGGGAAAGAAATCTTAAGGATCCAAGCAGAAATAATTGAAAAAGGAATGAAAGAAACAATAGTAAAGACTAATAAAACTAAAAACTGTGTCTTTGACAAGATAAACAAAATTGACAAACCCTTAGCCAGACTCATCAAGAAAAAAAAAAAAGAGAGAGAGAAGAATCAAATCAACAAAGTTAGAAATGAAAAAGGACAGGTTACAATGGACAATGCAGAAATACAAAGGATTATAACAGACTATTATGAAGAACTCTATAGCAATAAAATGGATAACCTGGAAGAAATGGATAGATTCTTGGAAAAGTTCAGTCTTCCAAGACTGAACCAGGAAGAAATAAAAATTATGAAGAACCCAATTACAAGCACTGAAATTGAAGCTCTGATCAAAAATCTCCCAAAAAGCAAAAGCCTGGGACCAGATGGATTCACAGGAGAATTTCATCAAACATTTAGAGAAGAGCTAATGCCCAGCCTTCTAAAACTCTTTCAAAAAATTGCAGAGGAAGGATCACTTCCAAACTCATTCTATGAGGCCACCATCACCATGATACTAAAACCAGACAAAGACAACACAAAAACAGAAAATTACAGGCCAATATCACTGTTGAATGTAGATGCAAAAATCCTCAACAAAATTTTAGCAAACAAAATTCGGCAACACATCAAAAAGCTCATACACCGTGTCAAGCTGGGTTTATTCCAGGGATGCAAGGAGTCTTCAATGTACACAGATAAATTTATGTGATACCCAAAATTAATAAATTGAAAGATAAAAACCATATGATCATCCTAATAGATGCAGAAAAAGACTGACAAAATTCATCATTTATGATTAAAAGTCTTCAAAAAATGGACATAGAAGTAACCTATTTCAACATAGTAAAGGCCATATATGATAAGCCTACAGCAAACATTATTTTCAATGGTGAAAAACTGAAAACATTCCCTCTAAGATCAGGAAAAAGACAAGGGTGTCCACTTTCACCACTGTTATTCAACATAGTTCTGAAAGTCCTAGCTACAGCCATCAGAGAAGAAAAAGAAAAGGAATCCAGATTGGAAAAGAAGTAAAGCTCCCACTGTTTGCAGATGACATGATACTCTACGTAGAAAACCCTAAGAACAGTATCAGAAAATTACTAGAGCTAATCAGTGAATTTAGCAAAGTTGCAAGATACAAAATCAATATGCAGAAATCACTTACATTTCTATATACTAACAATAAAAAATCAGAAGGAGCAATTAAGGAATCAATCCCATTCACCATTGCAATAAAAAGAATTAAATATCTAGGAATAAACTTACCTGAGGAGATGAAAGCACTGTACACAGAAAAGTATAAGATACTAATGAAATAAATCAAAGATGATATAAACAGATGGAGAGGTATTCCATGCTTCTGGGTAGGAAGAATCAATATTGTGAAAATGACTATACCATCAAATGCAATCTACAGATTTAATGCAATCCTCATCCAATTACCAATGGCATTTTTCACAGAACTAGAACAAAATTTTTCATGTTTTCTATGTAAACACAAAAGACCCTGAATAGCCAAAGCAGTCTTGAGAAAGAAGAATGGAGTTGGAGGAATCAAGCCTCCTGACTTCAGGTTATACTACAAAGCTACAGATATGAAGACAGTAAGGTACTAGCACAAAAACAGAAATATAGACCAATGGAACAAGACAAAAAGCCCAGAAATAAACCCATGCACCTATGGGTACCTTATTTTTGACAAAGGAGGCAAGAATATACAATGGGGCAAAGACAGCCTCTTCAATAAATGGTGCTGGGAAAACTGGATAGCTGCATGTAAAAGAATGAAATTAGAACCCTTAATGACACCATCCAGAAAGATAAACTGGAAATGGATTAAAGACCTAAATGTAAGACCAGAAAATATAAAACTCTTAGAAGAAAACATAGGCAGAACATTTAATGACATAAATCAAACTAAGATCTTTTATGACCCACCTCCTAGAAAAATGCAAATAGAAACAAATATAAATAAGTGGGACCTGATTAAACTTATAAGCTTTTGCACAGCAAAGAAACCTTTAACAAGGTGAAAAGACAACCCTCAGAATGGAAGAAAATAATAACAGATGAAACAACTGGTAAAGGATTAATTTTCAAAATATACAAGCAGCTCATACAACTCAATACCAGAAAAAGAAACAACCCAATCAAAAAGTGGGAAAAAGACATAAATAGACATTTCTCTAAAGAAGACATACAGATAGCTAACAAACAGATTAGCTGAAAAGATGAAAAGATGTTCAACATTGCTCATTATTAGAGAAATGCAAATCGAAACTACAATGAGACACCACCTCATACTGGTCAGAATGGCCATCATCAAAAAGTCTACAAACAATAAATGCTGGAGAGGATGTGGAGAAAAGGGAATATTCTTGCCCTGTTGATGGGAATGTAAATTGATGTGGCCACTATGGAAAATGGTATGGAGATTCCTAAAAAAACTAGGAATAAAACCACGATATGACCCAGTAATCCCACTCCTAGGCATATACTCTGAAGAAACCAAAATGGAAAAAGACACATGTGTACCATTGTTCACCGCAGCACTATTTACAATAGCTAGAACATGGAAGCATCCTAGATGTCCATTGATATGGATGGATCAAGAAATGGTGTCATATATACACAATGAAATATTACTCAGCCATAAAAGGAGCACATTTGAGTCAGTTCTAATGAGGTGGATGAACCTAGAACCTATTATAAACAGTGAAGTGAGTCAGAAAGAGAAAGATAAATACCATATTCTAGAACATGTTTACAAAATCTAGAAAAATGATACTGAAGAACTTATTTACAGGGCAACAATGGAGAAACAGACATAGAGGATAGACTTATGGACCTGGGGAGAGGGGAAGAGAGGGTGAGATGTATTGAAAGAGTTACATGGAGACTCCAGGGAAGGATACTGGAGTGGGTTGCCATTTCCTTCTCCAGTGGGATCTTCCTGACCCAGGGATTGAACCCAGGTCTCCTGCATTAACCTCTGAGCCACCAGGGAAGCCCTTAAGGCAAATAGGATTCCTTCAAATCCATTGATGCATTAGCTGTTTAAGAAGGAGCTGAATTTTTTAACATTTCCACAAGTTATTTTTGTAGGATACTTCTTTCATTTGAATCATTGATTTTTAGTGTCTGAAGTATATCAGTTCAATTGAGTTTAAAACAATTGATTATTCCTGGAAGCCTTCTAATATGTGTTAGTGTATTGCATGCCATAAGGAGAAGAATCTTACATTGGTTGGGAAAGGACTTATATGCAGGCTGGCTTTCTAACCCATGATAGTAATTGATGAATCAAGGGTTTCATATGGTATTGACCAATCTGTTATTCTCTGTTCTGATGCTATAGACTAAAAGCAGCATTCAGTAGATAGATGCTATAGGCCTCAAAGGTCAATAAGCACTGCTGAATTAGTAAAATCTTATATGGACTTCCCTGGTGGCTCAGACGGTAAAGCGTCTGCCTACAGTGTGGGAGAACTGGGTTTGATCCCTGGGTTGGGAAGATCCTCTGGAAAAGGAAATGGCAACCCACTCCAAAACTCTTGCCTGGAAAATCCCATGGTTGGAAGAGCCTGGTAGGCTACAGTCCATGGGGTCGCAAATAGTTGGACACGACTGAGCAACTTCACCTCACCTATATCTATCACTCAAAAGCCACAGCTAAGCATATACATAATTGAGTGTTGATTGGTGATATATTCATTTTCCAGGCAAGATGATATCTTACTATAAAGATTTCATAGAGAAAAATGTATAATCAAATGATCAGTTTCTGTGTCCTCAATTAGGGGTATATAAGCTTTTTCTGTAAAGGGCCAAATAATAAATACTTTAGGCTCTGTGGGCCATAAAGTATTTGCTGCAACTATGTAACTGCCATTCTAGCAAGAAAGTAATGAAACCAATATGTAAACAAATGATGTGGTTGTGTTTGAGCAAGCTTTACTCACAGAAACAGAGTGCAGGACATGACATACAGGTCATGTATGGACTTTGGGCCTTAATTTACTGATTCCTGTTCTAGACTCTGCATGTGATTTATCTCTTTTAATTCTTACATTTATATGGGATATACCTTATTATTTTTATTACTATTATCATTATTTTTTTTTTGCTTTAAAAAGTGTAAGTTGAAGCACATAATGCTTAAATATATTGTCATTCAAATTAAAAGCTGAGCTATGATTTGAAACTATATTTTCTTGACCCATTTACTCTCTTACTTGTTCTTTTATGTGTTATTATTTTAGTTTAATGTTTGTAATAGTTAAGACTAATATCAGCTCTGAATAATCAAAAATATAAAATATTAATAACAGTGAGGTGAAGTCACTCAGTTGTGTCTGACTCTTTGCCACCCCATGGACTGTAGCCTACCAGGTTCCTCCATCCATGAGATTTTCCAAGCAAGAACTCTGGAGTGGATTGCCATATCCTCTAGGAGATCTTCCTGACTCAGGGATTGAACATGGGTTTCCCACATTGTAGGCAGACGCTCTACCGTCTGAGCCACCAGGGAATTCATTAACAGCTTTATCAAGATAAAAGTTGATTTGCAATTTAAAATCAGTGAGAGGGGATTCATGTTTGGGAATGCATGTACACTCGTGGTGAATTCATGTCAATGTTTGGCAAAACCAATACAGTATTGTAAAGTAAACTAAAGTTAAAATAAAATTTAAAGAATAAATAAATACAAATAAAATCAGATGACTGGCCCAGGGTTGATATGAAAGCCACTTATGTCTAGAAATCCAGTTCCTTTAATCTTTTTTTTTTTTCTGTTATTTGCATTATGAACTTTACAACTTATGATTCAAGGTGCCTGCTGTAGGCTCACTTAACATATCCACACTCCAAATAGCAAGTAAGAAAAAAAAAAAAGTAAGCAATGTCATTTGTCTTAAGGAAACTGCTGTCCTTGTATATATAGTGCTTCTACTTTTTCCACATGATCACATTCAAGAAAGCTTTGAAACAGTCTTTAGTCTAGGCAGCTACATATTCCCATAGAATCACAGATTCTACTATTCTGGAAGAAGGAAGAATTGGAATAGGGCATTTGACAGGCTCCTATAAGAGTTATACTTTTCTCTGCTTAATGGAAAGTAAGTAGAAATGTGGGGTGTCAGCTGAAATTTACCAGGTTAATATAAGGAAAGCACAGCATATAAGTTTTAAATAGTCACTACCATCTAGTCTTCATTATAGTCCAATGAAGAGTTTTTGGCATTAAATAACTCTCCCAGATCCTCAGAGATAGTGAATAGCAGTTTCAGTAAGTGAATTCAACTAAGTATAATCTCCAAGGCCATACCTTTTCAATAAAATAGTTTTTGAAGACTTTAGGGAATTTCAAGCCAATTTAAGAATATGTCAAAAGCTAAAGTCAATAGAAAAAAATACTTGTACTGCTAAAATATCTCTTAAATCTTCTAAAGGCAAAAAGCCAGTGAAACTAAAAATAGGATATCGACAGTAATGATTCTCAATGAAGGCATGAAACAAAGGATCACTTGGTGGTATGTGAGTTTAGATGAAAGAGAGATAATTTTTTAATACTTATTTTAATTAGAGATAGATATGATTGTAAAAAACCCAATAAAAATAAAGGTGAGAAAAGTTGTCCCAGAAGAGTATATAAAAAAATCACTTTAGCAATCTTCATGAAACTGTACATTTTAATGAAGGCCTACTCTGATTCAGTAGGCCTAGAATGGAACCTGTTAGTCTAGATTTCTATCTTTTCCTATGCTTTCATGTGATAGAAGGGAACTCAGGAGCTCTTGTGTGGTCTCTTTTATAAGAATATTAATCCTACCCAAGAAGGTTATGATTTAAATATGACTTAAATTCATATATAATTTGAGTTAAATGACTTAAATACCTCCCAAAGGCCTCAGCTGTTAATACCATCACATTGAGCATTAAGTTTCAACATATGAATTTGAGAGTATGCAAATCTCAGTCCACAGCAGCCCCGAGAAAAGTCAAAACAACCTAGAAAATGAAGAGCATATTGGAGGTCTCACAAATCCTGACTTCAAAACTTAGTACAAAGTTATAGTATATGATAGCAGCCTAAAGACAGATATACAAACCAGTGGAGTAGAATAGAAAACTGAATATCCACATGTATTTATTTTAAAACTGGTCTGGTGGTGTTGAATTCTCTTAGCTGTTGCTTGCCTGTAAAGCTTTTAATTTCTCCATCAAATCTAAATGAGTGTGTGTATGTGTATAATTACTTTAATTATACTGTATTTGATACTTATATATCACATATAATATATACAGACATGTCTCAGAGATATTGCAAGTTCAGTTCTAGGCCACAGCAATGAAGAATATATTGCAATGAAATGAGTCAAACAAATATTTTGGTTTCTCAGTGCCTATAAAAGTTACTTTTGCACTATAAATTATAGTTTATTATCTATGCATTAATACTGTCTAAAAAACAATGCTCATACCTTAATTAAAAAAATACTTCATTGCTAAAAGTTGCTAATCATCATCTGAGTCTTCAGTGAATTGCAATCTTTTTGTGATAGTAACCTCAAAGATTACAGATCAACATAACAAATTTGATAATAATGAAAACATTTGAAATATTGAGAGAATTACCAAAGTGTGGCACAAATACATAAAATAAACAAATCCTGTTTAAAATGGTGCCACTAGTCTTACTCCATGCAGGGTTGCCACAAACTTTCGATTTGTTAAAAAAAATAAAAATCAGTGTCAAAGAAGTACAATAAAGCAAAGTGCTATAAAATGAGATATGTTTGTATAATGGAGTATTATTCAGCCTTAAAAGTGAAAGACATATGTGCAATGTGGATGAACTTTGAGGATATAATGCTTTGTGAAATAAGCCTGTCACAAAAGAGCAAATATTGTGATTCCACTTAGTACTGAAATTCATTGATAGGAAAAGGAATGGTGGCTGTCAGAGAATAGGAGAGGGAAGGATGAGGAGTTATTGCTTAATGGGTACATAGTTTCAGTTTTGCAAAATGAAAGCAGTTCTGGAATTAGACAGTGGTGATGATTGTACTAGGGGAAGACAGGTGGAACTTAGGAAGCATTACTATGAACAAAGCTAGTGGAGGTGATGGAATTCCAGTGGAGCTCTTTCAAATCCTGAAAGATGATGCTGTGAAAGTGCTGCACTCAATATGCCAGCAAATTTGGAAAACTCAGCAGTGGCCACAGGACTGGAAAAGGTCAGTTTTCATTCCAATCCTAAAGAAAGGCAATGCCAAAGTATGCTCAAACTACTGCATAATTGCACTCATCTCACACTCTATTAAAGTAATGCTCAAAATTCTCCAAGCCAGGCTTCAGCAATATGTGAGCTGTGAACTTCCAGATGTTCAAGCTGGTTTTAGAAAAGTCAGAGGAACCAGAGATCAAATTGCTAACATCTGCTGGATCATCGAAAAAGCAAAAGATTCCCAGAAAAACATCTATTTCTGCTTTATTGACCATGCCAAAGCCTTTGACTGAGTGGATCATGATAAACTGGAAAATTCTGAAAGAGATGGTAATACCAGACCACCTTTCCTCTTTAGAAACTTGTATACAGGTCAGGAAGCAATAATTACAACTGGACATGAAACAACAGACTGGTTCCAAATAGGACAAGGAGTACATCAAGGCTGTATATTCTTACCCTGATAATTTAACTTATATGCAGAGTACATCATGAGAAACACTGGGCTGGAGGAAGCACAAGGTGGAATCAATATTGCTGGGAGAAATATCAATAACCTCAGATATGCAGATGACACCACCGTTACAGCAGAAAGTGAAGAGAACTAAAGAGCCTCTTGATGAAAGTGAAAGAGGAGAGTGAAGAAGTTGGCTTAAAGCTCAACATTCAGAAAACTAAGATCATGGCATCTAGTCCAATCACTTCATGGCAAATGGGGAAACAATGGAAACAGTGGCTGACTTTATTTTCCTGTGCTCCAAAATCATTATGGGTGGTGACTGCAGCCATGAAATTAAAAGACACTTGCTCCTTGAAAGGAAAGTTATGACCAAGCTAGAGAGCATATTAAAAAGCAAAGACATTACTTTGCCAACAAAAGTCCATCTAGTCAAGGCTATGGTTTTTCCATTGGTCTTGTATGGATGTGAGAGTTGGACTGGGAAGAACGCTGGGTGCCAAAAAATTGATGCTTTTGAACTATGGTGTTGGAGAAGACTCTTGAGAGTCCCTTGGACTGCAAGGAGATCCAAACAGTCATCCTAAAGGAGATCAGTCCTGGGTGTTCATTGGAGGGTCTGATGTTGAAGCTGAAACTCCAATATTTTGGCCACCTCATGTGAAGAGCTGAGTCATTTGAAAAGATGGTGATTCTGGGAAAGATTGAGGGCAGGAGAAGGGGACGACAGAGGATGAGATGGTTGGATGGCATCACTGGCACAATGGACATGGGTTTGGGTGAACTCCAGGAGTTGGTGATGGACAGGGAGGCTTGGCATGCTGTGATTCATGGGGTTGCAAAGAGTTGGACTCGACTGAGCAACTGAACTGAACTGAACTGATGGTTGTACATCATAATGTACCTAAGGTCTGAATGTACTTAAAGCCATTTAATTGAATAGTTAGAATGGTTAAAATGGTAAATTTCATGTTAGATGTCTTTTGCTACATTTTTAAAAAAGTTTCTAGACCTCTGATCTATAGTGGCAAGGCCTTAGGTATATATGGACTGGCTACTGATCTCCTGAACTGACCTGTGCTCCCAAAAGTTCTCACAAATGTACATAATTTAAGAATATTACCTCAGAATTTATTACATTTTATTGCCTTGATGTTTTCTAGCAACTTCTACAATTGTCCAAAAATTACATTTTAGAGATGTATGTGTATCTGTGTGTGTGTGGCTATTTGGGGGTGGGAGAGAATACTCTTCTTTCTACACTTCATATCCTTCTGATTATTCTTTATAAAAAATGTTAGGCAATTGAAGATGGCATGCGTGGGAAGACGCAATTTCCCTCAAATCTAAGAAGCTTCTGAATCAATTCTGACTCTGTTTTTTCTCAGTAATGTCCTTGAATGAAAAGCAGGTTAAATTCAAAATTGTTACACTTTCCCTAAGTAATGAGTTATTTAAATGGCATTCAGGGAAATGTGATAGACTAATCAATATTAGTCTATCTTTAAAAATATACAGGCTAATAAGTTAATCTGAGTGTAATTATCTTGGTAATGTTCTACTATATCCACTTTAAAACTGGGTCACAATTTTTCATTGATACATGAAAACACTAGACCACTTCCTTTTCCTTCTTCTAAGATACAAATGAATTAAGTCATTATTTTTGACAGTGGATAGAGAAAATTATGGAGATTTAAAGGTGAAAGCTCCCCCTGCATACCAGGGTTCCTCTTTTTCAGAAAAAGTTACAGTAGAATTATACAATATTGGAATTTCAAGGAGTCTTGAACACTACCCAATTTAACCATTCTCCTGAAGCATGAATTGGATATTTAATTATAGATTTACAACTGTGATTATTGTTATTTCAGAAGAAAATAGTTAAAGTTTTAGGGTAGGTTCTNTAGGTTCTGTATCATAAATATTGAAAAAAGTTATCAGAGAAGACTTTAAACTGTCAAGGCCAAGACAAGATCACAGCATTCCTTTTGCCTTTCAAACAATAAGGAAATATTACTCCACAAATATAGACAATGTTAAAATGAGGAAGCCAAAACTTCTTGGAATGCAGCTGCCACCCAAGTAAGAAGAAATGATTTTGAAAATCTCAAAGTAAATATGTATTTTAAATAGCTTGGCTCTCAGTGACATTTGTTTATGATTTGTTTATTTTTGGAGTGGTGGTGACAATAGTAGAGGACAGGCTACAAAGAAGTGGAAAACCAGGACACTTAAAAAATGGAGGCCAGACTTTGGATCATTTTCACTATCAATATTCAAGCAATAAATGCTGGAGAGGGTGTGGAGAAAAGGGAACCCTTTTACATTGTTGGTGGGAATGCAAACTAGTACAGCCACTATGGAGAACAGTGTGGAGATTCCTTAAAAAATTGCAAATAGAATTGCCTTATGACCCAGCAATCCCACTGCTGGGCATACACACCGAGGAAACCAGAATAGAAAGAGACACATGTACCCCGATGTTCGTCGCAGCACTGTTTATAATAGCCAGAACATGGAAACAACCTAGATGTCCATCAGCAGATGAATGGATAAGACAGCAGTGGTACATATACACAATGGAGTATTACTCAGCCATTAAAAAGAATACATTTGAATCAGTTCTAAGGAGATGGATGGAACTGGAGCCGATTATACAGAGTGAAGTAAGCCAGAAAGAAAAACACCAATATAGTATACTAACGCATATATATGGAATTTAGAAAGATGGGGATGATGACCCTGTATGCGAGACAACAAAAGAGACTCAGATCTATAGAGCGGACTTTTGGACTCCGGGGGAGAGAGAGAGGGAGAGGGTGGGATGAGATGGGAGAATGGCATTGAAACATGTATACTATCAAGTAAAAAACGAATCGCCAGTC
>SJYQ01000709.1:8896-20413 GCA_006410935.1 Redunca redunca | reverse complement strand
AAAAAAAAAAAAAAAATGGAGGCCAAAAAAGAATAAACAGGCTCTTTGCTCCTGATACATCATATGTGAGTAACTTTTCCTTTCTTCTTAGGAAATTAAATCTTGTAATAACTCAAGAAATATTATGTCTATGGCCATGGGATATCTGAAAGAGAACTAAATGTATCTGGAAAGTGTTGAAAATATATCTGTTAAAATCCTGGTGGAGGAGGGAGGGAAGGGAGAGGTTTGAGTTGTGCTCTGACTCTCTGTCCTCACATATCTGCTTCCTGCCTAGAGTACAGCTGCACATCTTAAAAGAAATGTAGGTCACATTCACCTTGAATAATTTTTGGACAGTTCTTGTCATCTCTAGGATAGAATACATTTTTTTTTTCTGTTACTCTACATGGTTGAAATATCTAGTATAAAACTTATTGTTATGTATGGTAGCTATTTATATATGAGTTGGGCCCCCTTAATGGATTGGTGAGTGTAGGGACCATTGCATGTTTTAAAGTATTTTAAAATGAATACCTCCTTCATAGTTCAAGATATTAAAAATGTAGCAAAACAACAGAGCTGGTGTAAGCACTGAAAACTTTTTAAAATGCCTGAAATTTGATTATCAGATCTTTTCCAAAACATCTAAAGCAGTTGAAGATAAGGGAATTAGCAAGATTTATTTACACTAATATTCTGGTATCAAACTTTTACCTTAGTCATGCCAGCCATCAGAAGTACCATTTTATGTTTCAAGGAATTCCATTTGACACCTGGAGACTTACTCTGATGAAGCAGGTAATGGATTCGAGTTCAAGGATAGAACTCACTTTATCTTCAGGGAAAATTGAAAACTAATGTTGAGTTAAGTCTAGGTAAGTGACCTTCCCTGATGGCTCAGATGGTAAAGCATCTGCCTACAATGCCTACCATGTGGGAGACCTCGGTTCAATCCCTGGGTCAGGAAGATATCCTGGAGAAGGAAATGGCAACCCACTCCAGTATTCTTGCCTGGAAAATCCCATAGATGGTGGAACCTAGTAGGCTACAGTCCATGGAATCATAAAGAGTCAGACACGACTGAGCAACTTCACTGAAGGGATTTGTACAAGTGCGGCCAAGAGGAGCTACCCTGTGTCCCAGGTCAGGGGCAGAAGCCAGGAGGACCCCATGACCGAGGGGTGGCAGCCAAGAGGAGCTACCCCACAACCAAGGTCAGGGGCAGTGGCCGAGAGTGCCAGGCTGCAATGGTGCAGGAACGGCCGAGAGGAGATATCCTACATCCGAGGTTAGGGGCGGTGGCCAAGAGGAGCAACCCCATGTCCAAGGCGGGGTGGCTGCACGGGCGCAGGAGGGGCTAGAGGAGCTACTACACGTTCAAGGTCAGGAAGAGCAGCAGTGAGGAGATACCCCTTGTCCAAGGTAAGGCGCAGCAGCTGCACTTTGCTGGAGCAGCCATGTAGAGATAGCCCACGTCCAAGGTAACAGAAACCCAAGTAAGATGGTAGGTGTTGCAAGAGGGCATCAGAGGGCAGACACACTGAAACCATAATAACAGGAAAGTAGTCAATCTAATCACACTAGGACCACAGCTTTGTCTAACTCAAAGAAACTAAGCCATGCCCTGTGGGGCCACCTAAGACAGGCGGGTCATGGTGGAAAGGTCTGACAGAATGTGGTCCACTGGAGAAGGGAATGGCAAACCATGTAGTATTCTTGCCTTGAGAACCCCATGAACAGTATGAAAAGGCAAAATGATAGGATACTGAAAGGGGAATTCCCCCAAGTCAGTAGGTGCCCAATATGCTACTGGAGATGAATGGAGAAATAACTCCAGAAAAAATGAAGGGATGGAGCCAAAACAAAAACAATACCAAGCTGTGGATGTGACTGGTGATAGAAGCAAGGTCCGATGCTATAAAGAGCAATATTGCATAGGAACCTGGAATGTCAGGTCCATGAATCAAGGCAAATTGGAAGTGGTCAAACAAGAGATGGCAAGAGTGAACGTCGTCATTCTAGGAATCAGCGAACTAAAATGGACTGGAATGGGTGAATTTAACTCAGGTGACCATTATATCTACTACTGCGGGCAGGAATCCCACAGAAGAAATGGAGTAGCCATCATGGTCAACAAAAGACTCCGAAATGCAGTACTCGGATGCAATCTCAAAAATGACAGAATGATCTCGGTTCGTTTCCAAGGCAAACCATTCAATATCACAGTAATCCAAGGATATGCCCCAACCAGTAACACTGAAGAAGCTGAAGTTGAGTGGTTCTATGAAGACCTACAAAACCTTTTAGAACTAACACCCAAAAAAGATGTCCTTTTCATTATAGGGGACAGGAATGCAAAAGTGGAAGTCAAGAAACACCTGGAGTAACAGGCAAATTTGGCCTTGGAATATGGAATGAAGCAGGGCAAAGGCTAATAGAATTTTGCCAAGAGAACACACTGGTCATAGCAAACACCCTCTTCCATCAACACAAAAGAAGACTCTACACATGAACATCACCAGATGGTCAACACCAAACTCAGATTGATTATTTTCTTTGCAGCTAAAAATGGAGAAGCACTATACAATCTACAAAAACAAGACTGGGAGCTTACTGTGGCTCAGATCATGAACTCCTTATTGCCAAATTCAGACTTAAATTGAAGAAAGTAGGGAAAACCAGTATACCATCAAATCACTTATGGTTATACAGTGGAAGTGAGAAATAGATTTAAGGGCCTAGATCTGATAGATAGCGTGCCTGATGAACTATGGAATGAGGTTCCTGACTTTGTACAGGAGACAGGGATCAAGGCCATCCCCATGAAAAAGAAATGCAAAAAACCAAATGGCTATCTGGGGAAGCCTTACAAGTAGCTGTGAAAAGAAGAGAAGTGAAAAGCCAAGGAGAAANATGGAATGAGGTTCCTGACTTTGTACAGGAGACAGGGATCAAGGCCATCCCCATGAAAAAGAAATGCAAAAAACCAAATGGCTATCTGGGGAAGCCTTACAAGTAGCTGTGAAAAGAAGAGAAGTGAAAAGCCAAGGAGAAAAGGAAAGATATAAGCATCTGAATGCAAAGTTCCAAAGAATAGCAAGCAGAGATAAGAAAGCTTTCCTCAGAGATCAATGCAACGAAATAGAGGAAAATAACAGAATAGGAAAGACTAGAGATCTCTTCAAGAAAATCAGAGATACCAAGGGAATATTTCATGCAAAGATGGACTCGATAAAGAACAGAAATGGTATGGACCTAACAGAAGCAGAAGATGATAAGAAGAGGTGGCAAGAATGCATGGAAGAACTGTACAAAAAAGATATTCACGACCCAGATAATCATGATGGCATGATCACTCACCTAGAGCCAGACATCCTGGATCACTACGAACAAAGCTAGTGAAGGTGATGGAATTCCAGTGGAGCTATTTCAACTCCTGAAAGATGATGCTGTGAAAGTGCTGCACTCAATATGCCAACAAATTTGGAAAACTCAGCAGTGGCCACAGGACTGGAAAAAGTCAGTTTTCATTCCAATCCCAAAGAAAGGCAATGCCAAAGAATGCTCAAACTACTGCACAATTGCACTCATCTCAAATGCTATTAGTGTAATGCTCAAAATTCTCCAAATCCAGGCCTCAGCAATATGTGAACCATGAACTTCCAGATGTTCAAGCTGATTTTAGAAAAGGCAGAGGAACCAGAGATCAAATTGCCAACATCCGCTGGATCATCGAAAAAGCAAGATAATTCCAGCAAAACATCTATTTCTGCTTTATTGATTATGCCAAAGCCTTTGACTGTGTGGATCCCAATAAACTGTGGAAAATTCTGAAAGAGATGGGAATAGCAGACCACGTGACCTGCCTCTTGAGAAACCTATATGCAGTTTAGGAAGCAACAGTTAGAACTGGACATGGAACAACAGACTGGTTCCAAATAGGAAAAGGAGTACATCAAGGCTGTATATTGTCACCCTGCTTATTTAACTTATATGCAGAGTACATCATGAGAAACGATGGGCTGGAAGAAGCACAAGCTGGAATCAAGATTGCTGGGAGAAATGTCAGTAACCTCAGATATGCAGATGACACCACCCTTATGGCCGAAAGTGAAGAGGAAATAAAAAGCCTCTTGACGAGAGTGAAAGAGCAGAGTGAAAAATTTGGCTTAAAGCTCAACATTCAGAAAACAAAGATCATGACATCTGGTTCCATCATCTCATAGGAAATAGATAGGGAAACAGTGGAAACAGTGTCAGACTTTATTTCTGGGGGCTCCAAAATCACTGTGGATGGTGACTGCAGCCATGAAATTAAAAGACACTTACTCCTTGGAAGGAAAGTTATGACCCACCTAGATAGCATATTCAAAAGCAGAGACTGTATTTTGCCAACAAAGGTCCGTTTACTCAAGGCTATATTTTTTCCAGTAATCATGTATGGATGCGAGAGTTGGACTGTGAAGAAAGCTGAGTGTCAGAGAATTGATGCTTTTGAACTGTGGTATTGGAGAAGGCTCTTGAGTATCCCTTGGACTGCAAGGAAATCCAACCAGTCCATCCTAAGGAGATCAGTCCTGGGTGTCCTTTGAAAGGAATAATGCTAAAGCTGAAACTCCAGTACTTTGGCCACCTCATGCAAAGAGTTGACTCATTGGAAAAGACTCTGATGCTGGGAGGGATCAGGGGCAGGAGGAGAAGGGGACGACAGAGGATGAGATGGCTGGATGGCATCACCGACTCAGTGGACGTGAGTTTGAGTGAACTCCAGGAGATGGTGATGGACAGGGAGGCCTGGCATGCTGCGATTCATGGGGTCGCAAAGAGTTGGACACGACTGAGCGACTGAACTGACTGACTGAAGGGAATTTCTTTATAAGTCTCTGTTTCAAAAAACTTAAAGTGAGGACTGAAACAAAACAGCGAAGTAAGAAACTTCATTTAAATAACAGTAACAACAAATTACATAATAATTTTGCAAAGTGGAAGAGTGTAATGCTTCAAATCAGATTATATCAAGAGAATACAATAGCAGGGTATTCAACTTTAAGCAAGTTAACCATGAAGTTAAAACAGAACCATTCATTTTTGGAAGGTAATTGAGATTGCTGAGTCTGTTTAGGTATGATCCAATTCATACTTAGCTTGAATTATAAAAATTGCAGAACTAGTGAAAGAGGATCCTAAGCCAAGGTTTAGGTTTTGTGTTAAAGAAAAACAAAGGGAAATAAGGCAGGATTGACAAGTGTCTGACTCCTGACTGCTTCTTACACTCTCTTGAAATGATTGTGCAATTCATACGATTTTTGCTTAATAAATATCTTAAGGTTTCTCCACTTTGTAAAAAATATATTGTTATCAGGAATAGTAAATGAATGATAATGCCTATTTAGCGGGAAGTAGATACCTCACTTCGTGGGAAATAGATGGGGAAACAGTGGAAACAGTGTCAGACTTCTTTTTGGGTGGGCTCCAAAATCACTGCAGATGGTGATTGCAGCCATGAAATTAAAAGAAGGTTACTCCTTGAAAGGAAAGTTATGACCAACCTAGATAGCATATTTAAAAGGAGAGACATTTTTTTGCCAACAAATGTCCTTCTAGTCAAGGCTATGATTTTTCTAGTAGTCATATATGGATATGAGAGTTGGACTGTGAAGAAAGCTGAGTGCTGAAGAATTAATGCTTTTAAACTGTGGTGTTGGAGAAGACTCTTGAGAGTCCCTTGGACTGCAAGAAGATCCAACCAATCCATTCTAAAGAAGATCAGTCCTGGGTGATCTGTGGAAGGACTGATACTAAAGCTGAAACTCCAGTACTTTGGCCACCTCATGAGAAGAGTTGACTCCTTGGAAAAGACTCTGATGCTGGGAGGGATTGGGGGTAGGAGGAGATGGGGATGACAGAGGATAAGATGGCTGGATGGCATCACTGACTCAATGGACGCAAGTCTGAGTTAATTCCGGGAGTTGGTGATGGACAGGGAGGCCTGGCGTACTGGGATTCATGGGGTCGCAAAGAGTCGGGCATGACTGAGTGACTGAACTGAACTGAACTGAAAGATACATCATTTTAGTGCAGAAATTATATAATCATGCAATTTAGCTGCATTTTAAAAAGTGGCATTTATGTATTAAAAGAAAAGCATGCCCTGAGTGGGTATTGTGGGCTCTGGAAATTTCCCAGCTGTAAGATGCCAATAGAGAAGCCAAAGGAAAGAGTCTGTGATAGCAAGAACGGCCCAAGATTCATGCTGCAAGCAAGAGCCCAAAGAAGTCAGCAGTCCATATGGCTGAGAGTATACTATGCTGTGCTGTGTTCAGTTTCTTCAGTCAAGTCCAACTTTTTGTGACCCTATGGACTGCAGCCCACTAAGCTCCTCTGTCCTTGGGGTTCTCCAGGAAAGAACAACTGAGTGAGTTGCCATACCCTCCTCCAGGGGACCTTCCTGATTCAGAGACTGAGCCTGCATCTCTTGTGTCTCCTGCGTTGCAGGCAAATTCTTTACCCATTGAACCACTTGGGAAGTTCATTGAGAGAGGATACTATGTGCCCAAATTGAGAGAATGGGTCAGTTGGCAGAAAAAAAAAAAAAAAAAAAAGTTGGTATAACCAAATCAGAGGAAAAGCCATCCTCCTGAGACCAGTATCTAAGGCCCACCAGAAAGGACTCTGTTGTGGAACATGCAGGTTCCTTCTAAAGGAAAGTGAGGTGGGGGAGAGCATGGAGTTGTTTTTGATGACTTCAGTCCCAGAAATAAAAGAAAGGAGCAAGAATCGCCTTGTTAGTAACAGATCCTGTCGTAATTCCAGTCCCAGATGAAAGTAGAACTAGCATAATGAGTTCTAGAAGCTCAAGGGCTCATGTAACTTTGGGACCTGATTCTAGAAATACTTCTTCAATCTTAAGGATGGATAAAGTTCAGGACCTTCATATTTTATAAAGTTTGAAAGTGAATTTTGAAAGTTATTAGATTTTGCATTCATAGAAAGGGAGAAAACCAATTCCATGTTTAAAAAAATCATTGCCACTGGCCCCTAAGATTTCTTTCTTATCCTGCTAGAGGCTGTAGATTCCTCAACTGTTTCTCACCTCTCAGTATAGTCTTAATAAAATTCCATCATAGTCCTGTAGGTTCTCCTTCCTCTATTATCATATGTTTTAGTACAGTAGGAAAAAAAAATATGTCTAGCTCTGCTGTGTAGAGTTGGGGAGCAGGTAGAGAAGCTACTGAGGCTCCTCTCCACAGAGATACACAGGTTAATAGAAACACATCAAAGATGAAATAGTGTTGTAAACCAATGTGACAATTTGAAGTCCATCTATAGGATGTGATACAGACAGTATCAGGAAAATCGATTCCATGAACAGTGCGTTCCTTCTTTTAATATTCTAAGTTTTTGTTTCTGCTAGAATCAACATTAAGGAAGGGGAAAAGAATGACCTGCCTTCATATCAAATTCTATAGCAGGGCTAAGACCTCTTGTAAATGTGAAACAGAACAGCTGGAGGGCACTAGGGTGTATGAGCCTACTTATGGAATACTTTCTGCCATTGTTCTCCTCAGCACAAACCCGGAGACCATATTGTGTCATAAGGCAAGGACTAGTAAGCTACTACTAGAAGAAGGTAATGTGAAGGCTTCAGTCCCTGTATAGAGGAAAATAAGTCTTCCAGGAAATCTAGCCAGAGGTGTGTCTGAGAAATGTAATCAATGTTTCCCTTAAGTAATCTTTAGATTATATGAAAAATTATATCTTAAAAGAAAACATTATAACTTAAGAACTGACTTAGGTCACATTTTATGATCTCTCTATCCCCAAAAGTTATTCAACCAAGTATTCTGACTATCTGGTTTGGACCAGGTAGAAGGTAAGGCATCTGAATAATTCTAAGTGAAACAG
This sequence comes from Redunca redunca, assembly GCA_006410935.1. Lineage (NCBI taxonomy): Eukaryota > Metazoa > Chordata > Mammalia > Artiodactyla > Bovidae > Redunca > Redunca redunca. The sequence continues at coordinate 12,526 of SJYQ01000709.1, read as the reverse complement.
AATCATTTTCCATCATGGATTCAAAATAAAGGAATAGGAAAATTAGGATAACTTCTATTTACCAAAGAATAAATCACTTATTATTATTAAAGAAATCAGATGTATAGACTTCATATTAAAAAATGTTCTATCAAATGTGNTAGTGAGGGTTCACTGTGTTTATAATTTGCTTTCATAATATATGGATTACAAAGGATTCTAAGGTTCCAAATAGTTGTCTTCTCAACCCAGAAGTTTATTATCTTCTTTCAAGCAAAATTTTGTTCAATATAGGCATTTAGGAAATATTACTTTCTGCATGTTCTTCAATAGGAATAGGAGTAATGTGATATTTGTTGGGATACATCGATGACTTTGATTTTAGAATTATGCTCTTGCAATTTCTTTTTTCTTCAATAATATCATCTTCTGATCCACAGAACAAGATAATTTGAGCAAAGAATTTCAAGTTATGATGACTAAGGTTATTGTCATGGACTCATCTCTTTTCAACTAAGCCTTTACCTCTCTTTTTATGTGTTTAGGATGTATATAATTAACTGAGCAACCGTGACATAAAAGGAAGGATATCCTGAATGACTTCACTGTATCCTGATTTTTTTTTATATAGTACATTTGTTATGAAAAGATTTTTTTCTAAGCTCATGTTTTAGGTAGATTCATAGAAAACCATTCTTTTTCCTTTGATCAGCTTTCTCAAGTGAACAGAAATGATAAGCAAATTTAAGAATTCTATTATTATTCCCATGGAAAACACAAAAGTTATGAGCAAGGTTAGGATCACTCACTGCTTATATTATCCGCAGCACAAATAATATAAGAAAATGTATTTTTATCTCTAGTTTTATCTGTCATGTTTAATCTGTTTATGACAGATTTTAGTAAAATCTACTAAACTTAACATTCTCCATCTGGACATGCCATGCTTGTTCACACTCTAGCACTTAAAACATGTTTCTTGTTCTGCTAAAAACATCCTCTTAGTTTTGTTGGAATTTGGAAATCATCTCTCTGCAGAGCGTATCTTTCTATCCATGTTGTTGTTCAGTTGCTAAGTTGTGTCCAGCTCTTTGTGATCCCATGGACTGCAGCATGCCAGGCCTCCCTGTCCCTCATCTCCCAAGTTTGCCTAAGTTGATTGCCCACTGCATCACTGATTCCATCCAGCCGTCTCATCCTCTGATACCCTCTTCTCATGCTGCCCTCAACCTTTCCCAGCATCAGGGACTTTTCCAAGGAGTCAGCTGTTCATATCAGATGGCCAAAATACTGGAATTTCAGCTTCAGCATCAATTCTTCCAAGGAGTATCCAGGGTTGATTTCTCTTAAGATTGACTATTTTTATCTCCTTGCTGTCCAAGGGATTCTAGGAGTCTTCTCTAGCATCATAGTTCAAAGGTATCAATATTTCAGCATTCTGCCTTCTTTACAGTTCAGCTTTCACAACCATACATGATCACTGGGAAGACCTTCAGTTCAGTTCAATTCAGTTGCTCAGTCATGTACAACTCTTTGCAACCCCATGGACTGCAGCATGCCAGCCTTCCCTGTAGATGACCAACTCCCGAAGCTTACTCAAACTTATGTTCATCGAGTCAGTGATGCCATCCAACCATCTCATCCTCTGTCATACTCTTCTCCTGCCTTCAATCTTTCCCAGAATCAGGGTCTTTTCAATTGAGTCAGTTCTTCCCATCAGGTGGCCCATCAGTATTGGAGTTTTAGCTTCAGCATCAGTCCTTCCGATGAATATTCAGGACTGATTTCCTTTAGGATGGACTGGCTGGATCTCCTTGCAGTTCAAGGGACTCTCAAGAGTCTTCTCCAACACCACAGTTCAAAAGTGTCAATTTTTTGGTGCTCAGTTTTCTTAACAGTCCAACTCTCACATCCATATATGACTACTGGAAACACCATAGCTTTGAATAGATGGACTTTTATTGGCAAAGTAATGTCTCTGCATTTTAATATGTTGTCTAGGTTAGTCATAGTTTTTCTTCCAAGGAGCAACCATCCTTTAATTTCATGGTTGCAGTTACCATCTGCAGTCATTTTGAAGCCACAAAAAATAAAGTCTCTCACTGTTTCCATTACTTCCCATCTAGTTGCCATGAAGTGATGGGACCACATACCATAATCTTAGTTTGCGGTATATTGAGTTTTATGCCAACTTTTTCACTCTCCTCTTTCACTTTCATCAAGAGGCTCTTTAGTTCTTCACTTTCTGCCATAAGGGTGGTGTCATCTGCATATCTGAGGTTATTGATATTTCTCCCGGCAATCTTGCTTCCAGCTTGTGCTTCTTCCAGCCCAGCATTTCTCATGACGTAGTCTGCATATAAGTTAAATAAGCAGGGTGACAATATGCAGCCTTGCTGTACTCCTTTCCTGATTTGGAACCAGTCTGTTGTTCCATGTCCAGTTCTAACTGTTGCTTCTTGACCTGCATGTAGATTTCTCAGGAGGCAGGTCAGGTAGTCTGATATTCCCATTTCTTTCAGAATTTTCCACAGTTTGTGGCTATCCACACAGTCAAAGTCTTTGGCATAGACAATAAAGCAGAAATAGATGTTTTTCTGGAGCTCTCCTGTTTTTTCGATGATCCAACAGATGTTGGTAATTTGATCTCTGGTTCCTCTGTCTCTTCTAAATCCAAATTGAACATCTGGAAGTTCACGGTTCACATACTGTTGAAGCCTGGCTTGGAGAATTTTGAGCATTACTTTGCTAGCATGTGAGATGAGTGCAAGGTTATAGAAAGACCGTAGCATTGAATATATGGACCTTTGTTGGCAGAGTAATGTCTCTGCTTTTCAACACTCTGTCAAGGTTTTTCTTTGCTTTCCTGCCAAGAAGCAATCACCTTCTGATTTCACGGTTGTAGTACTGTCCACAGTGATTTTAGAGCCCAAGAAGAGGAAATCTGTTCCTACTTTCACATTTTTCCCTTCTATTTGCCATGAAGCAGGGGCCAGATGTTATGGTGTTAGTTTTTTTTTTTTTTTAGTTTTAAGCTGACTCTTTCTCGTCCTTCACCTTCATTGAGTCTCTTTAGTTCCTTTGGCTTTCTACCATTAAAGTGGTATCATCTGCATTTCCTGCCTATCTTGATTCCAACTTGTAATTCTAACCATTTTGCAGACACCTATATTGCCTCTCTGTAAATTGTAGAGGACCATAACACCTGGATAGTTAAAAATAAAATCATGGGCAGTCAGCTATAGACAGAAATTTAGCTTGCGTTGCTATGCTAATAAACAAACAAACAAAAAAGATTACAAGAATGATAGATTTCCAGTGCTATTCCTTCATGTCCCTTTAAATACAGTCTCCTCCAACTAACTTCTTGCATTATGTGTATTCTCTCTCTCCCAGTTCTTTGGTAACTTTTCAAGGGCCTATGCTGCTGCTGCTGCTAAGTTGCTTCAGTCGTGTCCGACTCTGTGCTACCCCATAGATGGCAGCCCACCAGGCTCCTCCATCCCTGGGATTCTCCAGGCAAGAACACTGGAGTGGGTTGCCATTTCCTTTTCCAAATCATATCCTTAATGTGCTAATTTTTCATGAAACTTTAACATCCTCAAGTAAATGGCTTTATTTTATTCTCCTCTATACTTCCATAAATGGGCT